>JAHRIG010000026.1:783195-880726 GCA_020311275.1 Eira barbara | reverse complement strand
GGGGTCGGTGTAGCCGGTGACGGCGCGCTCCGCCGACAGCAGCTTCTGGTAGGTTTCCCTGCCAAACATCCCTGCCGCGAACGCCTCCTCCACCGTCAGCCTCTGGTTGCGCACGGGATCGATGAGGAAGCCCGTGGCCGCCTGTGCCTCCAGCAGCACCAGGGCCGTGCCGGGCCGCAGGACGCCCCTCCTCAGGGCCTCGGAGATGCTCATCTTCTCCCTTGTGCCCTGGGCAAGGACCCCGGCAATGAAGTTGCCTCCCTCTAGGTACTGCCTCACACTGCTCCTCTCTGCCACCTCCTGCACCGTCCTTGTCCCCTGGTTCAGCGCGTCCAGCGTCTCCTTGTCAATCAGCTGTGACCTGAACAAGTCACTAGCCGACACCAGCTTCCGGAGTCCTCTAAAGGTGACCTTTGAGGGCTGTGTCTCTGAGGCCTCAACCAGCGCAGTGACGGCCGCAGCCATGTGCCGCAGGGCCGTGGCCCTCCCAGACTGGCAGAGGGCCACTAGCTCCCGCCGCATGTGGACGTCAATATACTCTGAGTGCAGCAGGTCCCACAGTGACATGCTGAGGCCTTTGAACCTGCCAGTGCCGACAGGGACCTTCATGGCTCTCAGAGCCACCACCATGTGCTCATCTACCTTCAGCACTTTGTCCTGGGCAAGTGGAAGCAGCCACAGGCCGGTGTCCGTGTCCAGGACACAGCGCTCCTTGAGCTGGCTATATGTCACCGTGTCCTGGGCGCTGGGGTCGAAGAAGAACTTACTGTCCTCGGCTGTGGAGGTTAGCCCCCGGCTGACCTGCTGGTCTAGGAGGCCAAGCCTGCAGGCCGCCGCCTCAGGTAGGTGCACCCCATGGACAGGGTCCACGGCACCTCCCGTGGCCAACTGCACCTGTAGGAGGGGGAGGCCCTCGCTTCGGGGCACTAGCCCTTTTTCCATGGCCTGCCACAGCGAGAGGGAACCTCCCGAGTAGGGGTCCGCGTACCCAACCACGGCCCTCTCGGCTTGCCGCAGCTGCTCGTGCAAGGCTGCACCCACCAGGCCAGCTTTGACGGCACCTTGCACGGAGAGTCTCTGGTTGGTCAGAGGGTCGATGAGGGAGCCAGATGCCACCTGGGCCTCCAGCAGCCTTCGTCCCAGGCCCTCAGGCAAGAGGCCGTCCATCACTGCCTGGCTGATGCTGACCTTGGTCCCCGATGGCTGCAACAGCACACCGGCCACACAGCCCGTACCCCAGAGGTGGGCCTTCACAGCGGGCTGCCCAGCAACCTCGGCAGGTGACCGCGTGCCCTGAGCCAGAGCCACCAGGGTCTCCCGGGGGATGATGCCGGCAGCCAGCAGCCAGACGGCAGGAATCTCCCCCCGGGGGCCGGGCACTGTGACCCGAGCCTGCGCCAGGAGCTCTGCCTCCTGCACCCACTTCTGCACGGTCTCCTGGAGCTGCTGGGTAGTGGTCTTTCCCGCCTTGAAGGCCTCCAAGAGGCTTTGCCGCTGCTCGTCCGAGAAGTGGCGGGAGCCCAGGAGCTCCCAGAGGGTCGCGCCATCCTCAGCCCCCTGCATGGCCTGTAGGGTCTCCCGGACCTGCTCATCAGTGGGGGCCGCAGCAGCGTTTTCGGGCAGGGGCAGGAAATGAAGGCCAGAAGCCTCGTCCCTTACACACTGCTCCAGGAGCCGGGCATAGCTGGTGTGGCCCCGGCCATCTGGCGTGGGGAAGGTCTCGGGGGAGCCGCACAAGGCTGTCTCCATCTCCTGGTCAATGTAGCCGCGCTGGATAGCCACGGGCATGGGGAGGCGGTAGTGGCCTGTGGGGTCAATGACTCCTCCTGTGGCTGCCTGGGCCTCCAGGAGGCGGGCAGCCTGCTCTACGGGGACGAGGCCCTTCTTCATGGCCTGGAACAAGGATACCCGCTCCCCAGAAAAGGGGTCTCTGCAGCCGGTGACAGCGCCCTCCGCCCGCCTCAGCCTGCCATACAGTTTGGGCCCCACCAGCCCCCTGCGCACGGCCTCGTCCACTGACAGGGGCTCCGGAGCGTGGGGGTCGAGAAGGGCCCCAGTGGCCACCTGGGCCTCCAGCAGGGCTAGTGCCACGCCTGGGCCTAGCAGCTGCTGCTTCATGGCCGCGTAGAGGCTGAGCCGCTGGCCGGAGGGCTGCAGCAGCACGCCGCCCACGGCCCCGGAGCCGCGCAGGGCCCGCTGCACGCCGTCCATGTGGAGCAGCGCCTCGGGGCTCACCGTGCCCTCCAGCACGCGGTCCAGGAGCTCTTGGTCGATGATCCGGGCCTCCCAGAGCTGGTAGGCGCTGACTATGCCCCGCGGCGCGCACGCCATGGGCAGCGTGACGTCCACCCACCTCGCTGTCGCTCTCTCCAGCAGCTGTGCCACCTGCGGCAGCGAGAGCCTGCGCTGCCGGTAGTCCCGCAGCACCTGCCTCCGCTGGTGCTCGCCGAAGCACTCAGAGTTGATGAGCTCCCACGCCGAGACCCTCTGTCCCTGGAACCGCCCGTACCTCACGGACAGCAGCAGGCTCTGGAAGGCCTGCCGGGTGGCGCCGTCCACCAGCTGCGGCTGCGGGCGGCTCAGCGGCAGGAGGCGCAGCCCCGTCTCAGGGTCCTCCACGCAGCGCTCCAGGAGCTGCAGGTATGTGAGGTTCTCGTGCGTGTTGGGGTCGAAGAAGCCCTTGGTGTCGTCGCTCGGGTCCGCCAGGACGCGGTTCATGTCCTCGTCGAAGTAGCCGCGCCGGTAGGCCACGTCCACGGGCAGCCGGTGGCTGTGCACGGGGTCGATGATGCCGCCCGTGGCGATCTGCGCCTCCAGCAGGCGGATGCCGTGGTCGCGGACGATGAGGTCCTTCTGCATGGCCTGGAAGAGGGAGATCTGCTCCCCCGTGTAGGGGTCGGTGTAGCCGGTGACGGCGCGCTCCGCCGACAGCAGCTTTGCGAACACGTCGGGCCCAATGAGGCCGGCCCTCAGGGCCTCCTCCACGGAGTATCTCTTGTTCTCCTTCGGGTTAAGGATGAAGCCCGTGGCCGCCTGCGCCTCCAGGAGGATGAGGGCCGTGCCGTGCCTGAGAAGCCCCCTCCCGCGAGCCTCGTAGATGCTGAGCCGCTCCTGGGAGCTGGGCAGTAGCAGGCCGGCGACACACCCGGTCCCTTCCAGGTATTTCTGCACGGGGTCCAGCATGCCCACTTCCCGGGCTGTGGTCTGGCCTCGCTCTAGACGCTCGTACGTGTCCTGCTCGATGATCCCCGCTTCTAGCAGCTCAGCGGGCATCACGGGCCCCCTCAATCCAGCGAAGGTGGTCTTGGCCGTGGCTGCAGCCTGCTCAAGGATGGCCCTCAGCACCGCTGCCAGTTCCTCTGCCGAGATGGCACCCTCCCGGTGCCGCTGGGCCAGGGCTGCCCTCTGCTCTGCAGGGATGGGCTCGGAGAAGAGCAGCTCCCAGAGAGACACGGGCCGGCCCTGGAACTGGCCCACGGAGACAGTGGCCGTGGCCTCACTTAACGCCTGCCGGGTGCTGTGGTCGATGAATGGGAGTCCTTGTGGCTCCCCTCCAAGGGTGCCATCTGAGAGCGGAAGGAAGGCCAGCCCTGTCTCTGGGTCGGTGACACAGCGGGCCATCAGCTGCCCATAGCCAAGGTTCTCCTGCGTGCTGGGGTCCGAGAAGCCGGTGGCCTGGGAGACACACTGCCGTGTCTCTTCGTCCAGGCATCCAAAGCGCAGGGCGGCCTCCAGGGGCAGCCGGAGCCTGCGGGCTGGACACACGAGCCCCCCCGTGGCCAGCTGGGCATCCAGGAGTCGCAGGGCCAGGGGCCTGTCCACCAGCTCCTTTTTCATGGCCTGGAAGAGGGGGACCCGCGTGCCGCTGAAGGGGTCGTGGTAGCCCGTCACTGCCTGCTCTGCAACGAGGAGCAGCCCATGGAGCTCCGGGCCGAGCAGGCCAGACCTGATGGCCTCATCCACACGCAGCCGCTGGCCGGTGCCTGGATCCACCAGCGTGCAGGTGGCGGCCTGAGCCTCCAAGAGCGGGAGCGCCGTGGCCATTGGGAGCAGGTGCTCGGTGACAGCCTGGAAGAAGCTCTTCTTGCGGCCAGCGGGCAGCAGGACAACCCCGGCCACGCTGCCCGTGCCCTGCAGGTAGCGCCTCACGGCGGCCCGGGCACTCACATCCGACACCGACAGCTTGCCCTCCTGAAGGCCCTGGGTGGTCTCCCCATCCAGGATTCCCGCCTCCTGCAGCTCTGCCAAGCTCACTGCCCCACACAGGGTGTGGAACGTGGTTTTGAGGGGCAGGAGGGCCAGCCCAGTGCTGGGGGCTCTCACACACCTGCCCAGCAGACCGCCGTAGGACAGCCACTCTCCCGTGTTGGGGTCCTGGAAGCCAGGGGTGCTGGGGCTCGGCTTGCCCTCTGCCAGAACACGCCACGTCTCCTGGTCCAGGAGGCCCTGCTGGCAGGCCAGAGCCGGGGCCACCCGCCCACCCCGAATGGGGTCCACCAGGCCCCCGGTGGCCAGCTGGGCCTCCAGCCAACTGTACCCCTGTGCTTGCCCTATCACCTCCTTCTTGATGGCCTGGAAGAGGGCCAGCTTCCCCCCACCATAGGGATCGGGGTACCCAGTGACTGCCCGCTCGGCAGCCAGCAGCCTTTCCTTCAGCCCCAGGCCTACCAGGCCCTGCTGCACGGCCTCAGACACAGAGAGTAAGTGGCCCTGCGTGGGGTCCACGAGGCCCCCGGTGGCGGCCTGGGCCTCCAGCAGAGCCACCCCAAGCTCACTGGACAGGAGGCCCTGCTTCGTGGCAGCGTAGAGATTCTGGGCCTGGCCAGAGGCCTCCACGTATACCCCAGTGATGCTCTTGGCCTGGGACCCGGAGGAGGTGCTGGTTCCCAACACGGCCTTCGTGGTCTCAGGGACAGCAGTCAGCTCGGTGCCATTGGTGGCCAGGACATCAAGAGGAGGGGAGATGTGGCCGTTCATCGTGCTCGGCCCTGCTGTGCAGAATCCACTCACCCAAGGTCCACTGTGTCTGCTCCCTGCAGGGGGGGCAGAAAGGCTCCATTAGGGGCCCTGGGATGGCCCAGGCAGGCAGGAGGGGAACAGTCAGGGGTCCGTCCCAAACCCTGAATCAGCCTCCAGACATGGCTGGCCCTCCTGGCCATGTGAGGTCCTTTGCCTCACCCTGTGGGATCCCAGGAGGGACCATGAGGGACCTCAGGCCAACCAGGCAGCTGCCAGCATGTGTGGTCTCCGTCTTCTCCTGTGGGCCTCTGTCCCCACCCAACACCTTCCGGCCCCCTCCCCAGGGTCCTGGTGTGGGCCGGGCCAGAGGGGCCTGCATGCTGTGGGCGGAGTCAGCCCTGAGCCCCTGGGGTGGGGCCCCTCCACCTCTAATTCACACCTTCCAGCCTCCCAGGCCTCCCCTCTGCTCCCAAGAGCTCTTTCCCCCTCCTGCCAACCCCTGGGTTCGGGGACACCAGTACCCTGCCCCCTTCCAGTCACCACCCCTACCCCCTACTCCACCCTGGACCCTCAGCTCTGGCCTCCGTTCTTTTCCCAGACCCCCACTGGGCTCCAGGCGGAACCCCCCGAGTCTCCTGCCTCAGCCTGACTCGGTGTCCTCCCAGGCCCCCAACCCCTGTGCTCTCTGGGATACGGCCTCCCCGGGCCCAGACCCGGCCTCGGAGGCCCGAGACAGCAAAGACTCGGTGCCTGAGGACCGGTCTAGCAGGAACTGTGGGGATGGCCGGGCCCTGGGCCCTGGTCGGCGGCTCAGAGCCCCAGCAGCCCCACGGCTGTGCCCCGATTCTTAGAGGTGTGGTGCCAAGTGCCTTACCTCCCCTCCCCCATCGTACCTGCACACGAGCCCGCGTCACCTCCACCCATCCCTGTCCTGTGGGGTTCAATCACATCCCCCCAAAAGAAATGTCCAAGTCCTAACCTCCAGGACCTATGACTCTAGCTTTATTTGGAAATAGGGCCTTTGTAGCTGGAACACAGCTGCGGCCCAGAGCAGGGAGGCCCCTAATCCCTGGCCTGCTTTCTGCACAGAAGACCGAGGCGAAGGAGGGGCCCAGAGGCACAGAGGACCAGGTCCCAGGGCAGAAGCGGACTCCAGCCCCGGCCCCAGGAACCATGAGAGGAGTGTCTGCTGCTATAAGCCACCCAGGCTATGGCAATGGCTGCGACAGCTCGGGGGAGCCATGGCCTCCCGCCCGCCACGCCCCACCCTGTGAACCGGCCCACACCCGGTTTCCTCAGAAGCACGCTTCATTCCTCCCCAGTGCCGGCCGACCACACCTGTCCTGGCAACCCAACCAGCTCGCGCCCCTGCCCCATGCCCGCCGCGGGACAAGGCTCAGGATGCCTGTGCCCCTTCGCTCTGCAGCTCTCCCCGAGGCGACCTTGGACTCTCACTGCCAGACCCAAGAAATGCATTTTGGATCTGACTGCCCCGCCTCCGATCACAGCTCTGCAGCCTTCTCGCCGGTGACAGGGTTCTGCTCCAAACCAGGGAGCCCCTCACACCACCCTCCATCCCCCAAGCCTGCCCTGGAGTCCCAGAATCACGTGCCCGGCTGCCTCCTGGACACCCACACCCAGACCCTGAGGCTCCGTGGCACCCCCACAATGGCCCGTGCTCTGTAGAGGGTCCTCTCTCATGCAGTTTGTCCAGCCCGAGCCCTGAATTCCCTCACACCTTCTCCTGCCCCTGCTGGTCCCACCAGGGGTCCTCACCGGGCCAGCCCATCTCACGTCCCTGCCTACAGCCTCCAGGCACCCCAGGCACCCCTTAGCCTCCACCGGGCTTACAAGGACCACCTTCCCTGTTCCCGCCCTCTCCACCGCCTCCAGCCTTGGAGCAGGGCAGGGTCAGCAAGTGATAGAGGGGCTGGGCAGCTGGGACCTGCATGGGAAGGCCTCCATGGCCGGGGCTGGACAGGGGGCAGCATGGCCGAGCTGGGTGCCGAGCTGCCACGGTCGCCCGGAATCAGCCAGGGCTTCGATAACACGGATCTAGTATGGTGAACGCTTTCAGTGCTGCCCAACCCCACCTGGGACTGAAGGAGGGCCCCGGGCGGACGGCCCCCACTTCTGCCCCCTCGGGAATTGCCCTTCCTAGTTCCTCGACTTGGCTTGGGACCCTGCTGCGAGCCCCCGGGGATGGGTAGAGTCCTGCCCCCTTCCCTTCCCACACACGGATGTGGGGCCTGAGCCTTCTGGACCCCAGCAGCTCTGTGCCGCACAGACGGGGGTGCCAGGACCAGGCAGACACCGAGCGGGGCTTTGTGGGGGGAGCTGCAACCTGGCTGGCCACGGGAGCTGGGCTCCGGCGAGCGCCTCGAGCCACCAGCCTTCCCACCCAAGTGGAGCGTAGCACCAGGCATTTGAGACATGAAGGCTAGCCCAGAGCACGTGGCGGCGGGTGTTTGCTAAGCAACCAAGCTTCGGGAGAAGATCACAATGGCTGAGCGGCCAGCTGGGCGTCTAACGCCATGTGGGTCCCAGTGCGGACCGTGACAGTGACCGTGAAGACTGCCGTGCAGGGCAGGCTGGGCAGCGCCGTCCAGAGAGCTGGAGCCCCAGCCCCCAGGCGCCCCCAGCTCCCAGGAGGGGTGTACTACCTAAAATGTGACGCACCTGTCCCCGCAGATGGACCACATGGGTCCAGGAGCAAAGCGACGGAAGCAGGCGCAGCCCCCACCATCCCACCAACGACCCCACGCTCTGTCCCTGTGGCTCTGGGGTCCGCCCCGGGGGTTGACGGCTTCCGCCAGGGACAGTCCCGCTGCGCTGACGGCCACGGATGCTCCCAGGATGTTCCGGCTCCTCGTGTCCAGGACCAAGAAGCCTGAAGAAGAGCGAGCCGACCGCCAGAAGAAGGGGGGTTCTGGGACGGGGTGGAGGCAGGGGTGGGCCCCAGAGGCCCATGCCGGGTTCTGGCAGCTAACAGATAGTGTTCCCACCTGAGGGGCGTGCCAAGCCCAGCAGACAGGCAGTGGGGGCGGGTGGGGGTAGCCAGGGGAACGAGGAGCGGAGCTGAGAGGAGACCCTTAGCTTGTGGGTTTCCTGGGACGAGAAGCCCGTTGGCACCCTGGGAGCTGGTGGTGGGTGAGCGCCACCCTGACCTCCTGGCAACAGGGTGACTCTGTTATAGGCAGGCTGGCTCCCCCCTCCACCATCCTCCCTCTACAGGGGCTGTCCTGAGACCACCCCTAATGCTCCTGGCACCCCACCCGGACACATGCTTTGCGGCCCAGCCGCACCGAAGATGGGCATGTTTGTAAAATGTGCCTGTTCCCAAATCCCAGGACTGCCTTCAGAGGGGGTGTGAGCCCAGGGAGCCATGTGTGGCCCGCACCCAGCCCTGCCCCAGTCCCAGCAGGGGTGCCAGGGAACAAGGCTATGGGGTAGGGAAACAGTGTGCCTTTCACCGGGCAGCAGAGGGAGAGAAGCGTGTTCGGGGCCACGTGGGGGCGGGAGCAGCCAAGTGATCAGGGCTGTGGGTGGCCCTTGGCCTGGACGTGGGCAGCCAGCTCGGAGCCAGACAAGCTGTGCTGGGGGGGGCGGGCAGTGCCAGGCAGGCACTAGACAAGAAAACTAGAGCCAGTACATGCTCTGGGAACAGGAGGCTCGCGTTTCCGGCGCAGAGGGCATTCATGGCTGGAGGGAGGGGGCTGGGTGTCGGAGGGAGCAGGAGAGCAGGAAGTGAGGGCCCAGGGAGGCCCTGTGCCTATGACAGCTGGGCCACGCCCTGCCCCCCCCCCTTTGGCTGGCAGTCACCTTGAGCCTGGTCTGAGTCTCCCTGGACCCTGCCCAGGTGGGACCCGAAGAGGACCCCAGGTGTGGGTACCTGAGTCTGCAGTGGAGACCTTGGGAAGGCAGCTGGACAGAGGGGTCTAGAGCTTGGGAGAGACAGGGCAGGGCACGTGACTAGTGTCCAGGGCCTGGGGAGTAGGAGAGGGAGAGCTTTCAAGAGTGGGAGGCCCAGGCAAACCCAATGTCACAGAAGCCAAGCCGAAAGATGGGTGTCCCAGAGAGGCGGCCACCAGCAGATGGGCTGGCCTTGGGGCTACTGGCCTTGGGGCTGGGCAAGAGAGGCTGAGCCGATTTTCTGGGAAGGAAAAAGGAATCTGAGGTGGGCGGGGGGGTCTCTTCCTGTGGCTTCCCTGAGTGGCCCCATCTCAGGTGGGCCCCAGGCAACAGGGGGAGGAAGACAATTCCTGAGCAGGGTGAGTCTGCAATCCTTGGGCGTGGGCCATCATCTGTCACCACTGCTGAAGGTCAGCCCCCGCCCCCCAGCCTGGGATGGGAGTGGGGCAGCGGGCGGACTGGCAGGCCACGTGAGCCATATGGCGACAGAAGCAGGAGGCCAGGCTGCCTCAGGCCCGCAGAGAGAGGCGGCAATCGGGGCCTTTGCCCGACTGTGGACACCTGCAGCGAGGTCCTACCCACCTCTACCGGACAAAGACCAAAGGCCACAGAAGTCGGCGTGACAGGAGGGTACAGGGAAGACAGAGCCCCTGCAGACCCTGCCTCCCAAGGACGTTGAGATGACCCGGCGCAGGCGTCCCTGTGCCCACCCATCCCCCGACGCCACAGCAGGTAGCTCCCCCGACTGGCCAGCCCCTCCCCCGCCCCACCCCGCCCGCCAGGAGCAGCACCGCCCGTCAATTCGTCAGTCTAATTACCTCGCGCCGTCCACCACCCAGGCGCTGGGCTCACTCCTGCCCCTACTGTCCGCACCCCCTCCCCTCGCCCCGCCCCACAAGGTGCCCCCACCTCGCCCCCCAGGAACCTGACCTGCGGGACCCGCCCGGAGCCGCCCACCAGCCCTGCGGGAAAAGCGCGGGGTCGAGGAGGATCCCCGCGGGCGGCGTCTCCCACGTCGGTGCTGGTCACCAGGACCCCCGCCCAGCAGGGCCGGAGGGAGGCCAGCGGCCCGGGTCGGGGAACAGCCGAGCCCAGAGCTCCGGCCGCTCCCCACGCGCGTCGCGCCCCCGCGCCCACCGCCCCAGCCTCCCGGGACCCAAGCCCCGCGCCCTCGCAGGGGTTTCCGCATCGCTGCCCGCGGCCCGGCGTGTCCTACCTGCGGCCCGGCCTCCGGCGCTCAGTCCGTCGTCGCTCGCAGCGCTGGCCGCTGCGCCCTGCCGCCCGGGCGGTTTAAACGCGCCGCCGGCCCCGCCCCGCCGCGGCCCCGCCCCTGTGGGGGTGGGCAGGGGCAGCGGCAGGGAGCGAGCCCGAAGCGGGGTGTGGCGGGCAGGTGCCCGGAACCCCGCGGGGCGGGGCCGACGCCCCCGGCGCGCCCCTCTGGCAGGCTGGCCGCCTGCCAGCACCCCTGTCGAGGAAGGGCCCCCCGAACGGTGGAGGGCGGCTGCCCTCTCCGTCGAACCCCGGCCCTTGCCGACCGCTCCCCCAGAGCCCCCGCGTGGGGTGCCCGAGGGGGACGCATCCCGAGCCACAAGGCGCTGGAGTGGAGTTCGTAAGGGAAACGCAGACCCACCCACGCGCTTTCCCTCTCGCGAACGCCACTTCATTGCCCCGGAGCCGGGCTGGGAGGCCTGCTCTGCCGCATCCCGTCCAGACCCCTCTCGGGTCCGCTGGGTTTGCTGGCTCCCTGGGGCCAGCTCCCTCCGCTGGTGCTTGGACTTGTGTGGGCTGAGCAGGGGTGTCCTCAGCCGCTCCCCCAGTCCTTTCTGAGAGATATGGCCAGGCCCCATCCCACCGGTCCAGTGCCACCACCTGGGCTCAGGGGAGGTCCCCTGTCCGTCCAGCAGTACCTAGACCAC
The DNA here is from genome assembly GCA_020311275.1 of Eira barbara. NCBI lineage: Eukaryota > Metazoa > Chordata > Mammalia > Carnivora > Mustelidae > Eira > Eira barbara. The sequence goes on along the minus strand of JAHRIG010000026.1, from coordinate 869,939 downwards.
ATCTGGAAAGCCCATCTGAGCACCTGCCCTCTGCGGCTGCTGCAAGGCGATAGAGGCCCAAAACCTCGGGGGCAAACCCTTGGGGGCCAGCCTGCTGGGGACCATGGCCCAGGGCAGGAACCTCTCATAGATCTCCCGGCTGGTACCCCTTTAGACTGCCCAGACACTTTAGATGGACAGGGCAGAGCTACAGGCCCCCCCCTCCATCCCCAGTCCCTGCCCTGGGGCTCAGTCTCCCTGCTCCCCTAGCCCCCACCTTTGCTGGGTCATTCCTGACCTGATCCTCCTTCAGGGCCAGCCAGCCACCTCTGACAGGTCTCTGTATCATGGGGGCCTGGACTGCTGGGGGAGCGGCTCTGGCCTCACCCCTGCTTACCACGCCCACACTCACACCTGCTCGCCAAGGCTCCCTGGACCTGGGGCTAGCCTCCGCTCACCGGGGCAATGGTCCCCATCTCTGTGGCCCGTACCTGCCATCCTGCCACTGGAGGGCCCTATCCCCCACAGAGGAGTGAGCTCTGCCCGGGGCCCATGTCCCAGCTTGGAGGGAACAGAGCCTCTGCCCACCATGCTGCTGGGCACTCACCGACAGGCCTTACTCGCGATGACGAGCTGTGTCCCTCCCCCAGGTTCACCTGTTGAAGTCCCAAGCCCGGAGTCCCTCCGAACCTGACCTTACTTGGAGGTTGTCACAGAAGTAACCCGCTCAGAAGAGGCCTCCGGCCATCCTGACTGGTACCCTTGGAAAAAGGGGGGATTTGGGCAGACGCCCCCAGAGGGAAGACACCATCTGCCAGCCAAGGAGAGGCCTGGAGCAGACCATTGCCCTTGTACCCCTCAAAGGGAGTCAGCCCTACGGCGCCCGGACCTCGGCCTTCCGGCCTCCTGACCCGCCGCTGACCGGTTTGTGCTGTTGAAGCCTCTCGGTTTGCAAAGCCGAGTCCACGCTCACGTGTGCAGACAAGAGCTGGGGCGAGCGAGAAGGGGTCAGCGACCTCGGCATCCCCCGACCACTCCAGCCCTCCTGTGCTGCAGGAGATGGGGATGGGGGGAGGCCCGGGTGGGCTGTGCCTCCAGGCAGCCTTAAATCTGGAAGAATGGCTGACCTGGGCTTCAGAATTAACTTTCTTTCCATCTTGCTCCAAATATATGTTTTCTTTCCAGTTATTGCATAAGCGGGGGGTCATAACTAGCAACACTGAGCTATTAACTAGGAGCTCTACTTGTTAGATCCGCTAGAAGGTGCCCCCTGAGCCTCTCTGTCCCCAGCTCAACTGGGACAGCGTCTCCAGCTGCCCGCGCCTGCCTCTGGAGGCCTGGCCAGGCCCCCACGGTGTCTGCAGCCCTGACCCTGCGGGGGAGGGGACTTGAGGTTCCACACGAGATGGGAGCCAAGTCTGGAAATTGCCACAAAAAGCCTTCTTCTTTTTTTTTTTTTTTTTTTTTTAAGATTTTATTTATTTATTAGACAGAGAGAGATCACAAGCAGGCAGAGAGAGGGGAGGAAGCAGACTCCCTGCTGAGCAGAGGGCCCGATGCGGGGCTCGATCCCAGGACTACAGGATCAGGACCTGAGCTAAAGGCGGAGGCCTTAACCCACTGAGCCACCCAGGCGCCCCACACGAAAAGCCTTCTTTTATTTATGTATGTATTTATTTGAGACACAGAGCGAGAGAGATTGAGAGAACAAGTGGGAGGAGAAGCAGAGGGAGAAGCAGGCTCCCGGCTGAGCAAGGATCCCAACATGGGACTCGATCCCAGGACTCTGGTATCCTGACCTGAGCTGAAGGCAGACGCTTAACGACTGAGCCCCCCCAGGCGCCCCCCAAAAAGCCTTCTGGTCACCCTGCCTGCCCCAGCTTTCCTTCTCAGCACTCCAGAGGGCAGGTATCTTCTGAATGGACCCCTTCCAGGGACAGCCAGGGCCCCAGGGCAGAGCCCCCAGGCTGTCCAGCTTGCCTGGGGTCACCTTTCTCCTCCCTGAAGACTCTAGGGGAGCTAACCCCCCCCCCCGGGGTTCCGGGGCACCTGTGGGACTTTGGCCCAGCTGTCCTCAGCCTATAGACCCCCTCGCTGGTGACCAGCTCCACCGGCTCCCACGCTGTCTGCTCACCAAGGCCCCCACGTGACCTTCAGTTCAGGGTCCTGCTCCCCCCCCCGTCCCAGAGGCTTCACCTCTACCTGGAACATGGCTGGGGAGGGAGAGCCCAGCCTTGAGGTGCAGCAACCCACTCACCCCGCCTCCTTCCCAGCCCACCTGCCCCCCCACCGCCAGCCCCCTGGGTGGTGCCCCGACCTTCATCCCACCCCAGACTGCCTAGACCCCGCAGGACTGGCTGCCCCACTGGTCAGCAGGCCCCACCTCCCGTGGTCTTGGTCACTGCTGTCCCCTCCCAGGCCCAGGGAGATCCCTGGTGGGAGCAGCCCTGGAACTTCGGGCAGGCCCAGGCATGGCTCTTCTCCTCCCCTAGGCAGCCCAGCCTTGTCACTGGTTTCTCCAAGGCGGACAGGGCCTGGGGCAGCCTCCAGCACGAGGGACGGGCAGCGGGGTTGGGGGGCCGCATGCCCAGCACCCCCATACCTTGGTGTGCGCGGCCAGTGCTGGCCTCACACTGTGGACTTGCTGCGTTGGGGTCACTGCTGACGGCCCCTGTCTGAGCAGGCTCAGGCATGCAGCTCCTGCCCTCCGCAGCCTGCACGGGAGCCCCTGGAGCCGCAGTGTCATTTGTCCGCCTGGACCTGCCCTGGCTGCATCCCCCCTGGCACAGCTCTGCAGCTCCCGGCCAGCCCCAGCTGTCCTCGCTGAGCCATGTCCCCGTTTCCTGGAGAACAGTCCCAGGGCCTCGGCATGAGCGTGGGGAGCAGGCTGGGTAAGGGGTACAGGGCTGGGGCTTCTCACCCCCTCCTCATTCCCTATGCCATGGAAGGGGCAGTGGGCTCTCACCCCCAACCAGACCCCACCCAGCCCACAGGCAGCGGAGGGGCCACAGGCGATGGGTACCAAGCCTGCCTCGTGTGCGGCTGGGGGTCAGTGCAAGTGGGGGCAAGGCTCACACACTGGGGAGCCTCTGGCTGGATCGACACACCAGGGACGGCAGAGCCACTCTGGGGGTTCCCACCTCCTCCTCCTTCTGAGCCAGATCTGAGCCCCTGGTCTGCCTTCTCCTCCCACCCCCACGTGGCCCTCACTGGCCTCTCCCTCCTCCTCTAGCCACCCCACCCCTGGGGCCTGGTTACCCCCCCACCCAAGGCTTCCCGACAAGACACTCCCAACTGGTGGCTCTTACTTCCAGGAACCCCACATGTGGGACGCACCCTCCCCTGTCCAGCCTGGAAGCCCCTTCTCCCAGGCCCCTTGCACAAGGGTTGATTCCCCCCGGAAGGGGCCCTCCTGGCTCCCTGCCAGCTCACAGTTTTCTAACACGCTTTCGGTCTGTGGTCGGGTTTGCCCATTCATTCGCTCGTCTACTGATTCCTCGTCTGCTGCTGGCTGCTTCCAAGGAGTGGACACTCTGTCCAGCAGACAAGCCGAGGAACGTGTCCACCACCATGCTGAGCCCCGGACCCTCCCAGGAACACACGCTGCCTGGGGAGGGGTGCCCAGAGATCCAGCCTGCAAAGGAAATCCCAACCCCGGGGCAGCCTGGAAGCATGGCGGCCCCCCCCAGCTCCCTGACAGCAGAGTGCCTGCCCCCGCCCCCCGCCTCACAGCCTGAAACCACTCGGGCCGCCCTTGCCCGGGCTCGTCCTTGTCGTGGGGTTTGTGCTGCTGCTGCCCGGGGAACTTCCCATCGGAAAATGCTGGTGGGGCGGGCGGGCAGACAGGCCGGGGCAGGCTGCAGACAGGGGCGGGTGGACGGCCCGTCCCACGGTACCGCCTGGCCCACCCTGCCCATCCGACCCTGTGCTCAGCCTCCACCCTTGGGTCCGCAGATGGCCTAGCGGGTGGGCCCCACACACAGATGCACCCAGCCGCCGGGGCAGCCTCTCTGTGCCCAGGGAGTTTCTGGACCAGCTGTGCCCTCCGGCCCCTGGGTCCCGCCGCCTTGTCCCTGCTCTTGCTTGGGCCTCCCGTGGGGAAGAGGACTCCCCGCCTCCTGACACCTGGTCCTTGTGGTCGCTTCCCCCCCCCCCCCCGAAGCAGGGCCGGGTCAGACTTCTGTTTGGGCCTTCGCAGAGCTGACCAAAGGCCTGCGGCAGGGGACGGGGGGGCCAGGGGCAGAATTGGGGCAGCCTCTGGCCTTGCCCAGGGGGACCCGGGGCCAAGGTCCTGGGCTGAGCCAGGCTCCCCCAGGGAGGACAGTAACCACCACCCAGCAGGACTCTGAGTGGGCCTCGCCCTGCTGGCGGCAGCTTGGGTTGGCCACGTGGCCCTCCTCCCCCACGGAGCACGGCTCTCGGGTCCCAGCAGCAGCACGGCGTGCATGGCCTGTCATCAGGAGGGACAGGAAAGGAGTAGGGGCCCCGATCTCTGGGCAGCCCCACTCTCCCGGCTGCGTGCCCAGCAGAGACTGGTTTGCTGAAGCCGCGGCCTTGGACGCCACACTTCCCAGGACGTCACGCGACCCCCGGGTTCAGGCACAGGCCGTGTCCACCTCCAAGACTTCCCTTCGGAGTGTCCTCCCCTGGCACCTTCAACCAGATGCTCCCGGGACCTCTCCAGAGGCCGCACCTCACCCAGTGGCCCCCTCCCCACCTGGGATAAGGACGGTCCGGCCCTGGCTGGGCTGACGTCCACCCCGCAGCCCAGCCACAGGCCCTGCAACACGGGCCGTGGCCGGACTGGGGTCTCCGGGAGGGAATGCCGTCAGCACGAGTTCTGCAGACACAGCCCAGACTGGCCGCCGTGAGCCCCACCGCCCTGACCCCCGCCCCCCGCCCCAGCCTGTGTCGGGTGAATTGGAGGCATGAACGTGCCGTGGCTCACGGCAGGGAGGCCGGTGCAGGGAGCCGGCTTCGGAGGGATGGGGCCTGATGTGGCCTAGGGCCTGAGGGCTCCAGGTTGGGGTGGGTCGAGTCTGCTGGGGTGAGGAAGTTCAGGTGGCCCAGGAGGGGTCAGGAGGGAGCTGTCGAGGGTACCTCTGCTCCCCCAGCCTGGGCTGAGCCGGGGGAGGCCTGGCAGCTCACATACCTGAGGCTTTGTCCCCCGGGGGCTGGGGGCACTCCAAGTGCCTGGAGGAAAGGTCGGCACGGGGTGGGGGTGTCTCCCGGGAGAACTGATTCCTGCGAAGACTCGTTTACCACCCTCTTGGCGAGCAGGAGGTGTGTGTTGAAATAAGAGGTTTTTCTTCGCAAGATGCAGATTTACGAGGTCTCGGCAAGAGCCACAGTTTGGCCCTTACAGGGGCATGTGGCTTCACGACAGAAAGCCCCGAGTCGGGGATCCTGGGATCCGAGGGACCTGCACCCCTGTCCCGGGCGGGCCTTCCGCCAGAGTCGGAGAGGCAGCCCCACAGCTGGTCCAGGCAGAGGCCCCTCTGGGCCGTGGAGGGCCAGGAAGACTGTAGGTTCTTGTGGGTCACCAAACACTCGATTCAGACTGGCCTGAGGGAAGAGAGCGAGAGGGACCCGACAGAGGCTGAGCCGCAGGGCGTGGGGGTCCACGCAGCCCCAGCTCCAGGCTCCCCGTCGCAGCGCTGCAGGGTAAGAGAGAGAAACCTCTGGCTTTTGTCCCAGAGGATCTGGAGAAGGTCTCGTTGGCTTTTGTGGGCACTGAGGGGACGCGTGTCCTCCCCGGGCTAGGCAGAAGGGCTGGCGAGAGGCAAACATGCACCTTCATCCCTCCCTGGCTGCCCGGTTCCCGCCTTCCCCGCTCCGAGCACCTCACAGGTGCCCGAGTCCCGGCCGTCAAGAGCGTGACCACGCCACGCCACGTCCCAGCGGCGGCCAGCCTTTCTCCCCAGGCCAGGTTGCCGGGTACAGTGGGGAGCGGGGCCGGGCGGGTCCCCCCGCACAGAGCATCCGGGACTCCAGTCTGCCCTGGAGACCAGTGCCCCCCCGGACCGTCCCCTCCACCTGCTGCCATGTGGGGAAAAGCCCCTTCTGTGGACAGTCACTCCATGCCCAACTCCCTCAGCAAGGGGCTCGGGGGCTGCCCAGCCGCTCGGCAGCTTCTAGAACCTCGAGCCAGCCCTGGGGCACGATCCCCCCGAGAGCAGCCCGGGGTCGGGCTCCCGCCACCAGTCACCGCAGGGCAGCAGCCAGCCGGGGCTTTCTCTGGCCGTCCACCCAGCCCACCGCCTCGGCCCAGCCTCCAACCACTTGCAGGGAGGGCTGGGGCGGGAGGCGCGGTCACCAGCCTCGCCTGGGCCAAGTGTATCACCAACTTCCCTGAGCAGGGAGTGGCCTCTGGTCCCCCCACTTCCTCAGGGGCCACAGCTCGTAAAGCCCAGCCCTTGCACCAGTTTCTCATCAGCGGAGGCTGCGTGGGCTGCCAGTGACCGAAACTTTGCGGAAGGCAGGCCTTCAGCTCACATGCATGAGAAGCCCGGTGAAGGCGCCTTCAGGAACAGCTTGGTCCAGCCGATCAGGCAGAGCACTGCTGCTTCTTTTCTCTGCTTTCCTGTTACTTCTTAAAGGCGGCCTGGGTGCAGCCCTGTGTGCCTCACGGCCGCAAGAGAAAAGAACCCATTTGTCACTCCCACAAATGCCAAATAAATCACCTTGGCTGCCACTGGGTCAGCAGCTGGTATGTATTGAACCGTGCCTCCAAAACAGATGTCGAAACCCTCACCCAGGACCTGGGAATCTGACCTTACTTGGCATTAAGGTTCTTGCAGGTGACGTGATTGAGCGAAGGTGAGGTCATCAGGGTGGCCCTCACCCAGTGGGACCTGCGTTCTCATCGGAGCCACGTGAACATGACACGTGAAGGCGGAGGCACCGGGGACCGAGGGGGGTTGAAGCGCTACAGCCACGGGCCCCCGACCGGAGGCGCAGCCCCACGCCCACAGCTGGGGGTGGGGGAGGACTGGGCAGAGGGGCTCCAAGGCAGCGCCCGGGCTGGGAGGGCGCCCTCCTCCTCTCTGGAAGCCTCCCAGTTGGTGCCATTTGTCATGGCCGCTGGAGGAGCGGACTCAGGCTCAGGCTTGTAAACGGCTCAGGGCGGGCTGGCTTCCGGCCCATGGGGGAGGCTGCCGGTGGCGTCACGTGGCCCGAAGGTGGGGCGGGAGCATGGGAGAGTGACCCGGCTCGCTCTGCGGGGAAAGGGGCTGAGGGCGGACGGAGCCTGGGGCAGGAGGACGTGGGCAGTGACCTCCAGGGCAGAGGCCGGGCCGAGGCGGTGGGCTGGGTGGACGGCCAGAGAAAGCCCCGACCGGCTGCTGCCCTGCGGTGACTGGTGGCGGGAGCCCGACCCCAGGCTGCTCTCGGGGGGATCGTGCCCCAGGGCTGGCTCGAGGTTCTAGAAGCTGCCGAGCGGCTGGGCAGCCCCCGAGCCCCTTGCTGAGGGAGTTGGGCATGGAGTGACTGTCCACAGAAGGGGCTTTTCCCCACATGGCAGCAGGTGGAGGGGACGGTCCCAGCGAGCCCCTGGGTAGAAGGGGCCACAACTCAGCCGATGTGAAAAGAGGGCATTGTGGTGGCTCCGGCTCAAGATCCTTCCCGGCCCCCCGTGGGCCTTACAGGACGTCTTAGCCCGCGCTGAACCCGGGTGTGCGGGAGGGCGCACCAGAAAGAGAAGCGCAGGGACTCCCTTTACACACCGGCGCTGCGCTGTGGTCAGCGCCAGCAAAAACCGAGCGCTCGAGCCGCCCCGGGGGCCCGGCGCCTGCCGCATCGAGAGCCTGCGCGGCCTTCCTCTTGCTCGGATTAAGACCGGGGTCTCACCAGGCCGTCCTGGGCCTGTGGAGCTCTGCGTGCCCCCCGCCCGCCCCCACACTTCCCGGCTGGCTCCCCCACCCCCTCCCCGCCCCCACACTCTCAGGGCCTTTGCATACGATGCTACTCCTTGTTGGCGCGTCTCCACCGACTGGACTGGCAGGTGTCTAAACAGAGCACGCATGGTATCGCCGGGTCCCGCAGCCAGGACACCCTCGTGTCACGGATCAGCGTGATGCGCCATGCACCCGCCGACCAGGGTTTCCCGTGGGCCATTCTGGGACACAGGGCAGCGGTGTCACCAGCCCGGGCACTGGCAGGGTCCCAAGAAAACGCACACTGCTCGTGGTCCTTTCTTGATGGGCGCCGAAAGGGACGGATTCCCAGGCCTCTGACAGCCGAGGCCACCATGGTTGCCGGAGGCTCTGAGGAAAGTCCCCCTGACCACGGCAGCCCGTTGCCCTCCAAAGCCTCCCCAGCGCTCCCCCTGAGAGTGTCCACTCGGGCGGGACGGGCATGATGGCCAGGCAGCTTCTGGGGCAACTGGCCCAGGAGAGGGAGTGTGGGCAACACCACCGGTGCCCTGAGGGGACGGCCGCGGTCTCACAGACGACGCCATGTAGCACACGACCTGGTGCAGACACAGCAGGATGGACGGACCCGTGAGCTACACACGGACACTTGGGGAAACACGGGGGAGGCGACCGGGGCCTCGAGGCGAGCACCGCGCATCTGCGGCAAAGGGCGGAGGCAGGCATTGTGCAGGGAGAGGCAGGACAAGCAACGGGGACACGGGGGCAGCCCCGGTGACCAGGCCACAGCCTCCCTGCGGGCGGAGGTAGAGGCGTCCTGGCCGGCCGCACGATGAACGAGAAATGCAACAGGACGTGGGGGGGGGGACACCCAGGAGAGCCCTGACGCGAGTCCCAAGACAAGAGAGAGCGTCTACACCCGTCAGGAGAGGAGGGGGCGCGGCTGAGAGGGCCGGTCCCGGACTCTGGACGCCAGATAATGGGGTTTTGTCCTCACCCACGGCCTGGGAGGCAGCTGCGAGCCGGTCAGCCCGGGGAACCGGAAGGAGGGAAAGAAGCGAACGGACAGACGGGGATGGGGGGCGTCTACCGCGGGACCAGAGGACAGAGCGAGCGGCCGGAGCACGGACCCGAGGGGCCGGGGGAGGCCGGCAGCTGCCCGCGAGTCGAGACGCGGGCGGAAAAGGAAGAGAGGGAACCGGAGGAGCAGCGGCAAAGACGCGCAAACGGGAGTCGCCTTCGAATCGGGCGCGAGGTTCCTGCAGTGGGACGCGGGGGGGGGGGGGGGCACCCCCGAAGCAGGTAAGGAGAGGACGCGCGGCAGGAGGGCAGGAAGCAGCCCCCGGTGGCCGCGGGAGCCCGAGGCCGCGCGCCGAACTCGCCAGTTAGAGGAGATCCTTGGGCTGGATTTGCAAAGCCAACAGGATCCCGCGGCGTTCCGTCCGCAAGGGTCGATCTTCCCGGTTTTAAGATCTCGTTTGTGTCTTTGCTCGCTGCCTCATCTAGACAGTGAGCGCGAGCGCCGGGGCACCAGCGGGGAGGAGCAGAGGGAGACGGAGAATCTGAGGCAGACTCCTCGGGGAGCGCGGAGCCCGGCGCTGGGCTCGATCCCACAACCCCGAGATCACGACCTGAGCTGCAACCGAGAGGCTCAAGCGACTGAGTCACCAGGCGTCCTGCGAGGATCCACTGAAAACCAAAAGCCAGGGGCGCCTGGCGGCTCAGTCCATCGAGCACCCGCCTTTGGCTCAGGTCATGATCGCAGGGTCCTGGATCGAGTCTCACGTCTGCCTCCCTGCTCTCCTGCTTCTCCCTCTCCCTCTGCCCGCCGCTCCCCCTGCTTGTGCTCGGTCTCTTGTGCACTTTCTCTCTCTGTCAAGTGAATAAATGATATCTTTTAACAAAACAAAAAACAAAGCAAAAACCGGAAAGCCTCATGAACCAAAGAGAGCAGTCCTGACTCCCGACCAGACGGTGTTACAGACGGGCACCCTGAAGGATGAGAGGAGCCCAGAGCTCGGAGCACCCAGCAGGCCCTCAGAATCGGTGACGCAATGCAGGGCCAGGTACGGCCGCCAGGGGCACACGCCCCGGAGAACCGGGCGGCTCGGAGAGACGGAAACCGGAGAGACGCGTTGAAGAGCCAGTGACGCGGCCGGTGGATGGGATTCGCCAGACGCCCTAGACTCACCAGGTACCCAAGTCCCACAGACCAGGCACACCTAAGTTTTGAGCCCAGAGGGAACATTTCTGCCCGAACGTCAGCCCAGGAAGAAGTTTTGGAACGTCCAGCATGGTCCATAACGAAAGACATGAATAAGGTTTCTGCAAAAACTCAAGTCATCTGAATACCTAGATATGGTGTCCGCGTTCCTGGAGGTATAGAATATGTCCAAACTGGAAAGTAAGGACGGAGGCTTTCAGCAGGCCGGTCAATACAATGGTGGTTTGAGCATCTCGCACCGCGAAATCTCCAGGCCCACGTACCTCTAGAAGTACGTTCCACCAAACTTGCAAAAAGAATTTTTTTGTGAACTCATGGCGGTGGCTCCCACGAAACCAAATAAAATAGGAAAAAGGAAGATCTAGCAAACTTGTTTTATGCGGCTAGAACAATGTTGATTCCAAAACCAGAAAAGGATAATGCAGGGCCGAGGGGCGCTGACCTGCCCAGTGTCAGGACACACGTGCAAACACGTCACCTAGTGAAACACCACAGTGTTTGAGAGAAGAGTCCGGGAGTGTCAGCCACGCAAGGTGATCCGACGGGCCGAGCAGCCCACGTCACTCACCTGGTTGACAGACGGTAGGGAACAAAGAGTGACACCAATCCACGCAGGAGAGCCGCTGATCGACTCCAGCACCTATCCATGATTATAAAAACAAGCAAATCCCAGAAAAACTTAGCAAATGAGCTCTAAAACATGACCTTTCTTTAAAGTAGGTCTGCACCCAACACAGAGCCCAGCATGGGGCTTGAACTCACAACCCCGAGACCCAGCCCTGAGCTGAGATTCAGAGTCAGACGCTCACCTGACTGAGCCCCCGGGGCGCCCCTAAATCCTGACTTCTTTGCCCGCCCTTTTGTTTTTTAAAGATTTTATTTATTTATTTGACAGACAGAGATCACAAGTAGGCAGAGAGGCAGAGAGAGAGAGGGCGAAGCAGGTTCCCCGCTGAGCAGAGAGCCCGATGCGGGTCTCGATCCCAGGACCCTGGGATCTGACCTGAGCCAAAGGCAGAGGCTTAACCCACTGAGCCTCCCAGGCGCCCCAGAGAATTTTTTTAAAAAATAAAACTAACTGGGGGCCCCTGGCTGGCTCAGCTGGTGGAATGTGTGACTCTCGATCTCAGGGTTGTGAGCTCAAGCCCCACGTTGGGTGTAGAGATTACTTAAAAATAAAATCTTAAAAAAAAAAAAAAGGACCAAAAAACGACGAACTGGTTTCTTACTCATCTGATGCCAGTGAGCTCTGTGTGCCCGCAGACATGCCCTCGGATCTCTTCTAGACAGAATGTGGAATCTGGAGATCCCTCTGGACACGCAGATCCTCCTCTCCTTTTCTTGACTTGGTCGTGAATTCCTCAGCCTTGCCCAGAAACTTCAGTCTCTTTACCTTGAACCATTTTGTAACTTGAGAGGATTTACCAGGTGCCGGCCTAACCTGCCGGAGAGTTGAGTGGGCACGCGGTGCTGCCCGGACCTACCCCTGACTCCAGGCTGAGGTGTAACCGCTCCTGTCCCTTGGATTTCTGTCCGCCCTTGAGAACCAGTTGTCTCTTTGTAAGTCCCCGAAATGACAGACTGGCTCCCTTCCCTTTCCCTGGCTTGCAAACCAGACCTCCTTGTCTCAGCGTCGCACGCCCTCTCTCTCAAAATATAATTAGCTATCATGAAATTCACTCCTTTAAAAGTGAACAATTCGGGTTTTTTTTTAAAGAAATTCCATTTAGGTTTTTTTTGTGTTATGTTATTTTTTTTTAAGATGTTATTTATTTATTTGAGAGAGAGACAGTGAGAGAGAGCACGAGAGGCGAGAAGGTCAGAGGGAGCAGCAGACTCCCCGTGGAGCTGGGAGCCCGATGCGGGACTCGATCCTGGGACTCCAGGATCGTGACCTGAGTTGAAGGCAGTTGCTTAACCAACTAAGCCACCCAAGCGTCCTATGTTGTGTTATTTTTTTTTTTTTTTTAAGATTTTATTTATTTGACAGAGATCACAAGTAGGCAGAGAGAGAGAGGAAGGGAAGCAGGCTCCCTGCTGAGCAGAGAGCCTGATGTGGGGCTCGATCCCAGGACCCTGAGATCATGACCTGAGCCGAAGGCAGAGGCTTTAACCCACTGAGCCACCCAGGCGCCCCTGTTGTGTTATTTTTTAAAAAATATTTTATTTATTCATTTGACAGAGAGACAGAGATCACAAGTAGGCAGAGAGGCGGGGTGGGGGTGGGGGAAGCAGGCTCCCGCCTGAGCAGAGAGCCCGATGCGAGGATGCGGGGCCCGATCCCAGGACCCTGAGATCATGACCTGAGCCGAAGGCAGAGGCTTTAACCCACGGAGCCACCCAGGCGCCCCAATGCAGGGTTTTTTTTAGTATATCCCGACGTTCAACAACCATCACCACCATCCAATTCTGCAACATTTCATCATTCCTAAGAGCAACCCCATACTTTCTAACAGTGATTCTCCAGCCCCTAGAAACCCCTCATTCCTTTTCTGTCTCTAGGGACTTGCCGGCCCCGCGCGTCTCCTGTCCTCGGACTTGCACGGTGTGTGGTTTGCGTTGGGATTCTTCCACCCAGCGTGATGTTTCGAAGGTCCGTCCGTGTGGTAGCAGGTGTCAGTGCTTCCTCCTTTTTACGGCTGAATCACGTCCCATCACGTGGAGGCCCCACATTTGCTTTGCCCTTCATCATTGGTGGTAATTTGGGTTGTTTTTACTTCTTAGCTATCATGAATAATGCAGCTATGAATGTTAGTGTGTAAGTTTTCCTTAAGATTTGCTCCTTGATCCCTAGGAGTGGAGCCGTGGGGTCATCGCGTCAGACTGTCCTCTGCGCCCCCGCCGGCGGCGCGCCAAGATTCCACTTTCCCCACGTCCTCTCCAACCCTTGCTGTTTTCCATTTGTTTGTTTTAAATTAGGGCCACCGTTTTAAAGATAAAGTGGTATCCCACTGTCGTTTCGATTTGCATTTCCCTAGTGACTCGTGGCATTGAGCATATTTCCTGTGCTTCTCGGACATTTGGAGATCTCCTGTGGAAACGTATCCACTCAAATCCTTTGCCTATTGAGAAGTTTTTCTTTCTACTGTTGAGTTTTAAGTGTTCTTTACGGATTCTAAATACGAGACCCTTATCAGATAGGTGATCTCCAAATATTTTCTCCCATTATGTGGGTTGTCTTCTTGCTTTCTAGTGTGACCTTGCATTCCTGGGGTAAATCCCTACTGGTGCTGTGTATAACCCTTTTTCATACACTAGTGGATTCAATTTGCTAGTATTTTGGCGAGACTTTTTGCACCCATGTTCATGAGAGATACGTCTGTAGTTTCCTTGTGATGTCTTTGGTTTCATTACGACGGTCGTACTGGCCTCTCAGAATGAGTCAGGAAGTCTACCCCTTCTGGAAGAGTTTATGACAAATTGGTATTGATTCTTCTTTAAACTTTTGGTAGAATTCAGCAGTGAAGCCATCTGTCCGGGCTTTTTTCGAGGGAAGATTTTAGATTGCCGTCTCTCTCTACTCGTTGTGGGTCTGCTCGAATCTTCTATTTCTTCTTGAGTTAGTTTAATATCCTCCTAGGAATCACCTCATTTCATCTAGGTCGTCTAACTTTTGGCATATAGTTGTTCGTAGTATTCAAACCATCTGATATTAAAAAAATAATCGATTTTATTTCTGTAAGGTCAGTAGTAATGTCTTCTTTTCCATAAATGATTTTAGTGATTTCAGTATTCTCTTTTTCTCTTGGCCAGTTTAGCTAAAGGTTTTTTGATTTTATTTATCTTTATAAAGCAGCTTTCAGTTTCATTGACTTTTCCTCCTACGTTTTCCTATTCCGTTTCTGCTCTCATCTTCGTTATTCCCATCCTTCTGATTGTTTTGGGTTTGGGTTTAGTTTACTCTTCTAGTCCCCCCTTTTTTTAAAAAAGATTTTATTTATTTATTTGACGCAGAGAAAGAGAGATCACAAGTGGGCAGAGAGGCAGGCAGAGGGAGGAGGAAGCAGGCTCCCCGCTGAGCAGAGAGCCCGATGTGGGGCTCGATCCCAGGACCCTGAGATCATGACCTGAGCCGAAGGCAGAGGCTTAATGCACTGAGCCAACCAGCCGCCCCACTCTTCTAGTTTCTTAAGGTGAAAGATTAGGTTATTAATTTGAGATATTTGTTCTTTTCAGTACAGGTGTTTATTTTTCTTTGAAAGATTTTATTTATTTATTTGACAGAGACAGAGACAGTGAGAGAGAGAACACAAGCAGAGGGAGTGGGAGAGGGAGAAGCAGGCTCCCTGCTCAGCAGGGAGCCTGATGTCTTGGTCTTGGGGTCACGAGTTCAAGCCCCAGGTTGGGCATAGAGATTACATAAATGAATAAAACTTTTTTAAAAAATTAAAAAATTAGGGGCGCCTGGGTGGCTCAGTGGGTTAAGCCTCTGCCTTCAGCTCGGGTCCTGATCTCAGGGTCCTGGGATCGAGCCCCACATCGGGCTCTCTGCTCAGCAGGGAGCCTGCTCCCCCCCCCTCTGCCTGCCTACTTATAATCCCTCTCTCTGTGTCAAATGAATAAATAAAATCTTTTAAAAAAATTAAAAATTTGAAAAATAAACTAAGTTTCCAATTGTGTTAAAATGTGTGAAACACAAAATTTACCATCTTAACCATCTTAACATGTCCGTTCAGTGGCATCAAATACACTCCGTGTGGTTTACAGCCATTGTCACTATTCATTTCCCAAACTTTTTTGTCATTCCACAGTGAAATTCCGGACCCATTAAATGATACTCGCCACGTCCTGCCCCACCCCCAGCCTCTGGTGGCACTGATCTCCATTCTGTCTCTGTGTATTAGACGACTCTATGTAGTTCCGATGAGTGGAATCATACGGGATCTGTCTCCTTGTGTCTGGATTGCTTTGCAGTCCATAATGACTTTAAGGTCCATTCAAATTGTTGCGCATACCAGAATTCCACTCTTTTTAAAGGCTGAATGAGTCTCCCATATGTACATGGGTACGTGTCAATGGATAGCTGGGTTGTTTCCCATTTCCTTTTTGTAAATTTATTCTCGCTCCTGATAAGTGAATTGGCTGAGACTCTACTCCACTGGCTTCATTCCAGGATCCAGGCTGAAGAAATGACCACAATCTAGAACATTCCTGGTCTTCCTCGCTGAGGGAAAGAACTCTGGCAATTAAAGGCTCTGGTAGGAAGATGCCACTTCCTCTCACCCCTCATTGGCCAACCCTAGTCACGTGGTCCCACCTGCCGCCAGGCGGCCAGCAGGGCCAGCCACCCACGCAGCAGCGGAGGAGGGGGCACAGCTGGCCAGCACTCACTTCGCTGAAAACCATCGTACTTGTCGCATTTTCCATCATTTTAATTATTCGGTTTTGTAGTTTTTATTTCCTCTGAATAATGAGTGACATTATTTGGTATTGGTGATTGTTTTCTGCATAAGTGATCTGGCATCGTGTTATGGAACTTTGCTATGATTTCCGCAAAATAAAAAATATCCACCTTATCCCAGGTGTACAGGGGTTTGTATCCTAGACCTTGCCTCGTCCAAACCCGAACCTAGGACCGGCACAGTGTACAGACGTCTCCAAGGGTGACATTTCTGACGTCAAAAACATCTGGGTTTTTGATACCTCGACTCTGAGACCATATGGACCTCTCGAGCTCTTCCCGGCTTGTGCAGTGGCCGCGTCACGGCCAATGAAGCTTATCTGAGGGGCAATTATTGCTAATTGAAAGCTTTTCTCATTTTTTTCCCCAGCAATATTTATATAGGAATCTTTTATATTTACAACCCCCCAAATCAATAAAAGATCTTTACCAAAATAATGTGTGGAGGGGGCGCCTGAGTGACTTAGTCGAGTGTCTAACTTTGGCTCAGGTGATGATCTCAAGGTCCTGGGATCGAGCCCCATGTTGGGTCCCTCCTCAGTGGACGGTCCGCTTCGCCTCTGCCCTCCCCCCCACCACTCGTGCTCTCTCTCTCTCAAATGAATAAATACAGTCTTTAAAAAAATAATGTGTCTGGGACC
Organism: Eira barbara; assembly: GCA_020311275.1. Taxonomy (NCBI): domain Eukaryota; kingdom Metazoa; phylum Chordata; class Mammalia; order Carnivora; family Mustelidae; genus Eira; species Eira barbara. The sequence continues at coordinate 853,823 of JAHRIG010000026.1, read as the reverse complement.
CCTGGGTGGCTCAGTGGGTTAAAGCCTCTGCCTTTGGCTCGGGTCATGATCTCAGGGTCCTGGGATCGAGCCCCGCATCGGGCTCTCTGCTCACCAAGGGAGCTTGCTTCCCCCTCTCTCTCTCTGCCTGCCTCTCTGCCTATTTGTGATCTCTGTCTGTCAAATAAACAAATAGATAATCTTGAAAAAAGAAATAATAATGTGTGGGGAAAACCATGGGTCACAGCTCAGAAACAATGGGTAAGTGATCGCAATCCCAGGAGGGCATTTTGCAGGGCCCAGGGACACACAGAAGAGTGTGTTCACGCTCCGGGCAGGGTTGGGGCCGACAGAGGTCACGTGCCTGCCGTGGGCTTGTGCACAGCCGTGCTCATCCCTGTGTTTGGGAAGGGAAGTGTTTAGCATTTCACCTTCAATGATATGTAAGTGTTACTTGCACAAAGATGTTTTACTGGTTTTTAGTTCTATTGTAACTTTTTCCACTTAAAATGGACTCGCAGCTGCTGTGGCTGTGGACACTGGCTTCCAGGCGTAGATTCTTGACATTAAACGGAAGAGACCTGCGTGGGAGCCACGCGTACCTGCGAAGCTCCTAAACCACATTTGTAACATTTAATACAGCATCCATTCCAGAGCATAGACGGTTAATTTTTTCCCAGACTTTTTTTTTTTAAGATTTTATTTATTTATTAGACAGAGAGAGATCACAAGTAGGCAGAGAGGCAGGCAGAGAGAGGGGGGAAGCAGGCTCCCCGCTGAGCAGAGAGCCCGATGCGGGACTCGATCCCAGGACCCTGAGATCATGACCTGAGCCAAAGGCAGAGGCTTAACCCACTGAGCCACCGAGGAGCCCCTTTCCCAGACTTTTAAGAAAGCTCTCACGCCCGGCCGCAGTACCGACGGGCACCGTGTGTCTTCGGGTGTCAGATCCGTGGGGTCCCCGTCGTCTCGCATCACCCGGTCGCTTCCACGCCCGAACACGTTGTAATAAAAACAAACCCCACAATCTTCTGAGAGTCCCATGTCGTGCCGCGCTGAGAACACGGGTGATGTCGGGCCAGAAAGGCGCTTGGATTCCGGACCACTTCTCTGCTGCCTCAAGAGCCGACGGGAACTGAGCGTCCCCCACGGAGCCCGTCGCAGAGTGCGGTGTGGCCGGGTTGTCTCCAAACGGGCGCGCGGCTGCCATCTGCTGGGAAACCCTCAGAATACGTGCGTTTTCGCCACCTTTGCCGCCACTGCCGTAGGAGACCACGAACCCTACCTAAAACATACCATGAGGAACATACATCAAGAGTCGTCTACCGGAGGAAGGACGTCCGGGAGGTGATGCTGTCTGCGTAGAGGTGACGCTCGTGCAGCCACTGTCCTCCCGGCCTGGCCGGGGCCAGTCGCAGAGACAGACGAAGGACTCGGACAGGAGAGGACCGATGGAGGGACGTCCCCCGACGCCGAGTCTTCTCAACCCAGACGTCAAGGTCACGACATTGGCAAGTTCGGTCCGTTGCCCCCGTTCTCAGAGGTGGGCAGGGGAGGTGGGTGCGGGGTGGAGGCGGACAACGCCAGCGGCCCAGGGTGCAGAGGGGAGGCCCGCGCTTCCACCTTCCCGCACTCCAGACCCACCGGAGAAGCCCCCTCGCTTCTCCAGAGGGAGGAAAGAAGGCTCTCCCCAACGTCACGGCTTTTGTCCCCTCTCCCCTTGGGGGGGTGATCGAGACCGGCCGTCCATCAGCACACTCTGCCCCCTCTGTGTAGGCTCCTTCTCTGACACCGTCACGCCCCCTTTGTGCCCCTCTGAGGACCCTCCTGGCTGTGTGGGTGGAGGTTGCTCCCCAGAAGGCTCTGGAACGCATCCGATCGGGACGCCAGTGAACCGGGCTGGGTTCCGTCAAGACCGTGTGCTTCCGACCTTTGCTCACGGGCAGACAACCCGCCCTGTCCCGCCCTGTGTTGCCTACACGCCCAGTTTGCTTAGGAAAGCCGGAGGGCCACGCCCGACTCTTTTCTTTCCTTCCCAGTTAATAATTCTCCAGTTGCTGGACGTTTAGCTTGTATCCAATTTAAAAAAAATTGTTTCCTTTTCCTTTTTTTGTTATTGTGGTAAAATATACACAACGTCCTCCTGACCCTTTGTGAGCGTGGAGGTCTGTGGCGTCCCCTCGCGCGGAGAGCGCCGCTGTCCCTCTCCAGGGCTCTTCTCGTCCTGGACGGCTGACCCAGTACCCGTTGGACACCGGCTCCAAGTCGTCACCTCCTCGGCCTCTGCGATCAGTCTTCTGCTTCCTGTCCCTGTACTGCCGGCTGCGGATCTGGTGGAGTCACGCGCTGTCCATCTTTCTGGCTGCCGCGTTTCCCGAGCACGACGTCTTCAGGGTTTGCCCATGTTTACACGAGGCAGAATGTCCTTCCCCGCGAAGTCTGACAGCGTTCCCGTGTGTGGACTTCCCGCACCTCCCCCGCCCGTTCACCCGTCCACGGACACTGGTGTCCCTCCCGTCTCTCGGCTCCTGCGAACACCGCCGCTATGACGGCGGGGTACGGATGCCGTTTCCGGTCTCTGGGGTCCCGGCCCGCGAGTGGAATTGCCCGGTGGATGGGATCACATGACTGACAGCTCGCGGAAGGGCCCTGCTGCTGCCCCGGTGGTTACCTTTTGCTCCCAGCAGCAGTGCCGAGAGGGTCACATATAAGACCACATTATCTGCAAACAGAGATAAGTTTACTTCTTCCTTTCCAAAGGGGACGCCCTTTATTTCTTTTTCTTGCCTAATTGCTCTGGCTGGAATTTCTCGTACTATAGAGAAGAGAAGTGGCACGAGCAGACGTCCCTGTTTCATTCTGATCTCAGAGGAAAAGCTTTCCGTATTTTGCCAGCGACTATGAGGCGCGTTAAGGATTTTTCAACTGTGCTTTTTACTATGTTGAGAAGGTTTTCTTCCACTCCCAGTTCATTGAGTGTTTCTGTCATGAAAGGGCACTGAATTTTTGGCTCATGCTTTCCTCTGAACCGGTTGAGATGCCACGTGGGGATTTCCTTTACCGCGTGATTGTGCCTTTCATCCCGCCCCACAGGACTCCTTTGAGCATCTCTTTCAGGGCAAGCCTAATGGTAATGAGCTCCCTCCGCGTTTGGGTACGTGGGAATGTCTTAATTTCTCCCTCACTCCTGAAGGACAGTTTTGGTGGAAATAGGATTCTTAGTCGACACTTCTTTTTTTCTTTGTAGCACTTTGGCTATAGAAGCCAGGTGCCTTCTGGCCTCCAAATTTTCTGATGAGAAATCCACCCACTGTCTTACTGAGGACCCTTGGATGCCACGAGCCGCTTCTCTCCTGCTGCTTTCGAAATTCTTTCTATTTTGTTTTGAAGGTTTGATCACACTGTGTCTCAGTGTAGGTCTCTTTGAGTTCACCTTAACTTGGAGGTCACCGAGCCTCTTGGATGTTTATATTTATGTCTTTCATCAAATCTGGGAAGTTTTAAGCCATAATTTCTCCAGCTGCTCTCTGTCTCTTTCCCTCTGTCTTCTCCTTCTGGGATCCCGGGATGCACCTGTTGGTGATGTCACAAGTCCCTCGGGCTCTGTTCCCTTCAGTCTTTCTTTTTCTTCAGTTCTTTAAAGTCACGCATTTCTATCGTCCTGTCTTTGTGTTTGCCAGTCCTTTGTTCTGCTGCTCAGATCTGCCTTTAAGTCTCCTTCATTCCGTTTTTGTACTGAACGGATGACTGTCTTCATCTCCGTCCTTGTACTTTTCAGCTCCACACTTTCTTTTCAGTTTCTCTTTAGGTTTTCTTTTCTTTTTTTTTTTTTTAAGATTTTATTTATTTGACAGAGAGAGATCACAAGTAAGCAGAGAGAGAGAGAGAGAGAGGGAAGCAGGCTCCCTGCTGAGCAGAGAGCCCGACGCGGGGCTCGATCCTAGGACCCTGGGATCATGACCTGAGCCGAAGGCAGCGGCTTAACCCACTGAGCCACCCAGGCGCCCCTCTCTTTAGGTTTTCTGTCTCTTTGTTGGTCTCGCCATTTCGGTCACACATCATTTCCTTGACATTCTCCACATCTTCCTTCAGTTCTTTGGGCATCTTTCAGACAATCGTTTTAAAGTCTTTGTTCAGCCGACCTGCCAGGTCTTTTTCAGGAACAGTTTCTGTTGAGCTTTTTTTCCATCGAATGGGTGTGCTTTCCTATTTCTTGGTGCGCCCTGTGATTTTTCTGTTGAAGATTAGATATTTGAATCTAATAATGTGGTAACTCTGGAAATCGGACTCTCCTCCTTCCCCAGGGTTTTCTGTGTTATTGTTATTAATATTACCTGTCTCTGTGCTAAGGATTAGTGCGAGGGGTAAACAGAAGGTCTGATTTGGTCTTTTCTTAGCCTGCGTAACAGCATGGTCATTTTCTTTCTTTCTTTCTAGATTTTATTATTTATTTGAGAGAGAGAGAGAGAGACCATGAGTGAGGGCAGAGGCAGAGGAGAAACGGACTCCCCACTGACCATGGAGCCCAATGCAGGACTGGATCCTGGAACTCTGCGTTCATGACCTGAGCCAAAGGCAGATGCCCAACAGACTAAGCCACCCAGGTGACCTGCATGGTCACTTTCTAATTTTTCTTTTATATGCAGTTGCTTTTGAATATCTTAGTCTGTAATGTTTGGGCCCCAAAGGGGAGAAAAGAGGAAAATAAAGTCGGGGAAAAGGGTGCCAGCCCTTTATTTTATTCCTAAGATTTATTTATTTATGTTAGAGGGGTGGGGAGAGGGACAGAGGGGAAGAGGGAATCTCAAGGAGACTCCCTGCTGAGCACAGAGACGGATGCAGGGGGTGATCTCACAACCCTGAGTTCGCCACCCAAGCCAAGTCCAAGAGTCAGATGCTGGACTGACTGAGCCACCAGGGGCCCTTAAAATACCCCGGAAGTCACTTCAGCCAGAGGGCCTCACATCAGTGTGGGAGGCATAGAACTAGCCCGCCCCCCAGCCATGTGGGCTCCTGTGTGCTCAGAAGAGGCACTCCGAGGTCCGCACGCACGTCTCCATATTTGGAGCCAGGGCCCTCTGTGCACCTGGATCCCACAAGCTGTGTACGTGATGCTCCAGGAGCACCTGTGCAGCAGCCCGCCACGAGACCGGTGGGGGATGGGAAGCTGCTGCGCCAAGAGTTTGCGCTGAGCGGAATGAACCACATCGTACCACCTGAGTCTTTCCCGGCAAGTTACAAACCTTCCACAGACTCCGGGTTTCCATGAGTGGTTCAGTCCGACAGAGGCCACAGCACAGGCGTGTTTTAGCAGAGGGATTCCTGGTGCCTCGCACACTGCCATCTTCCAACGCGGGATCCTCTTGCACTAGGTGCCAATTTTAAATACATATAATAAGTTGGTTCCCCCAGGATCCTCCGAAGACAAGCGTCTCGTTTCTTTTTTAACTCGTAGATTCAAGCAGCTGTTTTCTTCACTGATACTCGGCTTGTCCCGTCTTCCAATTTCCAACATTGTAAAGTCTCACATTCTGAGAGCAGACGAGAGACCCTTTTTGGCAGATCACAGAAGTCCCGTCCTTTCTGGGGACTGGCTTTGGGGAAGCTGCCGCCGTTTTGGGCGTGGGGTGTCCAGTGCGGCCTACAACTCTGCCTGCGTGGGGGATGCTGTCTCGTTTAGTGTTGGCTCTTTGGGAACAGATGTCCCCGACATCCTGTTGAGACAGGAGCTGAGATGCCCCCGGGGCCTGGAGCCCAGAGGAGAGGCTTGGTGGAGGTCAGGCCTCCTCTAGGGCGCTCCTGGGCTCTGCCCCAGGCAGCCACAGTTAGTCGCAGGAGCCGAAGGAAAGCTGGCGGCTTACCCCTCCCGCCCCCCACGTCCAGGGCTCGTAGTGCAGCCAGCCGCAGGACAGGGACAGGGACGTGGGGAAGGTATGGCAGGGGCTGAATCCAGGGCTCAGCTGGAATTAGCGGAGGCCCTGAAAACAGCGACAGCTCGTGTGCGCTGGGCCTGGGGAGGAGGAGCCTGGGAACAGTGCTGTGTCTGGACCCTGGACGGCAAACAGGAAGGGCTGAGTGTTCAGGAGGTGGGACATTGGAGTCCTGCCTACCTACGAACCAGTGGGACACGCCCATGTGCCACCAAGGCCCACACACGTGCTGGCACTGTCCTTGAGAACCTCACCAGATGGGCGTGTGCCCGGTGGGCCTACGACACCCCCCTGCCCGCAGGCCTCCCGTCTCCCGTGCCGGGCCCTCCGCCTTCCGCGGACAAGGTCCCCAGGACTCAGGGGCTCCGCTTCTTGGTCCTGAACCATGACACCCACGTGTCCCAGGCACTCCGGTTGCTGTCCCTAGCAGTGAAGAATTACCAGCTTCCAGAGCCCTGACAACAGTGTGGTCAGACTTGTGGCCCCCCAAGCTGGGAGGAAGCACATGCTGGAGGCTGCTGGGCCACGGTGCCCGTTTCAGCGGCCTTGGCTGACCAGGGCCCACGGCACGGTACAAGTGGTCTGGCGGGCCTGACCCACAGAGTCGATGTAGGCAGCCCCCCAATACGGTGTTGTGAGACCTGGGTGTCCGGCAAGGGGGTGGCTGACAGCAGCGGCTCCCACACTTGGGCACGCGGTCACAGGCGGGGCTAGGACAGTCCTGGAATTTCTGATTCGGCGCGTCCAGGGTGGGGCCGAGGACGTGTAGCTCTCCGCAACCCCCCCTCGGAGGCCCCGGGACCATGCTGGTGTGCTCAGAGGTCACACTGTGAGGAACACTAGCTTATTACAGAGAATCAGGACTTTAAAGGTAAACGATGTGGTCAATGTCAGTTGCCCCAGTGGAAAACGTGATCGCTTGACCTGCTTCCCTACCTGAGCCAATTCTCGGACCCAGAACCCACGAATCGGATCTCCTCGGTCTCCCCAAGACACTCTGCTGGAGGCAGCAGGACTCCGAGGTCTTTGGTAAAGCTTCCCCAGCCACCACTCTGGGCAAGCGAGCCCGAGGGAGCTGGGCCGCCAGGTCGGAGTCGGGGCTGGTGGACCCCAGGGACTGCCGCACACCAGCAAGGACCCCGCCTGAGTGGGGAACTCGGGGGTCAGAAACGAAGGGAGTCCGAGTCTGGTCGCACTCACACAGGCTCCCTCTCACTCATCCCAATGTGGCACAGAAAGCTGTGCCAAGCCAAGCGTCACAAAGCACTTCCCAGAGGCCATGTTCACCTGCTATAAGAAACAGCCTCACCCCTGCTCATCTCTGCCGTGCGAGCCTGGACGCGGTGTGTGATTTATTACACCGGGGCGTGGGGAGGAGTTTCTGGGGCTCCCACCGGTCTTTCCTGCTACAGGAAGTCTGTGTTCTGTAGCCCGAGGAGCCAGGATGAGGGTCCCGCCCGTGGTTAAGTGTGGCCGTTCCAGCTGTACGTTCCCATACCAATGACGGTCTGCCCGTGGCTCGGTGGACTCACTGGACCCTCTGTGAGCAGGATGCCCGGCTCTAACTGGGAGAGCAGAGCCTGACAAGGACCCGGTCACCGGGACTCAGACCCCCTGGGACAAGGGTCTCAGTCCGCTGTCCGTGCTCCGGGCAAAACAGGCAGATGAGCTCTGGTCACGGCCTCGGGGCCGGAGGCTAGGTGGGACCGTGCTTGGGACCGTGCTTGGCCCCGCTCACCCTGACCCCGGAGGCTTTCCAGGAGACAATCGGGGAAGCTGGGCTCTGGCAGGCGTGAGGGGGCCTGTGTGGACTTGGAGGGAGAGGCCAGCTGCCAAGGCTCACGACCGTGTCTGCCTCTGGAGCGTCACCCTTTACAGGCAGGCACACCACCCCCGCACAACGAAGGACCGCAGGGGCACAGCCAACGGCCGGGAACAGGAGAGCACGGAGCCCCGGCCTCCGTGGTGCCAGGCGTGAACGGAGCCCCGGGGGCCCCGCAGAACACCAGGTGGCTGGCCGGACCAGCGGCAGGGGCCGAGGCCGTCCCGGAGCAGACCTCAGCGGGCTGGGCCTCCGCCTGGCTGGGGCTCAGTCCGCTTTCTCTGCCTTGAGACGTGCGGCCACAGGCCAGCGTCTTCTCCGAGGCCCTGCTGCTCCATCCCCGGCCGAGCTCTGAGCCTGAGGCAGCGGCCCCCACCCGACCCCCACGCACACCCGACCCCAGGACAAAAAAGCAAGACAGGACCCACAGGAAGGTTGGAATTGCTTTTATTGGGGTGGGCAGTGCAGGCCCACCCATGGTCAGGTTAGTGCTCTGCCCTCACGGAGGCGGCCGGAAACCCGCTGCCTCACGCGCCGCCCGCCTGGGTTAGTGGGACATGCAAAGCTCGTCAGAGGGTGGAGGCGGGGCGGGGAGGGGGGTGGAAGCCACCAAGGTGGCCCTGGGCCGGGCAGCGGTCTCCCCGGAGACGGGCAGGAAGCACCCAGGGCGGGGCCGCAGGGGGGCAGAGCCCACAGGAGCCCCAGCCATACCCAGCCCGGCCCCGGGCTGGCGTGCCCAAGAGCTGGGCTGTGGGGAGTCTCCCCAGAGGGTCTCCCTCCCACCCCAGATCTGGGGCCCCGGGGCCTGGGGTGGGAGGAAGGACACTGAAGGCACTTACTAGGGGGCTGAGGCTAGAAGGCGGAAGCCAGAGGCCTGGGGTCTTGGGACAGTGTCAGTGGGGGTGGAGGGGGCAGAGTCCGCAGCTCGCCAGGGGCCAGCCGGCTCTGTACACCGGACCCTCCTCTTGCTGTGGGGAAGGGGCTTCTCCGGGCAGGCTGGAAGAGACGGCCGACCCAGGACCCCCCGCCCGCCCTAGCAGGGCCCGCTGAGCACGGAGGTCAGTCCCGGAAACAGGAGAGAAAGCTGGTCGTGAGGGCGCTGCTGGTGACGGGGGCCGCCCCCCGCCTCCCCGAGCAGCTAGGACTGGTGGTTGGTGTCAGGAAGCCCGGCAAGCAGGGCCGGCAGAACCGGGCCCAGACGACACCCTCCCTGGAGACCCAGGAGGGCTGGGCTCGGGGCCTGGCTCGGGACCCTCCAAGGCACCTGGCTGTGGTGAGTGGCAGGTAGACAGGAGCAGGGAGGCCTGCGGGATGAGGGGGTCCCAGGGGCCCAGCTGGCCCCCTCCCCCCAGACACAGGCTGTCTGGACAGGAAAAAGATACTAACGTATTAGTCTCGTTGGTTCTTTTTGGTTAAAGTTGAGGCACCACTTGGGAGGAAGACACCTTTAGACACGCAAGACCCAGCACCTGGGCGGGGAACCTGGCCACATGCAGAGCGGGGGGCGGGGCGCGGGCAGCCGGTCAGGCCGCCGCGGACTCGGGGCCCCCCAGGGAGGGTGCGGGCCCGGAGGCGTAGCGGCGGCCGTAGCCTGAGGAAGAGTAGGAGGACGAAGAGAAGGTCACGGAGAAGCCGGAGCCGGTGGCATCGAAGCTGCCTCGGCGGGAGCCGGCCCGGGAGCCCGTGCGCGAGCCGGAGCGCGAGCCGGCCGTGGAGCCCGAGCCGCTGACGCTGTAGGGGCTGTAGTAGCCCTTGCTGGACTGGGCGGCGGCCTCCAGCAGCCGCAGCCCCGTGCCCTCCTCCAGCATGCTGCGGTCCAGCGCGTCCTTGTACGAGATCTTCAGCTTGGTCTTGGGGCAGGTGAGGTACTTGGAGTAGGCGCCGACGTCGCGCAGCTTCTGGGCGGTGCGGGCGTCCACCATGCCGCGTTGCAGGGCCTCGTCCAGGGGCACGCGGCCCGGGGCGTCGGGCTCGATCAGGCCACCCGTCAGGTACTGCACCTCCAGGAACCGCTGGCCCGCCTCGTAGTAAAGCCAGCCCTTCTTCAGGGCCTGCGCGGCCGACATCTTGGTCTTGGTGCGCGGGTCCTCGAAGCCGCAGAAGGCCTTCTGCGCCAGGTTGATGCGGTCCACCATGATCTTGTCCACCAGGCCCTTGTTGACGGCGTCCGTGACGGGGAAGCGCTCGCCGGTGCTGGGGTCGAGGATGCCGCCCGTGCAGGCCTGGGCCTCCAGCAGCCGCTGGCCCGTGATGTTGTCCACTAGGCCGCGGTGCATGGCCTCCGTGATGGACACCTTCTCCAGCGTCTCCGTGTCCAGGATGCCGGCCACGGGGCCCGTCTCCTCCGTGGGGTCCGACCAGGAGGCCACCTGGGTCCTGGAGGGGGCGGGGCTGACGGGGTAGGAGGAGGACGACCCCACGGAGGAAGAGCGGGAGCGGAAGCCGCCGGCGTTGCCCGAGAGCATGTCCGCGAACTCTGTGATGGAGAGCGTGCCGGCGCGGTACTGGTCCAGCGCCGAGCGGTCGATCAGGTTCCTGGCGATGGCCTCATCGATGTCATACTGGCGGCCGGAGCGGCGGTCGATGATCATGGACTTGACCACGCCGTCCGAGGAGGAGATGGTGATCTCCTCCCACTCGCACTCCTGCTCGGACAACTCCAGGTACGTCTGGTGGTCGATGAGCCCCTTGCGGTAGGCCTCGTACACGGACATCTCCTTGCCCGTCTCTGGGTCCACGATGACCACGCGGCGCTTGCGCACGGAGGACTTGGAGGACGTCTTCCGCTCCCGCTTCTTCTCCTTCAGCGGCAGCAGGCGCAGCCCTGTGCCGGGGTCCTCCACGCAGCGCTCCATCAGCTGCAGGTACGTGAGGTTCTCCTCCGTGTTGGGGTCGAAGAAGCCCTTGGTGTCGTCGCTCGGGTCCGTCAGAATCTCGTTCATCTCCTCGTCGAAGAGGCCGCGCTGGTAGGCCACGTCCACGGGCAGCCGGTGGCTCTCCTCGGGGTCGATGATGCCGCCCGTGGCGATCTGCGCCTCCAGCAGGCGGATGCCGTGGTCCTTCAGGATCAGACCCTTCTTCATGGCCTGGAACAGAGAGATGAGCTTCCCGGAGTAGGGGTCCTTGTAGCCGGTAACCGCGCGCTCGGCCGACAGCAGCTTGTCCTTGAACTCAGGGCCCACGATGCCCATGCGCACGGCCTCCTCCACGGTCAGCTTGAGCCCCTTAATGGGGTCGATGACGTAGCCGGTGGCCGCCTGCGCCTCCAGGAGCTCGAAGGCCGTGCCGGGCCGGATGACGCCCTTCTTCATGGCCTGATACACCGATAGCCGCTCCTTGGTGGCGTCCACGAGAACGCCGGCGATGCAGCTGGTGCCCTCGAGGAACTTCTGCAGGGTCCTGCTGACCTCCTCCACAGACGCCAGCCCTTCCTGCAGCCGCAGCGCGGTCGCCTCATCCATGACCTGCGAGCGCACCAGCTCCTCCACCGTGATCTGCTTGCGCAGGCCGCGAAAGGTCAGCTTGCGGGCGTCCGACAGGGGCAGGAGCAGCTGGCCGCTGGTCTCATGGCGGCAACAGCGGCGCAGCAGCTGCGTGTAGCTGAGCCACTCGTCCGTGGACGGGTCCAGGTAGCTGCGCACCTCGCTGGGCTCCGACAGCTGCTCGTACGTGTCCTTGTTGAGGTAGCCCCGCTGGTAGGCCACCTCCAGGGGCAGGTGGAAGCCCAGGCGCGGGTCCACGATGCCACCCGTGGCCAGCTGGGCGTCCAGCAGCCGCAGGGCCTCCTCTGCGGGGATCAGCTCCTTCTTCATGGCCTGGAAGAGCGAGATGGTCTGCTCCGTGTAGGGGTCGCGGTAGCCGGTCACGGCGCGCTCCGCCGACAGCAGCCGGTCGTGCAGCTCGGGGCCCACCAGGCCCTTGCGCACGGCTTCATCCACGGTGAGCCGCTCGCCCTTCACGGGCTCCAGGAGGAAACCCGTGGCCGCCTGCGCCTCCAGCAGGAGACGGGCCACCTCGGCACTCAGCAGCCCCTTCTTGAGCGCCTGGTAGACGGACAGCGTCTGCCTGGAGCCCGGCAGGTAGACACCGGCCACGCAGCCCGTGCCGTACAGGTAGCGGGAGGCCGACTCCTCCTCCAGCACCTGGCGCAGGCTCTTGGCGCCGGCCCGGAGGAGCCCGTAGGTCTCGTGGGAGATGATGCGGGCCTCGTGGAGGTCCTCGGCCGTGAGGCGGCGACGGACGTAGTCGTAGGAAGCCAGGTTCTGCTGGCGGATGATCTCCGTCTTCTCGATGATCTCGATGATGATGACGATCATCCGCTCCTTGGTCACGCGGCCGGCCTGGAAGTCCGCCAGCAGCCGTGTGCGCTGCTCCTCCGGGATCAGGTCCGACTGCATCACCTCCCACAGCGACATCGTGGAGCCGCCACGGCCGCCGCCGCCGGGGATGTCGATCTGCGTCTCCTCGAATGCCCGGCGCGTCTCCTCCTCCGTGTACACCTGCGTGGTCTCCACCACCTCTGTCCTCTCGGCGCCTCTCAGTGGCAGCAGGCGCAGCCCCGTCTCGGGGTCCTCCACGCAGCGCTCCAGGAGCTGCAGGTACGTGAGGTTCTCGTGCGTGTTGGGGTCGAAGAAGCCCTTGGTGTCGTCGCTCGGGTCCGCCAGGACGCGGTTCATGTCCTCGTCGAAGTAGCCGCGCTGGTAGGCCACGTCCACGGGCAGCCGGTGGCTGTGCACGGGGTCGATGATGCCGCCCGTGGCGATCTGCGCCTCCAGGAGGCGGAGGCCGTGGTCCCTGAGGACTAGGCCCTTCTTCATGGCCTGGAAGAGGGAGATGGTGCTGCCCGAGTAGGGATCCTTGTAGCCGGTGACGGCCTTCTCAGCCGACAGCAGCTTCTCGTGCAGCTCGGGGCCCACAACACCTGCCTTCACGGCCTCGTGGACGTACAGGCGCTGGTTCCGCACAGGGTCTACCAGGAAGCCAGTGGCCGCCTGCGCCTCGAGCAGGAGAGTGGCCGTGCTGGGCCGGAGCAGGCCTCGCCGCATGGCCTCGTAGATGGTCACCTTCTCCTTGGAGCTCTCCAGGTAGATGCCGGCCAGGCACCCGCTGCCCTGCAGCAGTGTCCGCACGGAGCTCAACTCCGACAGGTCTTTCACCGAGGTCCTGCCATCCCTGAGCTGCTCAAACTGGGTGCTGCTGAGGACCCCGGAGGCCACGAGCTCGCTGGCCGGCACCGGGGCTCGCAGGCCGCTGAAGGACAGCCTCTCTCGCCGCACGGTCTCCACCTCCTCCACGATGGTGATGAGGATCTTGATGACTTTCTCCACGGTGACCGTGCCCGTCCGGAACTGGCGCACCAGTTCCTGTCTCTGCTCTGCCGTGAAGTACTCAGAGCTGAGCAGCTCCCACACTGTCACCGTCCTGCCCTTGAAGCTGCCCACGGGCACCTCCACAGGAGTCTTCTGGAAGGTCTCCTGGGCCTGCAGCTCGGAGCAGAGCCCCTCGCGCCGGGCCTGGGCGGCCTTCTCCGAGACCGGCAGCAGGCTCAGCCCCGTGAGCTGGTCGGGCCGGCACTGCTGCTGGAGCTGCCCATAGGTGACGGGCTCCTGCGAGCTAGGGTCGCGGTAGGTCCTGGCTTCTTCCCCGGGTGCCGACAGGGTTCGGCGGGTCTCCTCGTCTAGGTAGCCCCGGGCACAGGCCACGTCCACGGGCACGCGGTGGCTCTTGCTCGGGTCCACGATGCCGCCAGTGGCCAACTGGGCATCAAGCAGGCGCAGGCCCTGCTCCCGGGGGATGAGGCCCTTCTTCAGGGCCTGGAACAGGGAGACGCTCTGCCCTGAGTAGGGGTCCTTGTAGCCTGTCACGGCCTTCTCGGCAGACAGCAGCTTCTCGTGCAGCTCGGGCCCCACCAGGCCGGCACGCACCGCCTCATCCACGGTGAGCCGGGCGCTCGTGGCAGGGTCAATGACGTGGCCGGTGCCGGCCTGGGCCTCCAGGAGAGCCACAGCCGCCTCTGGAGGCAGGAGGTCTTTCTTCAGGGCCTCATAGATGCTCACCTTCTGGCCCGCCTCCTCCAGCCATACCCCTGCGATGACGTTGGCACCTCGCAGGGCCCGCCGCACGGCGTCCACGTCCGCCACCTCCCGCACGGAGCGCTCGCCCCGCTGTAGCTGGCGGAGGAGATCGCGGTCGATGACCCCGCTCTCCAGCAGCTCTGCGGCGGGCACCAGGGCACGCAGGCCCTCGAAGCAGAGCTGGCCCTTCCGCTCGTGCTCCTCCACCACCGTGATGACCATCTTGATGATCTTCTCCACCGTGACCTTGCCCGTGCGGAACTGCCGCAGGAGGTCCCGCCGCTGCTCTGCCGTGAAGTACTCTGAGTTGATGAGCTCCCAGATGGTCACCGTCCTGCCCTGGAACCTGCCGAAGGGAGCGGACACGGTGGCCTTCTCGAACACATCCCGGGCCTCGGAGTCTGTGTAGACCAGCTCGCCACCCCTGGCAGCCTGATCCGTGAGCGGCAGGAGGCGCAGCCCCGTCTCGGGGTCCTCCACGCAGCGCTCCAGGAGCTGCAGGTACGTGAGGTTCTCGTGCGTGTTGGGGTCGAAGAAGCCCTTGGTGTCGTCGCTCGGGTCCGCCAGGACGCGGTTCATGTCCTCGTCGAAGTAGCCGCGCCGGTAGGCCACGTCCACGGGCAGCCGGTGGCTGTGCACGGGGTCGATGATGCCGCCCGTGGCGATCTGCGCCTCCAGCAAGCGGAGGCCGTGGTCGCGGACGATGAGGTCCTTCTGCATGGCCTGGAAGAGGGAGATCTGCTCCCCCGTGTAGGGGTCGGTGTAGCCGGTGACGGCGCGCTCCGCCGACAGCAGCTGGTGGTGCAGCTCGGGGCCCACCAGGCCCTCCTTCACGGCCTCCTGGACGGTCAAGCGCCGGTTGTGCACGGGGTCCAGGAGGAAGCCAGAGGCGGCCTGGGCCTCAAGCAGGATGAGCGCCGTGCCCGGGCTCAGCAGCTGCCTTTGGAGGGCCGCATAGATGCTCAGCTTCTCGTCGGTGGGCTTCAGCAGCAGCCCGGCCACGCCACTGCGGCCCTGCAGGTAGCGGCGCACGTCCTCCCGCTGGGCGAGCTCGGCCACGGTCGTGTGGCCCTGGGCCAGCCGCTGTAGCTCCTCGGAGCTCAGGACTCCGACCTCCTGCAGCCGCTGGGCCGGCACCTTCCGCCGCAGGCCGTCAAACACGAGCTCGGGCTCCGCCTCCGCAGCCGGGCCGTCGGGGGCTTCCTGGCCGTCGGGCAGGGCTTTGGCGGCCACGGCCTGCGCGGCCGCGATCTCCTCGGACTGCGCCAGCGCAGCGCGGTGCTCCTCCTCCAGGCGCCGCAGCCGCTCTCGCAGCCGCTGGTTCTCCTCCGCCAGCAGCTCCTCCTGCTGCCGCCGCTGCTCCTGCAGCCGCTGGAGCGCCTCCTGCTGCCGCCGCGCGCCCTCCTCGGCCTCGCGCTGCCGCCGCCGGGCCTCCTCCATGCTGGCCACCAGCTGCTGCTTCTCCTGCTCCATCTGCTGCTGCTGCCGCTGCTGCTCCTCGCGCAGCGTCTGCGCCTTGGCCACCTCGTCCCGGAAGAGCCGCTCCAGCTTGGCCTTCTCCTCCTCGACGAAGCGCTCGCGCTGCAGCAGGCGGTCCTTCTCGGACAGGAGGCTCTCCTGCAGGGCCCGCGCCTCCTGCAGCAGCTGCTCCTGCTGCACCACCTGCACCTGGGGAGGAGGGAGCGGACGGTCAGGGACGCCGGGCCCGCCCCAGAGCAGCCCCCCTGCCCCGGGGCCCACCCGCTTGCGCACAGAGGGCAGGTCGGTACCTCCTCGGACTTGTGCTGGAGCAACGCGGCCTCCGCCTTGAGCTTCTCCTTCTCGCGCTCCAGCTCGGCGATGGCGGCCCGGAGGCGCTCGGCGTCGTGGTCGCTCTGCTGCCGCTGGATCTCCAGCGCGTGCACCAGCGTCGCCTTCTCCTGCGTGGCGAGCTCCGTGCGGTGCAGCTTCTCGCCGATCTCCTCTGCCTGCCTGCGGAAGCGCTGGGCGTCCTCCTCCGCGCGGGCCTGGGCCCGGCTCATCTCCGCCACGCGCATCTTGAGGCGCTCGGCCTCGGCGCTCACCTCCAGCTGCCGCTGCCGCTCGGCCTCCAGGGTGCGCTGGAAGCCCTGCGTCTCCTGCGCCAGCTGCTGTGCCATCTGCTCCTTGTCCTCCTGCAGCTGCCGGGCCTGCTCCTGGGCCAGCTCCTTCTGCTGCTGCAGCAGCTCCGCCTCCGCCTTGAGGCGCGTGGCCTCCTGCACCGCCTGCATCTTCTCTTTGAGCATCTTCTCGGCCAAGGCCCGCTGCTGCGCCAGGTCCTCCTCCGCCAGCTGCCGCAGCCGGGCCGCCTCCTGGGCCGCGACGCTCAGCCGCGCCGCCTCCTCCGCCACCTGCTTCATCTTCTCGGCCTCCTCCTGCAGGAAGCGCTGCGTGTTGTCCTTGTCGCGCAGAACGAGCGCGCGGTTCTCCGCCTCGATGCGCGCTTTGAGCTTGCCCAGCTCCTCCATCTGCACGCGCACGGAGAAGAGCTCCTCCTCCACCTGGCTGCGCTGGCGGGCGGCCTCCGTCACCTCCGCCTTCAGCCGCTGCAGCTCCTCGTCCAGGATGCTCTTCTGGTGGTCGGTCTCCTCCAGCTGCAGCCGCAGCGCCGTCAGCTCCTGCTCCACCTGCGCCTTCTGCCGCAGCGTCTGCTCCGCGAACTTCTTGTGCTTCTCCATCTCGGCGTCCGCCACCTGCTTCTGCTTCAGCGCCGCCTGCTCGGCCTGCGCCCGCCGCGCTGCCTCCTGCTCCGCGTCCTTGCGCAGCTTCTCTGCGGCGGCCTGCGCGCGCGCCCGGGCCTGCGCCTGCTCCTCCGCCGACTGCTTCAGCCGCTCCGCCTCCTCCACCTGCCGCCGCGATTGCGCCGCCTCCCGCTCCGCGCGCT
Source organism: Eira barbara (assembly GCA_020311275.1). Classification (NCBI taxonomy): domain Eukaryota; kingdom Metazoa; phylum Chordata; class Mammalia; order Carnivora; family Mustelidae; genus Eira; species Eira barbara. The sequence continues at coordinate 837,116 of JAHRIG010000026.1, read as the reverse complement.
CCCGGGCCTCCTCCGCCTCCTCCGCCGCCCGCCGCGCCGCCTCCGCCTCGGCGCGCAGCCGCTCCAGCTCGCTCTGCTCGTGCTGCAGCTCCTGCTCCTTCTGCTGCACCGCGAACGCGTGCGCCTTCTCCTCCGCCTGCAGCCGCTTCTGCGCCGCCTCCCGCGCCAGCTGCAGCTGCCGGGCCGACTCCTGCTCCGCGCGCTCGCGCAGCCGCCGGGCCTCCTCCACCTTGGCCTTGAGCCGCTGCACCTCCTCCAGCGCCGACTTGCGTTGCCGCGCGGCTTCCTCCTCAGCCGCCAGGCTCTTCTGCACGCGCTCCTCGGCCTCGCGGCGCCGCTGCTCCTCCTCGGCCGCCAGCTGCCGCTGCCGCGCGGCCTCCAGCTCAGCCTGCTCCTTGCTGCGCAGCGTGTCCTCGGCGTGGCTGCGGATGCGGCCCAGCTCCAGCTCCAGCTCCGCCTTCCCGGCGGCCGCCTTCTCGAAGCTCGCCTTAAGGGCCAGGATCTCCTCCTCCACCTGCCGCCGCTGGCGCACCGTGTCCTCCACCAGCCCCTTCTGCCGCTCCAGCTCGCTCTCGGACGCCTTGCGCAGCTGCGCCAGCCGCTCCTCGATGTCCGCCTTGTGCTGGGCCGCCTGCTCCTCCAGCCGCCGCCGCTGGAAGGCCTCGTCCTCCGCCAGCCGCCGCAGACGCTCGTTCTCCGCCTCCTTCTCCTTGAGCGCGATCTCCGCCTCCGTCTTGAGCCGCGTGGCCTCGCTGATGGCGGCCAGCTTCTCGGCCAGCACCCGCTCCGCCTCGGCCCGCTGCCGAGCGGCGTCCTCCTCGGCCAGCTGCCGCTGCCGCTTGGTCTCCTCCGCCAGGGCGCGCAGGCGGGCAGCCTCCTCGGCCAGCTCGCGGAACCGGCCGGCCTCGGCCTCCAGCCTCTGCTTGGACTTCTCGCTGGTGGAGCGCGACTCCTCCTCGGCGCGCGCCTTGCTGGCCAACAGCACCTCCATCTCGGCCCGCACCTTGGCCAGCTCGGCCTCCAACTCCTGGCGCTTCTGCGTGGCCGCGCCCGCCTCGCGCTGCAGCCGTGCCAGCTCCTCCTCCAGCAGCTGCCGCTGCTGCTCCCCCTGCTCCGTCTCGGCGCGCAGCCGGATCAGCTCCTGCTCCGCCGCCAGGCGCTGCTGGGCGGTGCCCTCCGCCAGCTGCCGCTGCTTCTCCAGCTCCTGCTCCGCCAGCTCCCGCTGCCGCACGGCCTGCTCCTCCGCCTTGCCGCGGCGCCGGGCCTCGCGCTCCGCCTCCTCCTTCTGCTTCTCCGCCTCGGCCTGCGCCAGGCTCTTCTGCTGCGCCACCTCCTCCGCCTGGAGCCGCAGCCGCAGCGCCTCGTTGGCCTTCAGCCGCCAGCGCTCCAGCTCCTGCTCCGCCTCCTCCCGGGCGCGCTCCGCCTCGGCCTGCTGCTGCGCGTGCCGCTCCGCCTCCTCCCGCAGCTGCGCCACGGCCACGTGCTCCTCCTGCAGCGTGCGCTCCAGCTGCGCCGTCTTCTCGGCGAAGGAGGCCCGCTTGCTCTGCAGCTCCGCCTCCGCGCTGCGCTGCGCCGTCTCCAGGGCCACCTGCACCTGGCGCGCCCGCTCTGCCTCCGCCTGCCGCAGCTGCCGCTCTGCTTCCTCCGCCTGGAGCCGCAGCTCCTCCAGCGCCTGCACGGCCCGCTGTTTCTCCCGGGCCGCCTCGGCCTCCGCCTTCACACGCAGGGCCAGCTCCGCCTCTGCCTGCCGCTTGCGCTGGCTCTCGTCCTGCACCTGCCGCCGCAGGCGCTCCGCCTCCTCCTGCGCCTGCCGCTTCTGCGCCTCCGCCTCCTCCGCCCGCGCCCGCAGGGCCTGCAGCTCGCCCTCAGCCCCGCCGCGCTGGCGCTCGGTGGTCTCCAGCTGCAGGCGCACCACGCGGATCTCCTCCTCTATGCGCAGCCGGCTGCGCTCGGCCGCCTCCACCTGCCGGGCCTTGGCCTGGATCTCCGCCTCCGAGCTCTCCCGTAAGTGCTGTAGCTCCTCTTGAATGCTCCGCTTCTGCTGCTGCGCGTCCACTGCGGCCTCCTCCCGCCGCGCCACCTCCTCCTGCATGCGTCGCTGCAGCTCCTGCGCCTCGCGCTCCGCCTGCGCCTTGGCCTGGGCGTGGGCCTCGGCCAACTGCCGCTGCTTCTCCAGCGCGGCCTCCACCTCCGCCAGCCGCTCCCGCTCCTCTGCCCGCTGCTGCTCCGCCAGCCTCTGCGGCCACGGCAGAGAGGAGAGAACCAGAGACAGCGGTGAGCACACAGCGGGCCGCCGGACGCAGCACAGGACGCGGCACCACCACAGTTCACTCCGACAGCGCGGGGGCGGGGGGGGGGGTCGAGGAAGGACAGAGGTCACAGCCCGGCGGAAGGAGACAGCGTGCACCCGCCCAGGGCACTCAGGGCAGCGAGCGCAGCCTGGCCCCACCGTGCTCACCAGCCTGGGGAAGGAGGCCCAGGCATCCTCCCCTCTTCCCGCAGACAGGCCATGGAGACAGACGGACAGAGAGAGAGAAAGAAAGAGAGCAAAGCAGGAAGTTCGCAGGGCCTGCGAGCCGCACCCACCACACGGCCCTGCCTGAGACCCGCTGAACACCAGCTGGCCTGGCTCTGGCCAGAGGGCCCCTGTCCCTGACCCAGGCCCACTTCTGCAGCCCGGTGGGGCGGGGAAGGGCAGGGCAGCTGGTGCGACAGAGCAGTCCCAAAGGACTGCAGGCCTGCAGAGAGGAGGCAGGGTAGGCTAGACGGCGTATCCACCAGGCAGCAGGAGGAACAGGAGAGGGAGCCACTGGGACCCTCCCTCCCCAGCCCCCATGATGTCACACTCCCCAGCTCTTAGAGCAAGTGGCTGAGCACAGAGGCCGCACAGAATCCCAAGGAGGAACACACACGCGCACACGCACGCGCACACACGCGCACACACAGCCAGGAGAACACCTGGTGGGGGGCGCGTGCCAACAGAGGAGGGGGACCAGCCGCCGTGGGGAGAGCAGTGCAGCGCCAGGCCAAGGTGGGGCAGGCCGTGCCGCAGGGGAGGGTGTTGGCGGGAGGGGAGGGGGTTGGCAAGAGGGATGGGGACAGAGCTGAACTATGTGGTCTCACATGGGTTCCTAGGGCGGCATCTGGGGGAGGGGGCGGGACGACGGCACTCCCACCCCCCAGGCCCTACCTCCTCCTCCTCCATGCGCCGCAGAGTTTCACTGATGAACTTGATGTACTGACTGGTGAGGGTAGTCAGCTCGCTGTACCTCGTGCGCAGGTCTACATACTGGGGGGGGGGGGGGCGGGGCAGCCAGGGTCAGGCCTGCCCCGGGCCCTGGGCCCAGGCAGCCCACCCGGCCCCACCAGCCGCACCCCGGGCCCCACCTCCTGGATGACGCTCTCAGAGCCGGACTGGACCTTGGGCTTCTTGGCCGGGGAGGCCACCGGCTCCAGCTGCGCCTTGTACGTGACCAGCTGCAGCTCATAGTCCTGTGAAGACACGCGAGTCGGCCACCAGCTTCCCGCCCCCTCCCGCCGCGCCTGACCGTGTCTTGGGCTCCTGCCTGCACTCAGAGCGCCTCCTCTGCGGAGCCTCACCTTGATAGCGTTGATGTACTGCTTCGCCAGGCGCTGGCACTGCTCCACCTGCTCGCCGTGCTGCTCGATCTCCTCCAGTAGGGCCTGGGGGGGAGGGTGGTCAGAAGCCGCGGGCGCCCCCCGCGCCCCCCGCCCTGGCCGCGCTCGGCCCGCACCCACCTTCTCCTGCCGCAGCTGCTCCCGCACCGCCTGGCTGTCGGCCAGAGGCACGGCCTGGATCTGCTCCTGCCGCCGCTTGGCGTCCCGCAGCCAGGTGTCCAGCGGGTCCGCGCTCTCGCGGTAGTAGCGCAGCTGCCGGCCCAGCTGCTCCAGCTCGCGCTGCCGCACATCAGTCTGGCTCAGCACGGCCTGCCAGCGCTCCAGCAGCGGTGCCACCCGCTCGCGCCAGCGCTCCACCTCCACGTCCCGCTCGCCGTGCTGCCGCTGCAGCCGCTGGCCCACTTCCTGCGCCCCCCGCAGCTCATCCCGAAGGGCATCGAACACGGGCTGCTGTGCTTCCGCCTGGCCCCGGAGCTTCTGCAGAGGGGCGGGCACGGTCTCAGTCCCGGGGCCCCGCCTCTGGCCCCCAGGGCACAGCCCACCCCAGCCTCCCCGTGAGGCCCCGGCCCTGCCCCACCTTCAGCGCAGCCTTGGTGGCCTCCAGCTCGGGTAGGGTGGCCGGCACGGCCTGGGCCTCCTTGAGCTGCTCCTCGTGGGCCCTGAGCACCTCCTCGGCGCCCTGCGTGCTGCGGATCACCAGACTGATGGTCTTGAGCCTGTGGGGAGAGGGGGCTCAGCACTGGGGCGAGCACCAGCCCCCGCGAAGCAGAGCCAGAGGACTCCTGTGGCCACAGGTGCCCACGAGAGGAACAGGCCTCGGGGACAGGGTGGCTGGGGCGTTCTGGGACCCAGGGACACATCAGCTCCGACTGAGTCCTGGAGACAGCTGTGCTGTCCAGAGAAAGCCGCCCTGGGAGAAGCTCTCAGCCTTCCAGGTCCAAAACTGGGTGAGGGGTGACACCGCGGACCACGTGGTGACATTTCTGACCCATCTGCCTTTGTGCAGAAAGAATGAGTAACACTTGGACGTGCTGTTGATGACACAGACGTTACAGAAGGACCACAGGCCCTGGGAGCCAGTCTGTGATGAGACGGAGGGAAGGTGCGGAGAACCGCAAGCCACCCTTCCCGGGGGTCAGAGCCCTGTGGTGAAGTCCACGCGGGAGCGAGTGCGGACGGGGGCGGGGGGGCAGACTGCAGCCTCCGGAAAGACTTCAGCCTCAGGCCCACTCCCCTCTGCGCCCCACCTGCGCGCCCTCTGCAGCTCCTCATCCCCACCCTGCACCAAGACCGGCCCCCAATCCTGGCCAAGCCCCGTCTGAAACTCACTGGCCACGGGCCATGTACCCTTCCGGTGTTCCTCACCCGGCTCCTGCTCGGTCTCCTCCCCCGGCCTGCACACCCGCAGTCCCACGCCTCAGCGAGCCGTACTGAACCCCCTTCCCACGTCAGGTCACCAAGAACCCCCACCTTTAGGACACATCAGGGCTGTGCCCTCTGGCCACATCCACACCCACCATCCTGGTCCACACCCGCCTCGCGGCCAGAATGCTCAGCAGACCCTTCCTCCTGGCCCCCATCAGCCTGTCCTCTGCCAGCACACAGCGCTCAGGCCCCCCCTCTGCCCAGAACCCTCCCACCCTCGCAGCTCCCAGCCACCCGCAGGCTCACTCACTTCTCCAGGTAGATGGCAGACAGACTGCGGACCTGCTCCAGCTTGCCCAGGGTGAGCTCCAGCTCTGAGCGCAGAGTGGGGGCAGCGGGGGACGGCTCGGGCAGGGCCAGGACCTTCTCGGCCTCGGCGGACAGCCGGGCGACCCCCTTGCCCAGCCCCTCCACCTCCGCCTGTGCTTTCTGGGGAGAAACCGAGCAGGGCATGAGCTGACTTGGGGAGCCCCGCACCCAGCACCGGGGGAAGGCTGGGGAGGGCAGAGTGGGAGGGGTGCGGGGACGGGCAGGGGCCTGCCTGCTGCTCGGCGATGCGCTGGGCGCACTCCCGTGCGGGCTCCTCATCCAGCGGCAGCCGCAAGCGGTGCACGGTGCGGGTCTCGCAGGCTTCCAGCTGCAGCCGGATGTCCTTGAGCTCCGAGATGCATCGCTGGCAGCGGGACTCCTCCTGTGCGCCTGGGGACACATGCTGCTCATGGGCCTGCCCCGCCCAGCCCCCCACCCCCCACCCCCCACCCCAGGCCCCCCACCCCAGGTCTGCCGCCGCCTACCTCGCTCCGCGCTCTGCAGCAGCTGCTGGTAATGGCGGCTGCAGGAGCCGTAGTCGCGCTCGGCCTGGAGCCGGTCCTCGGGCCCAAAGCTCCCGGCGTCCTGACTGTCCCGCAGGAAGGCCTGGTAGTGCAGCTCTAGGCTGCGCAGGGCTTGCCGCTGCTCCTCTGGCTTCAGCGTCCGGAACTGCGGGCGGCACCGGGGGCTGAGCGTGGGCAAGGGGCGGCCGGCCCGTGAGATGCCTCCCTCCCTTCCCCCACCCCGCACGGCCCCATGGGTGACTCCTACCGTGACCAGGGACCAGGAGCGGATGAGCTGCAGGTCTCGGCTGAGGCTCTGCCATGCCAGCAGACTCTTCATGTCCACGTGCAGCTGGTGCCACAGGGTGACCAGGGCCTGGTGCTGGGCCTCCAGCCTGCGGGTCAGTGCGCGGTCAGAGCTGTGGGGGCGCCCGCCTAGGGCCACCTGCTGCGGCTGCCAGCCCCCGGCCTACCCACCTGGTGACGGCCTCCTGGGCCTCCTGGTTGGGCGGGGGCACGAGGAAGCACACGGAAGGCACGGCGGCCTCGCTGCCGGAGCTGCTGAGCACCTTCCAGTGGGACGGCTGCGCGGGGCCCAGCAACTGACACTCGTCGCCCTTGTGCACGGTCACCTGCGGGAGCCGGAGTTGTCACTGAGCCACCGTGCGGCCCCCAATGGGCCCTGCCCGGGGTGCCCTCTACCTGGCCCTCACCTCCGCCTGCTTGTAGTCGCACGCGGCCAGCAGCGGCACACGGCCCCGCAAGGGCTGCGCTAGGTTTCGGGGCTTCAGCTGCACGATGGCTTTGGCCCGCTTGGCCAGGCCTGACAAGTGTGCCCTGTACTCGTTCAGCTGGTCCTTCTCATCCTGCCAGGGAGAGAAAGCTCAGAGACTACGGTCCAGGAGGTAAGACCAGGGCAGCGACCCAGGCCTCGGCCCCCAACACATCCCTCTGACCCTCCTTTCTTCCCGGCCCAGACTCTGCACCCCCCTTCTCCTAGGGCCCCCCGCTGTGCCCCCCAAGAGAGCAGCCCAAGCTACGCCTGGCCACACGATGTCCTCCCCCCACTGAAGGTCATCCACCTCCTCCCATCTCGCTCCTCCAAGGGTCCAAAACCCACCGAGGACTGTCAGAGGCTGCGGTCAGTCTACCCTGGAACCACCCAGGTCTCTTGTGCCTCTGCCAGAAGACCCCCCAACCTTCACTGCCCCCAGCTTCTGCTCCCAGGGGCCCCCAGCCGGCAGGACTGCCCAGTGTCCGTCCCTCCCTCCCACCAAGCCCGCCCCTGCCCCAGGGCACATGGGCGCCAGACCCAGATGCTTCTCTGCCAGCTGACCATGCCAGTGGCGGGGTGACTGACCCAGGTCTCTGCTTGCCCTGGGGGCTCAGATGATGGGGAGCTCACGTTGCTCTAGCTGCCACCCCGCTGCCACTCCAGGACCCAGCACTAACCTCTGAGTGCCCCCACACTCCGCGCTGCTGACCGACCCCCGTCTTGTCTTCCCGCCGGCACCCCGGTCCCTCCCACTGCCGCATGCCCACCCCCAGAGGGACCCTCACGAAGCAGCCGAGTAGCACAGACTCTGAGCCAGCCTCTCTGGGCTCCCGGGGGGCCCCGCACTCCCCCCACGGCCACAGCTGCCTCTGCCAGGCCATTCCATCCCGGAAGGGGACAGCCACCTGCCCTCACTGCTCAGGGCCCCAGGAGCCCCACTTGTTACTGCAGAGCCTCGGGCCAGCCGAGGCCTATGGTCCCTCACCTGGGCGTCCTGCAACAGGTCCTCCAAGCGCGTGACGGTGACCGAGCGGTCACAGGTGTACTTCCTGCGCAGTGTCTCCTGCAGCTTCCGGAGCTGCTCCTCGGTCTCCCGCACGTCCGAGAAGAACTGGGAAGAAAGGAGGGTCACACGGGGCCCAGGAGCCTCCGGCTGCAGAGGATTCCAACGCAAGCCCCGCAGGACGGCGCCGGCCCTGCTTCGCCCCCTGCAAACAGACACGGGGAGGGGCCCTGCACCCCTGCCACGGTGTGGGGCCCCTCAGGGATGCTGCAGCTGACCCGGGAGAAGCCCCGTTCTCACCTGGAAGTAGGCCGTGTTCTCCTTCAGGTGCGCCTCGATGCAGCAACACAGCTGCAGCATCCAGCTCCACTGGGTCTGCAGGGCTGCCTGGAAGGACTGCACACCCCCCCGCGCCCCTCAGACTCCTGGCCAGCCGCAGCCGACCCCCACGGCCTGCCCGCCCCCCTGTGGCCGCCGGGGTCCCCGGGGCGGTCCCCCACGGCCTGCCCACCCCACCCCGTGCCCACGAGGGGCCCCGCCCCACCTCACCTCCACTGTGGGCCGAGCTGGGTGCCCCTCCCGCAGCAGCCGGTCCCCGGTGCTCTGAATCTCCTTGATTTTCTTCTCCCGCAGCTCCAGCTCACGCATCAGGGCCTGACGTGGAGGCAGAGGGCTCAGGAATGGTGTCGGGCCTACGCCAGGGTCCACCAGTCTCCCATAAGCGTCCCCCCGCCAGCCAGCACCCGGGGACCCCACAGGGGCAGGACAGTCCTGGAAGATTCCGGAAGGCGGCCTCACCGAGTAGCTCTCCTTCTTGGCGGCCATGTTGGAGTTGCGCTCCCCCCAGTCGAAGCCCACCTCCTCCTCCTCCTTCTCACTGAGCCACATCAGCTCCTTGGTGGCCGCCGCCACAAAGCCATGCAGGCTCTCCAGCCAGCGGAGACGGGCCTTGGAGGAGTTCTGCAGGGCGGCGGCAGCCCGTCAGCCGGTCCCACCGTCCAGTCCCCGCCGTCCCCGCCATCCCCGCCCCCAGCCGCAGCCGGCACTCACCAGGAGCTTGGCGTACTGCAGGTCCAGCCGGCCCAGGCAGTCTCTGTAGGCGCCGCGGGGGGCCGGGGCGAGCTGGCCCTGCGGGAGACGGAAGCGGTGACACTGCGGCCAGGGTCTGCACCCCCCCACCCCGACTGCCCGCCTCCGGGCGCCCGCGCACCTCATCCGCTCGCGCCCGCTCAATCTTGGCGCGGAACTCCTCGACGGACTGGTGCAGGCCACGGTGGCTGCCCAGCTGGGCCTCCACACTGGGCAGGTCCCCGCCCCACTCCGCACCGTCCACCCGCCGCTGGTTCTCCTCCACCCAGGCCAGCAGGTCCTGCAAGTAGCGCAGCGTGACGTCCTCCAGCTCAGGGCGCCTCTGCGCGGTCTGCACCGACACCGGGGTCACGGGCGCCGCTACACCCGCCTTCAGCCGGAGGTTGTACTCAGTCCGGATGGCCACCAGGCGCTCGTGCAGGCGGTACACCCTGGCGGCGGAGCAGGCGTGGAGGGATGAGCCGGTCGCCAGAGCGTCCCAGACGCCCCAACCCCGGCGAGGGGCGCAGCCCACCTGCGGTACATCTGCTCCCCCTGCGGGTGCCGCCCGTCCTTGAGCGTCTGCACGTCGTTGAACAGCACGCGGATCATGCCGTCGGCCTTGTCCAGGTCACGCTCCGCCTCGGCCGCCCGCTGGGGCGCCTTGCCTGCAGCCAGCAGCCGGACGTCCTGCAGGGCGTCCCCAGCGCTTAGGGGCTGCGGGCGGGCGGCCTCCTGACTGCCCAGGGTCCCGATATGCCCTCCCGGCCAGGCTGCCAGCCCCCAGCCCTCTGTGGGAATGGTGCTGACCCCCAGGGCTCCCTCCACATGGTCCCGGGCCCCATCCGCCTCCACAAGCTCCGGCCCAGGCTCACAGCCCCAGCCCCGCTGGCCCGCCAGCTCCTCTGGGCAGCAAGCCTCCCAGGCCTGGCACCGGGTTCAGTGGCCTCTTGTATGTCCTGCCCAGTGCCCAGAAACCAGCTCTGCCCAACGGGAGCGATCAGAGTTGGCAGCACCCCAGAGGAGGAGCTGGGGCTGCTCTCCACCCACTGGCCACAGGGCGTGGCAGGCTCGGGGCTCTTCCTGCCTCCCTCCTGCCTGCCTCCCCCCACCTCCCCTCCCCTGCCCTCACCGACTGCAGCAGGGCGTCGGCATGGTTCAGCTGCTCCTCGCACAGCCCGGCCTCCATCTGCAGTTTGCTCACTGTGCGCTGAAGACACTCCAGCCTGCGGAGCGCGGCGCCCACGGGAGCTGCCGTGAGTGGGGTCCGCCCGCCGGGCTCCAGGACGTACACCCCTCCTGCCGCGGGCCTCCCTGCCCGCCCGCGGCCCACAGCAGAGCTGGCCCCAGTGTGGGAATCCCAGCCTGGGGGTGGTTTCCTCCCCAGGCAGTGACTCACCCTCGGGTGGCTCCCCCTTGGCCGCGGGCCCCACCCCCCAGCTGCCTCCCCCAGCCCTGCCCCCACCCACCTCTCAAACTCGCCCCGGAGCTGCTTCTCCCGCTCCAGGATGGCCACGTGCAGCTTGCCCCACTCCTTCTCCACGTCCAGTGGGTGGTAGCCGGGGGGGCACCTTGAGCTGGCCCGCTTGCACCGCACCCTGTGGGCAGGGCCCGAGCTCAGGGGGGTAGGGGCCAAGCCCCCCAGGGCCCCCCAGCCTGCCCACCCTGGCACAGCTCCAGTCCCAACAGCTCAGCCACGAGGCCCTGCCCTCTCTGCTGAAGAGGGCCTCACTCCCACCAGCACTGCCCCATTCCCCCCGTCCAGGACACCCCCTCACCTCCAGGGACTGGAAGATGCCCTTGGAGCGGTTCTTGTCCGCCTCCTTGGCCGGAAGCTCCGTCTCCTTAAACTTCAGGAACTGGCACCACAAGATCTGTGGAGAAGCGTGTGTTGAGCTGCCTGGCTGGGCCGCACGGGGCCAGGAACAGGGGTGGGAGGCCAGGCCCACCTCGATCTCCTCGAAGCTGGAGGGGAACCGGCGCTCCTCGAAGGCCGCGGTGTGGTGGCGGACCCACTGCAGCAGGAGCAGCACGAGCTCCCGGTACTCCTGCCAGCGCAGCTGCAGCTCCTGCGGCCAGGGGGAGCCGTGAGGCACCGCCAGCCCCCACCCCGGGACCCTCCCCCACCAGCTCCCCTCAGCGCGCCCCCCCCGGCCCGCCCCCGCCCGCCAGCCACCACTCACGTTGGCCTTCACGCCGTCCTGCACGTCAGGCACCCGCGGCATGGCGTCGTACAGGGACGAGACGTAGGTGATGATGGACTTCTCGTCGGGCTGGGGGACGTCCACGTCTGCAAGGAAGGGACCGGCATCAGAGGGAGCCCAGCAAGGGGCAGCGGAGGGGCAGGGGGTGGGGGACAAGGCACGCACCCTCAGGGTCCAGGAGCCGTGTCACCCCCAGGTCCCGCTCTGCCACGGAGAAGGCCTGGTCCAGGTTCTCTAGGTTGGTCTGACGGAACACCTTGTTCATGTCGATGAGCGTGGGCCTGTGGGCAGAGGGCAGGGGAACTGTGAGGCCCACGGGCAGGTCACTCACCCTGAAAACGACCCCCCACCTCTCTAGTGCCCAGTACTGCCTGCCTACGTGGCCTTGCCCCTGGAGCTCAAGGAGCCTGCACTGGGCACAGAGGCTGGGACACACCAAGCAGAGGCTCCCCGCATGCGGACGGTTCCTGCGGCTGCCCTGCCCCCCAGGCCTCAGGTTCTGGGCTGGGGCAGAGGTCCACCGAGAGCCATTCCCACAATGGCCTGGCCACCCCGGCCCCTTCTGGGACGTGCCGCGTGGGGCTGAGGCCATCAGCTCACTAGCCATCTGGCTCGAGGAGGCCAGCGAAGCTTCGGAAAGGCTCCGGGCAGAGGAGGGCGGGCCGCGGGTGGGGCTGGGCCTGCCTGCACCCTTCCAGAGGGGTGGGCTGGCACAGGCACACAGCTCCCCGGGCAGCGGGTTCCTGTCGCAGCAGATGCCCCTCCCGCCGTGGCCCCTGCCCCAACTTGCTTGCAGTCGCCCAGCTGAGGTGCCCCGGGGCGCCCCGGGCCACATACTTGTGCCGGTGAATGATGGCATTGAAGAGGCGGCCGTCCCGCCAGCTGGAGGTGAAGTTGTCGCAGCGCAGGCCTTGGTAGCCCTCCACCATGCGCTGTGACCACAGCAGCAGCTTCTCCTTGGCCGTCATGTCCTCGGACTGTCCGCTCACCTGGATGTCGGAGATCTGCCCCGCGCGGCGGGCCGGCAGCACTCAGCCACAGCCTCGCGCCCCGCCTGGCACCCACGGGCGCTTATCTGAGTCCATGCGAGCACGCGGGCCCCATGGGAGCTCCCAGGCCAGTGGAGGCAGGGGGAGCCTCCAGGTTCCCTCCCCCATCAGCACCACAGCCCAGGCTGCTCTCGCCGGGCTGCCCCGGAATAAGTCAGAGCCCCCAGGCTCTGCCACCGTCACAGAGTGGGCACCACGGATGCCTCCCTGACCTGCTGGAGGCCGGGCCCTAGGAGGGCAGCCATGGGCACCAGGGCCAGCCCAGAAGCTGCAGGCCTAGGAAAGGTGGTCCCAGTGGTGGTGGGGGCCAGGTCAGCACATCCCCCCCCCCCGACTCCAGAATGGGGGTGGGGTCTCTGGGGGATGGGCACGGTCTGGGGGGCGGCCTGTCAGCCTGCCAGCCTGTGTGACTCAGCTGCCGTGCCACCAGGCTCTGCCTGCTCAGCTCCTAGATTTGTGGCTTCCTGTGTGGCTGGGGCGGGCAGCGGGTGAGTCAGCCAGTGCAGCGGGTGCTTCTCCAAAACCCTCCCGGAGCAGGAGGCCGCACGTTGCACAGAGAACACATTCCTCTGCAGGGAGGCTCTCCGGCCCTGCCCAGCCCGGGCCAGAGGGCACGGCACAGGCAGGCCCCAGAGAGAGCCGGGAGCCCTCGGGCCACGGGGCTAGCTCAGGGCGCAGGCGCTGTCTGGGGCTGGGCTCGGGGCTGGCAGGAAGGTGCCAGGACACCAAGGTCCCTGGCTCCTGGGCCACACCCCACCTCGGCCGCCTGGCCAGCCCCCAGACTACCTGGAAGTGCAGGATGATGGTCCAGATGAGGCCCAGGGTCAGCTTGGGGTTGCCGTCGGCGATGTCATCATTTCTGATGTTGACCAGCTTCACCTGCATGCAACACCCGCAGCCACACTGTCGGCCGGCCGGGGAGGGGGCTCCACGGCCAGGGAAGGGGCTCGCGGCTGGGGAAGGGGCCCGCGGCCGGGGAAGGGGCTCGAGGCCGGGCCGGCCGAGTGGCCTCACCTGCCGGTGTCGCAGGTAGTCCAAGGCAATCTGGACATTCTGCAGCTTGTGGAAGCGCATCCTCCCCTTCTCCCGGGGCTGCGGGAAGAGGCCCGGCCAGTCAGAACCCCAGGGCAGGGGCACGGTCCCACCTCCAGCCGCAGCCCCCTGCCTGCCCTCAGAACCGCCAGGGCAACTGCGGGAACGGAACCGACCGAGGGTCTTCCCCAGTGGGCAGCAGCCCTTCCCATGTCCCCGCGTCACCCTCCCCAGCTAGAAAAGGGGAGCTGGTGGCCCAGAGGCCAGAGCCGGCAGGGGCTTTGGAAGTCCAGGAGCCAGGCCCAGGCTGTGGGAAGGAAGGAAGGGGTGGGAGGAGACAATAGCCAGGAAGCCGCGGGCGGAGGGCAGTGGCACTGGGGGCAGGGTCCTCCTGGATGGCGGCAGCAGCCCCGGTGGGTCCCCGTCCCAGCCCCGGGCACCGCCACAGGCAGGACACCGGGCAGCTGGATACAGAGCCATCTGCCTGCCCAAGCGCCAGGCACAGGTGGGTCCAGAAGGGCCACCAGCCCCAGGTGAGCCGGGCTCCCGGTCTTGGGGAGCCCACGTGCTGCCTCAGCCAGCACGCACAACCACTCACTCACCAGGCGCGAGCTCCTGATTACGTCCCGCTCTCTTGGCTGCCCGGCCAGAGCAGGGCATAGGGTAAAGGGCAGAGGCCAATGTTCACAGTCCAAGCAGCAGAGAAACCAAAGCAGAGCAGAGCGTGAGGTTACAGAGAGCAGCGGGGCCGCGAGCCCACGGCACGGGGAACGGGCCACACTCCCAGGCTGGGCCCAACGTTGCAGGCCGGGAGACCCAGGAGGGGCCGAGGCCAGGCTAGATGCAGAGTGGGCATGTGGGAAAGGCCCCAAGAGAGGAAGGCAGGCAGGGGCGTCCAGGTGAGAGGCAGGCGGGGCCCCAGAGGGGGCAGGCGGGCGGGTACACGCACCAGGCTGTCCCCGGAGAGCACCTCCAGGAGGGAGATGAGGTTGTGGCCATCACGGAGGTCTTCATACAGGTCGCTGATGTGTCTCTGGGCCTGTGGGGACAGAGGTACTAGGCTGCTACACAGCCGCCACCAGGCCATGGCAGAGGGGGGACAGGCCCTGACCCCAGCATGTGCCCCGCTCCCACCGAGGCACCTACCTCTGCCCTCCAGTGCTGCGAGGAGAGCAGGAGAGGCCGGAGGAGGAGGAGAAAGAGGAGGAGGAGGAGGAGGAGAGGGAGGCAGGAGCAGGAGCGGCGTGGGGGAGGCACGGAGAAGAGAGAATAACCGGTTTCAGAGACGGAAGGCGAGCCCCGGCCAACAGCGAGAGCAGCCCTTGTTCTGGCCAGAGAACCAGGGGCGTCCTCCACCCCGCGACCCTGCACGTGCATGCACACACGTGTCTACACGCGTCCACACGCCACCAACCTTGATGAGGTGTTTGTTGACCCACTTGGTGAAGGTTTTCTTCTGCACACGATCCCGCTCATCTGGGAGAGACAAAGCCACGTGACCTGAGGCCTGGAAGCAGCCCCAGGGGCCCCTCAGGAGGCGACCACCAGGCAGACACAGTGGGCGGCACCTGAAGAGGGTCTCGGAATCCCAGAGACCCAGCACCCTCCCACGCACGGGAGCTTGGGTACCCACTGGGCAGGCGAGGGGCCTCCGCTCAATCTCCCTATTGTCTCTCTCTGGAGATGGGAGGGTCCAGAGCTGGCAGCTACTCTCTAGGCCCGCAGAGTCCAAGTCCCGGCTGCCCCACCCCCACACATGCTGCCTTAGAGACCCGGGCAGAAAGATTCCCAGTCAGGACCCAGGGCAGGGTGAGCGGAATGCTGTACCCTCCCAACACGGCAGCCGGCTTCCCCAGGGCCCAGGGAGCCCCCACCCAGCACGGCCCTATAATCAAGATCCAGAGCCCAGTGCCAGCCTTGCCAACACAGGCCAGCCCTCTCCATGTTGGGCACCAGTGGCTGCCCATGCCCCACCCCCACCCCAGCTCTGCACTGGGGCCGGCGTGTGTCACACAGGCCCGGGGGCCTTAGCTGGTCTCAGACTCTGTCCCTACGTTCAGGGTCCCCACCCCTGCCGGGTGCCAGGCTTCCTGTGGCAGGAAGTGGACCTGCCCAGCAGGGTTGCCCACTACCTTTCTTGCCCTCCGAGGCCCTGAGCACAGCCAGGTAGAGGTTGTCCTCCGAGCTGGTTCTCTTGCGGCCCAGGCCCTCGGGCTCTGGCACCTGCAGCCGGTGCTGAGACATGGTGCCACCCTGCCCCTCTGGCGCTCGCTCCCGAGGCCCCCCGCGCTGAGCTCCGGCCCTCGTGGCACACAGGCAGCTGGAGGCTGGCGCTGCACGGGACCCGCCGGCTCGCTCGGCTCAAGGCAGAGCTGGTGTGGCCGCTCCCTGCCCGCGGGACTCCTTCGTGCTGCTGTCCCCGCCCCAAGCCCCACCCCACCCTGCCCACGCCCCTCCCCCCAGCGGGAAGGAAGAAGGTGGCCCCTCCCCCACGGCCACACCCAAGGCCCCCAGAAACAGGAAACCCAGGGGTTTCCTCACCCACCGCTGCCACAGTCCCAGAGGGATACCCAGGGATTTGAGGGGGCCTGGCACGCTGCTGCACACCTCCTGCTGCCAGGACCACACGCCAGCCCCCCAGCCACCCCACGGGACACCCCGCCACAGGGAGGGGTGCCTGAGTGTGGCTGGGCCCAGGGTGCCCCCCAAGGCCACACCTCCCTTCAGGGCTTCAGCCCAGGTCCACCCCTCAGCCTGCCCAACCTGTCAGCTGGGACCCCAAGCTGAGTGACCCCAAGCTGGGGGACGAGCTGACCGCCTCTTTCTTGCAGCCCTGTAGACCACACCCTTGGGCCCTATTTCTGTGGCCTCCGCCCCCTGCTAGGCCCCACGATGCCCCAGCTCAAGAGCCACTATGGTCCGGTGCCGGCCGGGCCCTTCTGAGCTGCTCACCAGGCACATCCCAGAGCAGTGCCCCCTATCCAGAGGCACAGCACACGGCCGGGCAGGAGCGGGCACATAGCTGAGCGCTGACTCATCAGGCAGGACCGCCTAGCCCCAATCTGCAGGAACTGGGCCTGAGTTAGAGGGAGGAGGGGTGCGGGGGGCACTGGGGAGCGGGGGGGGGGGGGGCACCCATGAGTCAGGGTCCGGGAGGGGGCCCGAGTGACTCACAGGAGAGGAAACCACACCTGGGGGCTGTTTGCCGTGGGGCGGGGCTCACAGATAGCGGCTGTTCAGGGCTGTAAAGGGAGGCGGAGCGAAGGGTGCCCGGGTGCAGCCCGGCTTCCTCGGGTCTGGACAGACCCGCCTATGGCCGGCACTCCTGCCCCAGCCGCCCAAACAGCCACAAGAATTTTCCAGTGAGAGCATCTGGCTTGATGCAATCCAGCTGCGAGGGGAGCCCCCCCTACCCACGAGCCTCCGGCCAAGGTTCCGGGAAAAGCTCACCCCACCCCCGTCCGTGCTGCCCCTCTGTGGCCACGGGAGGGCGCCCAAACACCACGGGGTAAAGGGGGCGCCTGCCAGGAGGAGCTGGTAACACCCCACTGCCCCCCACGTCTAAGTGACCCAGCCAGACCCTCAGGCTTGGAGCCCCGGCTCTGCACCTGGCTCCAGACGCAGGATGGACGTCCAGCTCCACACGCCCCACCCCTCCATGCAGAGCCCGGGGCAGCGAGGTGGCCTGGGGAGGCAGTCTCCACAACCCCATCAGACATCAGCTCTCCATGCTCCCAAAGGCCTCCCAAATCTGGCCCCCAATACGCCCCCCTGCCCCCTCCCCAGGTTTGGAGCGGGCAGAAATGCCCCTTCAGAGGACCCCTTGCCCTAGCAGCCGCCCAGAGTTCCAGAAGCCTAGACTGAGCACCTGCAGCGAGCGGCCACTGGGCAAGTCCAGCACGAGCGGGGAGGTGGGGTCCCTGCCGGCAAGGGTGTGGGTGTCATTCTGGGGAAGGTCCCTGGGAACGGGCCAGGAGGTGCGAGCAGGGAATTCTAGGACAAACAGGACCCAGGAGCCAGGGCCTGAAGTCTGACACTGGTGTGAGCCCCCACCCAGGCCCCAGCCCAAGCTCCTTCTCCAGCTTTCTGCCACTCGGGGTCTCCAAGGATGCTGGCGGGGGGGGGGTGGGCAGCCCCAGCACCTGCTCCCCCAGGGAAGCTCCCCTGCCTCTGAGTTCCTCCTGTCCCTCCACCTCCAAAGCCCTTTCTTCCCAGCCCCTGGCTGCCCCTGGCTGCCCCTGGCTACCCTCCCCCATGAGATTCAGACCCTCAAACCAAGAGGCAAGCCTTCCCAGGCTGGCTCAGCCTGCGTGCCCTCAGCCAGGCACACCGGCCTCCAACACTGCCGGCCTCAGCTGGCCCCCTCCCCAGCAGGGGCGCTCCCGCCTTGTACTGTCCAGAACAGCAGATTTTCTGCCGCCAGCCGGGGTCCCCCGGAGCCGCCCACGACCCTTTCAGGGATATCATCGCCCCTTTGTACAGATGTGGAAACTCAGGCTGGAGATCCCACAGCTAATGAAGACGCTTCTGGGACGGGAAACCTCCGGACGGAAGGTAGCCCGCTGGCCGCGGAGAGCCCCAAGGCCGCAGAGGGCCTGGAGCGCCGCCGCGGCGCCTCCCTCCCGCCCTCCCCCGGCGTCCCGACTGCCCACGGCCTGGTGCCGTGGCACCTTCCCGCAGAAGGAAACCGCGGCCGAAGCCCAGGCCGGCCCCGCCCACCTTCCCAACCCCGGCCTCCAGATAAGGAACAGACCGGCCCGAGGGGACCGAGCTCGCCGCCTTCCTTCCCAGGTGTTTCCGCAGCGGGGGGCGGGGCTGCACCTGGGGCGCGTGCTCCGCCCCTTCCCGGAGCCGGCGGCTCCCGGAGACCGTGCCCCCCGCCCGCCGCCCCGCGGCCGCACGCACCTACGCAGCACAGCTGCCCGAAGAGGTAGCCCCTGCGGGCCCGCTCGCAGCCCCCGTCCAGCCAGCGCGGCCGTTCCAGCACGACCTCCCGCACGGCGAAGGCGCCGCCTGCCCGCCCGGTGCCCGCCGCAGCCATGAGCCCGGGCGCCCTGGGGTCCGCGAGCGAGGAGGACCACGCGCAGCCTCCGCTCCCCAGCACGCGCCGCGAGGCCGCCGGCAGCGGGCGCCCGGCCCAGACCCGAGGAACCTGCCCCGGGCGCGCCCCGCCCAGCGCGCGCCGGAAAGCCGCGCCCCTACTTGGAAGGAGAGGACCCCGCTGGGCCCGGGGCGCTGGCGGCGCAGGGAGGCTGCCCGACAGAACACAGGGGCATGGGAACTCGCGGGATGCCCAGGTTCCCGCGGAGGGGAGCCTCGGGGGACGCCGAGGCGCCGGGAAACTCCCCTAGACTGACGCCCACGGACTGACGCTCCCAGAGGCTGGCGCTTGGGGACGGCGCCGGGAGCAGAGGGCTGAGAACTGCCAAGAACAGAACCGAGGGGCACTGCAGGGCAGCCCACGACAGCAACGGAACAGCAGCCCCTCCCCCCGTGGGGACAGGGGACACAGTGGGCGGAGGAAAGGAGGAAAGATCAAATCTGCGGGGGAGAAGCGCCGGCCCCATGCATTGTATTAAAGGCCCCGCAGCTGAGTCACTCGCGGCTCCCCGGTCCCCAAAGCCACGCCTAGAAGCCCCATCCTGACTCAGACCTTAGGTCCGGTGGGCCTGGCACCCAAACTGGGAGCCCCTCCCCGCCAGGTGCACCCAGGCACAGACCAGACACAGCTCCAAATCCATTAGGGCAACCCCTCAGGCCCCAAGCCCAATCCCCACACCACCCCATTCACAGGAGGAGGCAGGCCCCACCCCATCCCTGCTGGGCAGTCCCTGGCTGCCATCGGCGGGCGCCGGGAGCGGGTGACTTTGCGCAGGCGGTCGGGCAGAGCTGCAGCCTGGCTGCCTGCCCCTTGGCAGTCCTGGGCCCGGCTGAGGGTGCTCAGGCCCAGCCTCACCTCAGTCCCAGGCAGAAGCCTCTCCCAAGACCTGCCACAGGACCGCAGCCCTGCACCTGCCCTACACCTGCCAGCCGGGGTTCCTGTGTCCTTGCCTTCCTGGCAAAGGAGCGCAGGATCGGAGACGGGGGAGGGGAGCTCCGTGCTCAATTGTGTGCGGGCCCTGCACAGGAGACCCTGCCTGTTTCCCTGGGGTGGGGCTGGGGTTCAGTGGCTCCCGCACCCTAGAGCCCCAGCCTGGGCAGGTGGGTGCAGAGGAGTTTGGGGGCACGGGCTCTAGAGCAGGGCCAGGAGCAGTACAGGAGCACCTCCTTTGCAGTCAGCAGCCACCGCCCCAGCCCGGCTGGAGGCGGGGCGGGGTGAGGGCCGCCTCCCTCCCTCGGCTAAATTTCCCTGTTCCCTCCCCTTCCTGTCCCTGAAACGCAGCCCCAGCTCGGTCCAGGTGGTAGCTGCCAGAGGCGCTTACCTTGCACGTCCTGCACCCGCCAGCGCCCCCTGCGCCAGTGCCACACGGCGGCCAGGGTGACGACGTGGCCCACGACCACCAGGGAGGGAAACAGGCTGCCCGAGGGCTCCATGGCTCTGGGGCTGCACCGTTGTGGGCACAGCAGGCGGAGCTGCCCTTGGGAGCCAGCTGCCAGAGACCCGGTAGACCCCTCCCTTCCCTGCTTGGAAAACGGGTGTGGGGAGGGTTGCCCCGGGACCTGGGACCGCCCAGCCTGCGGGACCGCCCTACCGCACGGTCTGCCTGGCGCCCCGGCGCCCGGGGGGACTGGTCTGGTTCACAGCCCCAACTGTGCTCCCGCCCGCCTCCTCTCCCTCCTCCCTCCCGGCCACTCGGAGCTCCCCGCCCAGCTCAGCTGTCCCCACGCAGAGCTAGCACGCTCAAGGTTAGCTGGAACCTTAACCCCTGCTTACCCACAGCCACACCCGCCGGGAGGAGGGACCTGTAGTGACGCACAGCCCGCCCCCCCCCCGCCCCCCCGCACGGCCTGGGCCGCCTCAGCATGGCCCCCCCATGCCTTCCCAGGAGGGTGACTGCAGTGTCCCAGCACCCCACTCTGCCTCCAAGAAGCCCTTTTGGTGACAGCTGCCAGGAGCCCAGCAGGGGTGGGGGGCAGCACCCCAGCCCCTTCTGGCCCCCCGGGCTTGCCGCGGACCCAAGCACCCCCCCAGAACCCCAACAGCCCCGTGTGGGACAGCAAACACGGTCCAAGGGAGGGCTGGGGTGATGGCCTGGGAGGGCAGGGTGTGTGTGGGGAAGTAAGGACAGACAGAGCCTCCGGCCCACCGCCCCGAGGGGCCCCTGTGGGCTCTCAGGAAGCTTTCAAAGACGGCCCACCTACCCGGCACGATCTTCATTAGGGACAGCAGCGGGAGCCCACGGGGCAGACAGGGAGTGGGAGCAGGCCGTGCAGAGGGTCACAACCCCTCGGAGGCGACCGCGAGCCCCACGGTGGCAGTGGGAGGAGGGCACGGCCGGCTGAGCCGCTGTCAGCAGCAGAGCCTGTGTCCATGGGGGAGGGGAGGGGTGGGCAGGGGGGGATATAAATATCTGAGGAGAGCAAGCAGGGCCCGTCACTTGTCCAGACTTAGAACATGACGTGCAGAGCAGGGCACTGGGGCCCTCACCGGAGTCCTCCGTTCTTGCTGGGGGCGGTGCCACCCGACACTCAGCCCCAGGCTCCTGCCCGTGATTCTAATAATAAAAGGCCACCTGGCGTCGGAATCCACCTCAGAACAAGGCCCAGCACTGACACTGAGGCTTGGGGCGGTGGGGGGGGGGGCTCCCACCCGTGGGAGTAGACGCAGCCCTGCCCAGCCCCGCCCCGCCCCACCACTCAGGGCCCAGGAAGTGGGGGGGGGGGTACGCTCGGGGAAGGCTAGGGAAGGTTACCGGCGCAGGGGACTTGGCTCCCTTTCTCCCAGCGGGCCCCGCATGAGTCAGTCCACACGACACCTGGCCCAGGAGAGACAGAGCAGCCCCTCGAAGGTCACACCACCAGCCAGACACCCGGGGCGCCCCAAATTGGGCTGAGCCGCAGGAAGGTTTGTCAGCCCTACAGCACGGGCCCCAGGACCCTGCCCCAGGCTGCCCCCAATGCCCGCCCTGGCCCCACCCTAGAGCCCCCGCAGCCTCTGGTCTGCAGGAGGCCTGACGCCAGAGGTCACTGTCAGAAGGCATGCCCGAGCCACATCCTGGAGGACCGGAGCTCAGCCTGGCCAGCAAACAGGACATGGGGGGTCACCGTGCCACCCTCTCCTCTCTGGGGCCTTCAGGCCCCCGGCCCACAAAGAGTTAAAAAGAATTTATATCCTATTTTGTAGCATTTCCTGTGCATAAAGCACCATATTCTATTTCAACCTCAGAGAACCCCTGAAGGAAGTCAAATGCTCTGGCTGAGCCGTGGGCATGGGGAGCCTGTGGAGAGCCAGGAGCTGGCCCCTGGGGGCCCGGGCAGCGGCCGGCACCTGCGGTCACCCCACAGCAGACCACACTCGGCCTCTGACCACTGGGCTACGGGCACCATGGTCCATCTGGGGAGACCAGCCACTATGAGGAGAGGGCCCGGGCCGGTCCCCAAACCTACCACTGGCCGATCCCCCATTTCAGAAACTCATTTCTGAAGGACAATGGCCTGCAGCCCGTGGCTGGGGCGGGAGCCTCACGGCAGCCCCAGGACTCCACGGCCAGCGAGAGGCCCCCTCCGGGGCAGTGGTTGGTCCCCCACTGCCCACCTAGGACAGGGCCTCTCACCTCTGGCTGCCTCCAGCCACACCCACAGGCAGGTATCAGAGGGGACCCGCTCGTCCTGCACCTCTGCGTCCTGGTGTCCCAGGCAGGGCGGGTGGTCCCGGCGCCCCCAGGGCCCCAGCCCCAGCCCAGCCAGAGCCCCCGCGCCCACGGCCCCCGGGCTCTGCCCCACTTGGCCCAGCTGCACAGCTCTTCTGTGCTGTACCTGTCCGTGGCGGCTGAGCACGCGCCAGGCCACGGAGCTGGGGGGGAGGGAAGGCAGGAGGACAGGAAGGAGAGAAGGGTGGGAGGCAGAGGGGGGGCTCACTCAGGCCCTGGGCTCCCCACCCAGCTCTGGGAGCCGCGACTCCTCCTCATGGCCACCCCTGAGTCAGTGAGCGGAGCCGGAGCCGGCAGAGCTGAAGCCCGGCGGGGCAACGGGTCCGACCAGCCCAGGTGGCACAGTGGACGGGCCTGCCCGACATCCCCGAGCCTCAGTGGAGCCCACAGGGCCCGCCGGTCTTTGATGCCTGCCCCGACCGGCCCACCAGCAGCAGCGTGCCCCCGCCTTCCCCCCAACCCCCCTCCTGCCCCTATGGGTCTCCAGCCCGGGCAAATGCCACACCCGTGTCCCTCTCTCTGTGCTCCCCCAGGTATCTTCCCACCCAGCCGATCAGGGCCCGGGAAAGGCAGATCTGATTCTGCTCTGGGGCCCCGCCCGAGTTCCAGAGAGCTCGGTGCACGAGCTCCAACACAGACACGGAGCTGGTGACTGTTGCCAAAGCCTGTCCCCCGCCCCCCAACGTGGCACTACATGGCCACGGGAAGAGCGCGGCCGTTGCGTGTGCTGACCCGGGGTTCCCTCTGGGACACAAGCGCCACACGGGAGAGACAAGGCCTGCTGTGGGGTGGGCCACCGGCTGTGTGACAATGGTGCTGGGAGCATCAGGTCCCTTTCCTTTCGGAGCATCTCGGGTCAGCTGGAGTTCTGAGCCGGGCAAAGCAGTACTACTGGAAACCTAGAAGAAATTCCTACACAAATGCCCCGGCCTCGGCTTCCCACCACAGAAGTAAACCCCAGCTCCTGCCACAGCCACGGGCCCAGGTCCGTGTCCTCCCAGCACCCCCTACCCTCGGGGCCCCCCCCCAACTCTGGGTGGGGCTGGTGCTGCTCAAACGGTCAGGTTCAGCTCAGAGCACCTCCTCAGGGGGTCCCTCCCCGACGGCTTCTAACCCTAGCTCCCCGTCGCCCACCCCTGCTCTCCATCCCTCCCCAGGTGCTGGGGGCTTCCCTGGCCGGGGGCTTAGTCTGGGTCTGGCCGGTATGCGGCTGACCCAGCAAGCTGGCCCACACAGACAAGCAGACCATCGGGGCTCGCCGGCGGGGCTGGAGCAGGTGCGTGTGACTGCCTCACGGCGTCCGAGCTCCCTGGCCAAAGCTGGACAGGCAGGGTTGACCCACTGACCGAGGCCATTCCAGGGATCACACGGTGGGCCTCACCCTAACGGAGAGCACAGAGCCGAGGGAGAAAGGGGTCTCTCTGAAAAGTCACTGACTCTAGGTGCGACCCCAGAGACGAGAACGTGCCCACACCGCAGCCAGCACCCAGCATGCCCAAGGTGCCCCCGGCAAGGGTGGTCCTCAGGTCCACGCTCGGCCCTTGGGAAGCTCACACCCGCAGGCCTGACTCAGCCTGGAGCTGGAGCTCATTTCCTGTTGGAAACTCTGAGCGGCCGCCTGTGGCTGCGGCTGGGAGGAACACTGAGTCACCTCCGTCGGGGCCAGGGGCGCCCTCCACTCTGCCCGCTGCAGCCACACCCAGTCCCCCATCCTGGCCCTACGACCATATGCCCGCCCAGCTGCCCAGCCTGGCCACAGACAAGGAAGGAAGAAGAGAAAAGGAAAGAGGAGCCCATGCTCACCACACGCGCGACTCTGGAGGGAGAGGGCTGGAGTGCCGGTGGCAAGGGTCAGAGGTCCCCGTGTCTGGAACTTGGCCACCGGATGCTAGTCAGTGCTAACCAAACACCCAGCCAAGCACGCACCATCCCCTGTGGGAGACGCTGTCACCCCACTGACAGAGGAGTTGGAAGATGCCACGCAACTTTTCCACGGCCCCGGGGAGCACCCAAGAACATGCCTCAGGCTGACCACCTCACTGATCCTCCCAGATGGGCTCCGAGCCCTCGTGGGGCCAACGAGACCACACCAGAACTCGAATAGAACTTGACCCCTATTCACCTGGCAGACTCTTGCCCGCCCAGCCGGCCTCCTGGCAGGCCCCCTTCCCAGACCCTTAGAGACCCCGTTCCTCCCCAGGTGACAAGACACAAAGACGGAAGCGGCAGCCAAGCCTGACCTCTGCTGGGGCACCGGGGCCACCCCGAGTCAGCACCAAGGCCAGGGGGCTGGGAAAGCACATGTGTGAGCCTCAAGCGACATGGGACACCTGAGTCTTGCCAGCACAGCTGCTTGGGGACAGAGGGATGCCACGGAGGGAGGACACGGTGAAGGGTCCCTTGGCAACCCCTGGGACCACAGGACCTGTTCCATCCTCTGGGAGCCCCATCCACCGTCGGCCCAGACCCAGGACGGGGCCCAGTGCCCACCACACCCTGGCCTCTGGTCTGCTCTTTTCCCCCAACCCCGGGCTACCCCCTGGGCCATCCCCAACCCCATGCCAGCCACGCTCCCAGTCACGGTACCACATCACAAAACCATATGAGCCACAAAACCGTGGGGGTAGATGTCACCCACCCTGGACAGACCGAGGCTCAGAAAGGTCAGACAGTCGGCCCGGGCCACACTACTAGAGAGCCCCCACCCCGTCCCGTTCTGGCATGTCCTCTGCGCTCCACGGCCTCGCCCAGAGAGGGCCTAGGGGCAGCCAGGCCATGGGGACGCGCAGGGAAGGCTCAGGCCAAAGGTAGGGCCAGGGACGGAGACCCGCGGGCGTGGGGCAGGGCTGTGCAGGGCTGTGGGGAACAGCTGGGCCTGCCAGTCCAGGCCCGCAAGCCCCACCCCTAGCCCCAGGGGGAGCCTGGGGCTGGCCTGGCAGCGGCCCAAGTGCTCCTCCATGGCCTGCCCACCCCAAGGTCCTCAAGCCGCAAGGAGGAGCCACGTGGGTCCAGAGGCTGAGAGGCCGGCACCACGGGCAGACAGAGCACCACCTGCCGGCGTGAGTGACGTTCCCACACGTGTGCTGCCCACCCCAGCCCACCGGGCCGGTGCCCGGGCACCCCGTTCCCGTCCCCCACAGCTGGGGCCCGGATGCCGCTGACCTGTGGCTGGCGCCGGCTCCGGACCAGGCCTCCCCAGGTTCCCTGGGGCAGCAGCGGGCCGCACGGGGGCCTCAGCCGGCTCCTCCGCGGGCTCCTTCCGACGGTAGACTCGACGCTCCTCACAGGCAGGGTCCTCCGCTGGCTGCGGACCCCACTTTGGCGGGCAGCCCAGGGGATCCTGCACAGACTGCACGTGGGGGGTGCGGCGCGCGGGCATCACCATGGCGACGGGGCGGCGCACGCGCTGCAGGGAGGCGGGCACGATCTCCGGTGGCAGGTGCAGGTACTGGCGCAGGTGGGCCATGCCCTCATTCGTGAGGTACCAGTAAAAGTGGCGCCAGGCGAAGGTCTCCCGCACCAGGCCACGGGCCCGCAGGGAGGCCATGGCGCGCATGACCTGCAGGTTGGTGACGCCGGGGACGTGAGGGTGCAGGCTGCGGGGTCGCCGGTCCTTCTTGGCCACCATCACGCCCTCGCGGAAGAGCACCTCATAAATGGCCCGCAGCTGGTCCAGCGGCATGAGCATGCCGGCCACCATGGCTGCCAGGGCCCGGAGGCCGGGCGGGGCCGGGGAGGAGGCCAAGGAGGTCCAGGAGGCCCAGGAGGCCCCCGCGGCAGGGCCGAGACACCGGCGCTGGGCACCGCACTGAGCGCGAGGGCGCGGGCTCCGGGGCTGGGGGCTCTCGCGCCGGGCTCTCTGGCTCCCAGAGACTCTGCCGGCACTGTCGCCTGCCCGCCGCCTGCGCGAGCCTCCGCCCGCCCTCCCGCCCAGGCCGGCCCCCTCTGACTCAGCAGCACCAGCGGCCCCTCCCACCCAGAGCCAGGAGGGGCCCCTCGCAGAGTGGGGGGCACCTTGCCGCGTGGGCACCCCAGCAGCCCCCCTCCCTTCCCGGGCCCCACAGCTTCCTTCACGGCTCCTAAGACGGGGGGGGGGGGGGGGGGGTCCGGGAGCAGCCGCATACCAAGAAGCCGAAAAGGTGGCAGAATGGGCAGCAGGGAAGCAGGGAGCAGAGAGGACAGGAGGGGTCCTCAGGCTGGGGACCCAGCTCAGGGTTGTGGTCTCAGGGTTAAGTGGAATTACAGGATCTGACAGTGGGGTGCTGGGCTGTCTGCTCCGGGGGGCAGGGGCACTTGAGGTCTGAGGGGAGGGCTGGGGTCCGGGGAGCAGGGCAGAAATCTGGGTGGAAAGCTGGGGTCTTGGGGAGCAGCGGCCTGAGGCAGGACGGAAACAGCAGCTGCTGTAGCCGCCACCACTGGCTGCTGTCCCTCAAAGGGGCAAAGGGGCAGAGCCCCCACCTCCAAATGCCAGGCCCGGGACACTCTATTTAACACTTCCCTTGCCAAGCCAGCTCAACGGGGATGCAGGAACAGAGCCTGCTAGGACCCCCAAACACTCAGAGCAGCGAGCAGAGTACGGGGCTCTGTGCAGGCCTTCATCCACCCCAACCCCCAGGCCAGCTGCTGGAAGCCAGAAAAGCTCAGTGGCCACAGAAAATCAGTTACCAAGTCCCCACCGGCCCAGGCAGGCCTGGTGCCCCTACCGCTGCATGGACACCCTGCCCTGGGTGGCCACGTGGCCGCCTGTGTATTGGGGGGGGCAGACGCAGGGGAGAGGAGCGCCGCACTGGCAGAGGGTCAGGGGCCCCAGCAGGGTCCACAATCGTCGGCGCGTTCCACTGGGGGGGGGGGCTGGAGCCGGGCGGAGCCGCACCCATGAGTCACTTCCAGGCTCCCACAGCGGGGGCTCTAACCATGGACCTCCCGTGCCTCCCCCATTCCACCGGAGACCCCACTGTCGCGCACTGTGCTGCACGCACCCGCCCCCAGACCTGTTCTCTTCCCCTCCCCCCAGGCCGACACACCCTTTCCCACCAAGCGCAGCTAACGCGGGAACTGATTATAAATAGGGCAAATGAGGCGGGGGTGGGGGATCCCGAGGTGGGAGGCGCCCGCGGGCAGGCGGCCAACGGGCAGCGGGCGGGGGCGGGTGTACGGGCCGTTGCCATGGCACCGCAGCGCCAGCCCCAAACAGCGCCCGGACACACGCACACGCACGCGCACACACGCCGTCACACGCGCGCGCGCACTCGGGAGACACACGCGTGCGCCAGGGCTGGCGGGCGCGGCGCTGAAGCGGAAGGTCCAGCCAACTGTCCCCACGGCCCCGCCCTCCGCCCCCCGCCGGTCCCCTGCAGCCAGGCGGGCAGCCAGGCGGGCCCAGCCGCAGGGAGACCGGCTCTGGGGGACGCACCGCCTGCGCGCGAGTGGACAGCGTCCACGCCCCTACGGCCTCCCCGCCTCCCGGGCGGCCGCTCAGGACCGCACTCAGGCAGGCCCGGCCCAACCCCGCGGGTAGAGACGCCCACTCTCCCGGTCGAGCCCCGCCACAGGCCTCCCGCGCTCCCCCCTGCCCACCCCACAGCCCTTTCCTCACTTTCTGGTCTCCCGCCCATGCCTACCCCCTTCATCCAGGCCATCTTCCTGGCATGATGTCCCGACCTACTCCCCCCAAATCCCCAAGCCAACCGATGCCCCGCAAAATGATTCCAAGCCACCCTCAAGACCTCCCAAATTCTTGGACCTAAGGTGTCTCCTACAGGGGCCTGCCCCCACGACGGCAGCAACTTGGGGAACTGCAGAGAGGGGGCGCGGCAAGGTAGGGAATTCCCCCCTCCCTCCCACCAGCCCGGGCGCCCTCGGTGGATGAGGGGAGGGGCAGGTAGGAGCCTGGAGCAAGCTGTTCCCGGCAGCTCCGTCTGCTCGCGCACACCCCCCGCCCCGTCTCTCTCCGTGCCAGGGTGGGGGCGCCCCCCCCAAAGTCCCAGGGCTGGAAGGATGCCCTTTTCTGCCCCGCCCCCACGCTGCAGAACCGCAGCCGGAGTCGCTGATTCGGCACTGGGAGGGCCAGGGCGGGGGGGGGGGGCTTTGTGGAGGGGGGGACCCAGGACGGCCTCTACCCTCACACTCCAGGGTCCTCCAGGGCCCTCCAGGTTTCCAGAGCAACCAGTCGGAACCCTCGGGCAGCCCCAGGCTCCCCACCCCAGAACAAAGAGCCGCAGTGTGGACTTGCCCGGGGCCAGCCCTCCTGGCGCCTCCCCACAGTGATACCCACTGCCCTGGCCAGTCCCCTCGGACGCCGAGCTGCAGGGCTGCAAAGCGGTAGGGAGGCTGGGAGGGCCGCAGGCGGGGCGGGAGCTCCACAGAGGCCGGGAAGAAAAGGGGCGGACCCGCCGCAAAGGCAGCTCTCACCTCCGACCCGCCCCCGTCGCTGCAGCAGCCCGCCCCGCCCCCCCCCCCGACAGTCACCGCAGGACTGCAGCGAGAGTAGCCCCCGGCCAGCCCAGGGCGGACCCCGGCCAGGTGGAGCCCTGGCGATGCATGGGCCTGGGGTCTCCGGCGGCTCCGGCTCCCCATCCCCAAGGCTACTCCCGGGACAGCAGACCTTGACCGCGGCCCTGCGCAGGGCTGCACCCAGATAGAGGTCACTGCCCGGCCCTCGTCTCCTGCCTCGGGCCCCGTCCCCGGCCCGCACCTTTGAGGGAGCTGATCTCCTGCTGGATAGCTCTCGAAGGGTCCATGTCTCCACCGGGACTGACGGCGGCGGTGCCGCCGCCACGCAGAGTCCAGCCCCGCAACTCACTGCCGGCGCCAGAGCCGCAGCCTGGGGGAGGAGCCGGGAGGCCTGGGGCGGGGCTTGTCAGCTCGGGGCGGGGCTTCGGCTGATCAATGCTCAAGGCCAGGCCTCCCAGGCGGGAGCTCCCGCCGCGCCCCACCCCCTTCCTCGAGCCTCCACCTCGCGGTGCTTGACTCTGCCAACTCCAGCTAGACGGCCAGGTCAAAAGGCCGGATCCAGGTGCGCTCCTATGGCCCATCCTTCCCCACCCCACAGCCTCGCCGTCAGAGTGACCGTCCGGTCGTTCGTGCCGATGGCTTCCCCGACCTCGAAGCCACGGCCACTCACTCCCTGCAGGAGGTACCCACCGGTCCGGGCCACCCGGCGTCCTCCTCAGCCAGTATCCTGGTCCTGGAAGGCAATGGCCCAGAGGCAAGAGAGGAGGGTCTGGGCAGCCCCAAAGAATGTGGAGACAGCAGGGGCAGGGGAGGAAGGGCTGGAGACAGCTGTCCCCGGGGTTCACCAAGCTAGGGAGCTCCCTCGAACTACCTTGGACAAGGGCCTGGAGGCAGGAGATACGGACCACCTGTGAGGACGAAAGCAAGCAGGTTCCCCAGGTCCAGCCCGTGAGAACGGAAGGCGGCCCACCCGACAGCCTCAGCTTTTACCAGCCGCACGGCCCACGAGGCTTCCTATCCGGATCCTCAGGAGGGCAAATGGTCTGACCCAGCAGCATGGCTCTCTCATGTCTGCTAGGGCCTTATCAGGTCACCTGGGCCAGGCACTCAGACTTTGGACATGCCAAACCATCTTGAAACTTTCTGCAAATTCCAGGAGCCAGCTCGTGCCCTTGGCGTCCCTGGAACCTGCGTCATAGCACCACAACCAGGCCCTCCCTCCTTCCCAGCCCCTCTGGGGCAAAGCCCTCTTCACAATCCCGGAGACCAAGGAGGGATCCCTGCCCCCATCCCCACGTACCCTCGTCTTCTCTCCCGCTGCTTCCGAGACCCTACCTGCCCTCAGCATGGCGCTCCTCCCAATGGTCCCTACCAGCTTCAAACCCGTCCCCCACCCCCATGGCAGCCAGCCTTGCTTGGGCTCCCAGCAGTTGGTCCTCCGCAGGGATCAGTCGTAGGCCATGGGACAATCGTGGGACAATCAGGGAAGACCTGACCCAGTGAAACCCCACAGACTGTGTCTGTGGCAGGAGCACGGGGGCCACCTCGTCCCCCCCGGTCACAGCCGAGAGTCCACCTCCACCTTGGGAAGCTGCGGGGCCTGGGCAGGAGAAAAGCCTCCTGCCTGGGAGGCCACACCTTGCTGGGTGATGATGGCAGGAACTCGGCCACACCAGCCACCCTGGGCGGCTCCTGGAGGTCCAGGTCCACTACACCACCAGGCCAGGTGCCCACCAGGGCTCCTGCAGGTGCTGGGCAAGATGGTGCCGAGGTCACCCCTTCAGGCCCCAGCCAGCTGTCTCTGTGCAGCCCCCTTCCAGAACAGCCCTGTTACCAGGCACCTGCCAGAGACTGTGGTGGGGGATCCTGGTTCCGGCCCCCACACCCCCTGCTCGGCCATTCTCCCCCAACTACCTCTCAAACCCACCCTCACCCTCCCGCCCACTGCCTGACCACCACCCTTCTCAGCAGGCTCGTCCTGGCAGCCCCCGGAAGACCACCGTGCATCCACCGGGTCCCACCGGGCCCCGCTGCTGCCCCCCAGCCTGGGCTCCCTTGCTGCCCTGCAGTGTGGTAGACCCAGGCCTGCGTCCCACCACCCGCACCCTTCTGCCAGTCCCTCCCAACAGGGAGAAGCACACTAATGCAGACACTTGACTGCGTGGCCCCAGGCGGCTGTCTCAGCATCAGCAAAGCCCAGACCCGGACCCCCAGGCCTCTCTGTGGGGGAGAGAAGGGAGTGGTCTCTCGCTGTGCCAGGGGGAGGGGCCCCTAGGACCTCTATTAATATGGTTTTGCCTCACTGATAGGTTAAAAGAGAAAACCTGTATATGGACCTCAAAAATGCTGAGAACTCATTCGATAAAACCCAGAAGCAGCACGGGGTTTTACAGTGTCCCAGTAAACCACGAAAGGCACACACTGCTTACAGTAGGCCAGACAGGCTCGCCAGGCTGTGCTCCCAGGGTCCCCCCAACCCCCGGTCCGCCAAGGACATTCTACTGTAAGACGGGGAGTGCCAAAAGGAGCAAGCCAGGGCCCCTTCAGGCTGAGAGGCCCTCGGGGCAGTGGTCAGGGAACCCTCCTAAAGTCACCGCCTCCCGCGCGGCTTCCGCCCACCGGCCAGCGTGTGCTCCCCTCGGCACCGGGACAAACCCCATGGCCCACCCGTCAGAACCCACAAGAGAGCTCCGTGATGTGGCTGGCTTGGCCTTCACCTCTCAAAGACTTGGGAGGTTTCATATACGCCGGCAACAACGACTTAGAAAAACGTACGGGAAAAAAGCCTTCATCAGCAACACTAGCTATGAAGTGCTTAGAAGAAGATAAATAAAAATCTGCCAGAACTGGAGTGCGGAGGCCCCCCCCACCGCGCGCACAGAGACGGAGCAGGGGACTCGCGCGCCACGGTGCGAGGGTCCAACGTGCCCCAGGCTGAGCCCTGCCATTGCGATGGGCCCTGCGGCTGGCCCCTGTTTGCACCTGTTAACACGGCCTCACATACTCCCGTCTAGCATGTTCTAGACTGGCAAGGCTCTGCCGTCCGTTTGAAACGGTAACCTGGGCGCTGGGCAGGTGTCAGAGTGAGGCCCCCCGGGCCGGGCAGCAGAAGCACCAGCAGCGCCTAGCAAACACCCCAGACAGCGCACACGTTGTCTGCCTGGGAGACGGTCACCAGGCGCACAGGGACTGCAGCCTGGGAAGGCCCCTCCCCCGGCTTCCTGTTCACTCCTCTGCCGCCACTTTGTGGAAAATCAAACAGATCCAAACACGAGTCTTGCTTTTCCTCCTTTTGGCACAAAAAGTGACGCCTCACGTGTACCATCGACCCTTCGCTGCCGTCAGCCCGCGGCACAGAGGGGAACCCCCCAAGTTGGCAGAGCCCTCGGCCCTCCCCCAGGAGCCCTGTCACCTGCCAGGACCCCCAGGAGCACCGTCCCCTTGGGCACCATCTGATAGGCGCCGCCACTGGCCTGGTTCCCACAGTTTCCCCAACACAATCCAGAAATCCAAGTGTTGGGATTTTTGCCAATCTGATACCTAAAAAAGGTATCTTGGTGTAGAAAAGGCTTGTGTTTTACACACGATTTGATTGTCATAGACACACCCAACAATCCAGCTACAGAACCGCTCCTTGCCGCCGTCCTCGTATCAAATAAACAAATAAATAATAACCTTAATGCTGTACGAGAGGGGGTTAGGTTGAATACGATATGGTTAGGGGCGCCTCGTTGTCTCAGTCGGTAGAGCGAGTGACTCTTAATCTCAGGGTCGTGAGTTTGAGCCCCACATTGGGGGCAGAGTTTACTTAGTGAAAAAAAATTTTTTAAATATATAGTTACCATACCAAGGAATGTTATGTTATATAATATTGTAAATAAATGTTATAGAAAGATGTCCACGTTGTAACATTAAGTAAAAAGAAGTTACACGTGTCTAAAATGCTCTATGATATCAAATTGTATAATTATAAAATTATACATACATTACATTGTACTACAAAATATCGTGCACGTTTTTTCAAAATAACAAGCACAAAACAAAGAGATGTGGAGGTTTTGAGTACGTCGCCTGACACTGTAAGGCACTGAACAACGGCCTTGACAAACATGTGTTCACATCTGCATCCCTGGTGCCTTTGACCGTGACCTTACGTGGAGAGAGGGTCTCCGCAGATGTAATGAAGGATCTCAAGAGCTGATCACCTTGGATCATGGGGGTGGGCCCAAATCCAATGAGGCAGAAACGAACAGAGCCACAAGGAGAAGCCATGTGAAGACGGGGATGTCAGCAGCCACAGCAGCTAGAAGAAGTGAGGAGGTTCTCTTCTAGAAGCTTCCCAGGAAGCACGGCCCTGCCAGCCCCTCGATTTTGGACTTCCAGCCTCCAGAGCTGAGAGAACATGTCTGTGTTTGTTAGACCACCTGAGTGTGGCGCTCGTTACGGCAGACACAGGAGACCAGGCGGCACTGTGTTACGGGAGGAGCGACTAGGGCCTGAGCGTGCGGCTGTGGCTTTGGGAGCGGGCGGCGGACGGGGGCTGGAGCACTGGAAGAAGCCTGGACGGCCGTGGACAGACTGCGACAGAAACACGGATGGCAAGCGAGTTGCTGGTGAGGACCCAGAAGGAAGGGAGGGACGCATTCCTGAACACCGGAGGAAAGGCGACCCTTATCAAATAGTGGCAGGAAACGGGGTTGAACGGGGCGTTCCACTGTGGGGGGAAACCAGACCTTGGAGCGTCTTTAGCTGCGGAGATTTCCAGGTGGAGCGCGGGAGGCGGGACCTGCTTTGCCGCTCACAGGAGGGTTCAGGAGGGAAGACATCCGTCGCGGAAGGGACAGTTAGCGCTGGTAACCCAGGAGAGCCCCGACCTGCTCAGACGGCAAAGGACGCTAAGGCTGGGAGAGTATGTCCTGGCGGGGCACAGCCAGGGTGACTGGACGGCCCTCCGCGGAGCAGACCAGCTGTCTGACCCACAGGTCCGCTCCACCGTCTCAGCAGAAGCTGGGAAGGGAGTGGGGCCATCCAGAAAAGATCTATGGAGACCCCTCTTGTCTAAGGACATGGGACCCGTGCCATACACAGGAGACCCACAGGTTTATTAGAATGTCAGACCAGCGGAGACACCACCAGCTTGGACTGGACAGAACACAGCACAGAGGAAGGGCATTAGGAATCTGGGATTCCTGGGAAATGGGCTGGCAGGGCTACCCAGCTTCAACCCTTCAAGGAAAAGGAGACAGGTCTCCCCGAGCAGGTCCTGGGGCCTGAGCAGGAGGCCAGAGCGCAGAGCATCACGCCACCACCACCGGAGGAGGAAGGAATTTGCCCTGCAGGTTTCGAACTTGCTGGGACCTCAAGGCCCTGATCACTGTCTAGTTCCCCCCTTGGAAAGGGGGTGTCTAGTCTGTGCCTGTCCCACCATTGTATTCTGGAGTCTCGGACTGGCTCACTACTTTCTCAGGTCCACCCGCAGACAGGAATTCTGCCCCAAGGGCCTCACCCAGTCCTGATCTGGACACTTTGGACAAGAAGTGGGGCTTTTGAGCTGCTGAAATTTAGATGAGGTTTTGAACTTGAGTTGATGCTGTAATGGGCTGATGCTTTGGGGTACGGTGGGAAGGGGTGAATGTATTTTGCATGTGACAAACATGAGTTTTAGGAGACCAGAGGGCAGACAGCTGTGGCCTGAATGGTTGTCCCCCAAATCTGTGTCCACCTCCAAATCCCAGAGCGCACAGTGTTCTCTTATTCAGAAAAAGGATCTTTGCAGTTATAATTCAGAATCTTCAGATAACATCATCCTGGATCACTCAGGGAGGCTCTAAATCCAGTGACAAGGAGCCTTACAAGAGACAGAAGACACAGGGAGGAGACCGTGTTGAAGACGGAGCCGTAGTCACTCACCAGGGAAGGCCCATGGCCACCGGGCGCTGGGACAGGAGCAGCCCTACAGCCTCTGGAACAGTGGGAGGTACCGTGGTGCTGTCTGAGGCAGCGACCCAGGAGAGGGTGTTCTTGGGGCCAGCTCTATCCCACAGCCAAGCATGAGCTGTCCTAGTAATAACCACAGTCAAGCTCAGTCGTGTCCCTCAAGGCTCACTCCAGTCCTATAAGCTTCCCCCACAGCCCTTCACTTAACGAGAAAGGAGAAAAAAGGGTACATTTCAGAAGTTCAAAATGCACATTCATTTCAAAACGGAAACAGGGGCACCTGTGGGGCTCAGAAGGGAAAAAGCCTCTGCCTTCGGCTCGGGTCATGGTCTCAGGGTCCTGGGATCAAGCCCGGCATCAGGCTCTCTGCTCAGCGCGGAGCCTGCTTCCCGCACCGCCCCCTCCCCGCCTCCTGCCTCTCCGCCTACTTGTGATCTCTCTGTCAAATAAATAAATAAAATCTTTAAAAAAAATTAAAAAAACAGAGAAGAGAAGAAAGACTCTAAGAGCCCCACACCCAGAGACACCTGCTGTGGACACTGCTCTCCCGGCCTCCCCCCCCAGCTGGCCCACACCTGCCCCCTGAGGCCCGCACTTCTGGCCCCGCACATGGGTCCCAGAGGGCCGCCCCTCCCCCACTGTTCCAGGCACCAGCCCGCTACACCAGACATCCTTCTAGGGCATTCCTTGCCTGCAGAATTGGCCCTTGGCCTGTCCCCACTCCAGGGGCGGGCAGCAGAGTGTCCCCCTCCTCTTCCTGGCCCCACATCCCTTTTGCCTCAGGACAGCAGTAAAGGTCCCTGCCAAGGGCTGACCACCCACGGGGACAACCCCTCTCCTAAATCACGACCCAAGCACCCCCAGAGGAGAGGAAGGGAGGAGAGGAGAGCACCCAGGCCTCCAGGCTCCTGTCCCATGGCTTCTGAATGGACACCCACTTCCCATCACCTGAGAACGAGTTCCTGACCTCCCCTTCACCCGGTCCACCAGCAACCTGGGCCCCCCCAAATGACCCAGCGCCTGCCCCCACTTGGGTCCCCAACCTCACGCCCCACAGCATCGGCTCCCCCGCCCACGGCTCCCTGTCCACAGCTGGCCTACAAGTGGCCCCCACTTGACCACTGCTCCCCAGCCTCCTCGAGCCCCTTCTGAAGGCACCCAGACCCCGCCCCCCTCCTGCCAGCTCCCTTCGGGCTTTATGGGGAAACCGAGGCTAGGAGGCACCATCGCCCGCACCTTGCTATACTCTAAGGCCTGAAAGCCCCACCGCCTGCTCACCCCGCAGGCCCTCGGTGGCAAGGGGCGGTCACATTCAGCCCCCAGCACGGGCAGACAGGTCAAGGAGAGAGACGGCCCAGCTCTCGGCAATGCCCATACCCCCGGTGGCCACAGGAGCCCCTCCAGGCCAAGGCCACCCCTGCCCCAGGGAGCTCAGGCCAGCGTTTCACCCGCGTGCCGGCACTCTGTCCTGGAGGGGACCCTCCCACAGTGCTGGACACCCTCCAGCTCTGCACCCCTCTTCTTCCCCGAACATCACCCTCAGCACCTCCAACCTGACTACACCTTCAAACAGGTCTCCCCAAGGTCCCCAGCGTCCCTTATCACCGAGGGCCAGGCACTCCTGGAGCCTCGTCCTGCTCAGGTGGCCCTCTTCCAGTCTGTCGCCCCTTCCCATTCACTGGGCTGACGGGACACTGGGCCGTGGCTCTGCCCCTGCTTCCCCTGGCCGGCATCCCCAGCCGCCCCAAGCCTCAGAGGTGGGCCTCCTCCCTTCCTCATGAGGACCCCACGGTACGGCCCCAGACGGGCCTCCCTCAACTCATCCAGCCCTTTCTGGCATCCGGGGGTCTCCACAGGCTCGCTCATCTCCAACTCACACACCTAAAGCAAACTCCCGCCGTCCCGCCTTCGCTGCTGGAGAGGAGGCCGCCGCGTCCCCGGCTCCCACCCTGCCTTCTGCCACCACCAGGCCTCTCCCCTCGGCACCTGCTCTGGGGGCACCGGGCAACTGATGGGGCCCAGGAGTCCCGCGAGGGTCCGGCTCGGGGTCCACTTCTCCCTCCCACTCACTCGCTCGTTTCTGAGCGATTTTTCTCACGGCAGAGGAGCAGCGGGACACAGACCCTGCCCTCAGGAAGCCGAGTTTGGTGGGAGAGGAGATACGTAAAATCCTCTTGGTCGCCCACGAATGCAAGTCCAAAGCCTGAGCGCGACCCCCCAGTCTCCCACACAACCCAGCCCAAAACAAATTCCAGATAAAGAGGGAGATGTTAGAAAACAAACACAGCAGAACTGGAAGACACTCTCAGCAAACGTTTTTACAAAAGAAGAGCGCCCTGAGCGGCCGTGAAACTCAGAGGTCACGGAATAAAAGAGGAGAGTTTTCGAGTTGATACGGATGAAGACAGAGACAGGATGAAATGACAGGCGACCCGACGGGTGTGTGGTGTGAGAAGTCAAGACAGCAACTGGGAACACGGGGCCTTTGAAGAGGCTAAGAAGCTATTTCCATGATCTCAATGCTGGTCACAAGGAAACTGGGAAATTTAAGGAAGCGACGTGTGTATAATTTGCGGCTTTTCTGTACAAATGTTATATTTCCATAGCACGCTTACTTACCAAAGGTAACAAACTGGGAGAAAGTTTGAAACATACATAACAAATAAGGAAGTTAATACTCATAATACATAAAGAGCTCTTTTTTTAAAGGCTTTTTAAAAAGATGTATTTATTTATTTTAGACAGAGAGAGTGAGCGAGCAGGGAGAGGGCAGAGGGAGAAGCAGAGAAGCAGACACCGCACCGAGCGCAGAGCCGGACCCGGGGCTCAATCCCAGGACCCTGAGATCATGACCTGAGCCAAAACAAGAGCCCAAGAGACGGAGGCTTAACCGACTGTGCCTCCCAGGCACTTCTGTAAAGAGCACTTCTAATTCAAAGAGAAACACATCATACAGAAAAATTAACAATGCTTTTTTCTTTTCAAACCTGATCCCTACCTGCCTCTCTCCTAGATCTGAACAAGGGTTTTGAGTAGGCAACTTATAAAAGAAGAAAAGTGAAATTAGCCGAGAACTACAAAACGATGCTTTTATTTACTGATCGAAGAATGTGAATTAAAGCACTTTGGATTTTCTCATCAATCAGTGGGCAAAGATCTGGAGAATGCATGTGTCTTGTATCTGCCGCGCTCACCTATGCCAGAGCGCAGCCTAGAAATACAATCGTTTTTAACGACGAGCCCAAATGTCCATGTAAAGGGACGAGGGAAATAAACGGTGGTGCTTCCGTGTCATGGGGTATTCAGGGCCCATGAAAAAGCATCAGGGAAAAAACCATGAGGGGAACTAAGCGCATTCCTTGGGAAAAGAACAACCATTCCGACAAATGGCGTTGGGACAACTGACATCCGTGTGTAAGAGAGCGAAGCTAGACCCTTAACTCTCATGCCAAAATTCACTCAAAACAGATCAAAGAGGGGCGCCTGGGGGGCTCAGTGGGTTAAGTCTCCATATTCGGTTCAGGTCATGATCTCAGGGTCCTGGGATGGGGCCTCGCGTCGGGCTCTCTGCTTGGCGGGGAGCCTGCTTCCTCCTCTCTCTCTGCCTGCCTCTCTGCCTACTTGTGATCTCTGTCTGTCCAATAAATAAATAAATAAACCTAAACAAACAAACAAACAAACAAAAAACCAGATCAAAGACCTAAATGTAAGGCCTAAACTATAAAACTCCTGGAAGCAACCGTAGGCATAAATCTTGACTTTGGAGGAAACAATAGTTTCTTAGATATGATGCCAAAAGCACAGGCAAAAAAAAAAAAAAAAAAAAGGATCAACTAGACTCATCGCAATTAAAAACTTTTCACTTCTAAGGACACCACGAGGAAGGTACAAAGACAGCCCACAGAATTGGAAACTTTTTGCAAATCCTGTATCTGGTAAGGGACATGTATCTATAATACATAAAGAACACCTACAACTCAACAATAAAAAGATAAAGACCCAACTTAAAAACAGACAAAGGATCTGGATAGATGTTTCTCAAAAGATGGTACGCAAATGACCAATAAGCTCTCGACGTTGACAACCATCAGGAAATGGAAAGCGAAGTCACAATGAGATCCTCCCTCTGCCCACCAGGACTGAATGTCTGTACTCAGA
Source organism: Eira barbara (assembly GCA_020311275.1). Taxonomy (NCBI): domain Eukaryota; kingdom Metazoa; phylum Chordata; class Mammalia; order Carnivora; family Mustelidae; genus Eira; species Eira barbara. The sequence continues at coordinate 798,751 of JAHRIG010000026.1, read as the reverse complement.
GAGGCAGGTAAGCCCAAGTGTTGGCGAGGATGTGGAGAAATGGGAAGGCTCGCACGCCATTGTGAGGAATGCGGGACTGGGCAGCTGCTGCGGAAAACAGCCTGGCAGCTCTTCCAACAGTTAAACATAGAGTTCCCACGTGACCCAGCAATCACACTCCCTGGTGTCCACCCAGGAGACATGAGGACACCGGTCCGCACAAATACCCGCACACAAATGTCCACAGCGGTGTTATCCGTAATGGCCAAAAGAAGTCCCGGATGCCCACCAGCTGACGCACAGAGAACAAAGCATGTGCGTCCGCGCCGTGGGCTATGATTCCGCCATGGAAGGAACGACGTCCCTCACACACTCCCACACAGACGAACCTTGGAAACATCTCGCTAAATAAAAGAGGCCAGATACAAGATGGTTTGATTCCACTGATACAAAACGTCCAGAACAGGCAAATGCTTAGAGACCGAATGTAGACCAGGGTTTGCCAGGGGCCAGGGGATGTCAGTGTTCTGGAATTAACTGTGCTGATGGTTTCACGAGTCTATTAATATGCCGAAAACCACTGCTCTCCCCACCCCCATATACACGGGTGCATGCGCACGCGTGTGCACACACACACACACACACACACGCTGTGGTCCCCCCAGCCAGTGAGACTGGGGGCCAGAGGTGTGACCATAACTGTTTCCTTTTATGTAGTTCCATAATGTGGTCATTGTTTGTCTCATTTTCTTCGATCGCACTGTACCGGGGACAGAAGACCACAGCCCCAGAGTCCTCTCCAAAGAGCCTGACTACCTGCCAGCCCCACCCCTGCAGCTGAGCTCCGGTCACCAAAGACGATGCCCTGTGCTGACCACCCACTCACCCCGCGAGCACCCTGCAGATGCCATGAGGGCCTGGGGCAGTGCGGGGGACAGATGACCCCGTGTAGAGTCCAGGCCCTGGGAAAAGTGGGACAGGGGAGGAGAGTGCCAGGCATGATGCCAGCCCTGCCAGGGAGCAGGGAAGCCCCTCCAGCTGAGTCTCGGAGAAAGCACAAGATACATGCTGGGCTCATGCCCGGCAGACGCGTAGACAGCTCCCCCCACCCCAGGCCTCTCTGGACCCACCTTCTCCCCAGGCTCATGCAGGCTCCCTACCCCAACCCCCCTGCCTGGAAGCCCTGCTCCCCACCAACCCTACTCAGACCCCCAAAGCGACTTCATCAGAACCCTGACGTGCTGCTTTCGGACCCACATGGACTCTGGGGCCACCCTGTTCCTGGCCCCATGGGACAACCTTGAAGGCTCCACCCCAGCCGCCCAGGCCCTCCTGGCGAGCCCCAGTCCCCCCTAATCCCACAGACAGGCCTCTGGCCCTGTGCACACAGCACCACGGGGGACTTGGGCTGCCCCTCTACCAGCACCCTTACCCCACTCACCTGGCCCACCTGGGTTCTCCCTCACCCAAAGCCTCCCTGCCCTCCCACAGCCAGCCTTGGAGTCGCTCTAGGCCGGGCTCTGGGGAACCGGGACTCAGGAGAGCCCTTGCAGCCCCCCTCCCACGGGGCACCCAGAGCTCTCCCACCACAGACCCAGTGGCTCCAGCTCCACAGGAATGTGCCCTGGAGAGAAGGCAGGGGGGATGGGCAGGGGTGAGGGCTCAGGCTGACAGGAAACTGAGAATGTTCTGGGAGGAGCAGTGACCGTGAAGGGAGGACTGGGGATTTCCAGGGGGAGAGCCCGGGAATGAATGACGTGTCCGGGGTGGGGTCTGGGGCACTGTGGGGGGAGGGGATCACTGGGGGCAGGGACTGAGTGGCTGGACTTTGGAAGGGCCACTGGGGAAGGAGCGTCTCATGTGTGGGACTGGGAGGGTGAGAGCTAGCTTGGGCTGGAAACCAGGAGGCAGAAGCCAGAGCCCTTCGTGGGCCCAGTGAGGGACCAGCAGTGCTTGGACATGGCTGAGGGTCAGTCCCCCAGGCAGAGCTGAAAAGTGCTGTGCTGGGACCCAAGAGAGGGGGGCTCGGCCTCCCCATCTGCACACTGGCTGGCATCAGGGGCCACCCCTTCCCTCCCTCCCTCACTGGGAGCCCTCCACCTCCAGGGACAGGGTGGACCAGGGCCTTGGTCCTCTGGTAAGTCCAAGGCATGCACAGTGGTCAGGCCTGCGGCCTATCGCCCAGCCACCTATGGCCTTCTCTAGGCTCCTCCTGGACTTGGCAGTGGCCCTGGGCTGGCCACAGGCACCAACCTAGCCCCTTACTCAAAGGAGCCAAGGAGTCCTGGGGGTGCCTGGTATGACCCAGAAGCCCTCCGATGCCCAGGCCCATGTGGGAAGCCCCCAGCACTCGCTCTCCTACTAAGCCATGACCAGCTGCCAGTGCCACCCAACCAGAGAGCTGGGCCACGGCCCCCACGAGTCCACGCTGTGCACCCTCGGGCCAGAAGCAGGCTCGAGTCGCCGACTGCCCTCTTGTCAGCCTCCAGCCACCACGCCCAGGAGGTGGACACGGGCCAAGACAGCCCAGTGTATCCAACACCAAGCCTGGGATCCAGGGAGGCTGGGTTGGGGAGGGCGGGCACCCAGACAGGAAAACCCCCAGGGACCTGTCAGATCTCACTCCTGGGAGGCAGGCCTCCAACCCAGGGAGTAGAGGGAACACGGCTACTCTGGTCAGGATGCTTCACCTGGATTCCCTGGACAGGATCTGGACCAACCCGATCACACCAAGGAAGATTCTGGAACAAACCACTAGGTATTCTGTGTATTTTGCATAGGTGTCCCTACTTCAAACAGGGTGACCACTTCATAAACAGTTCTGTCCTGGGGTGTGCCAGGAGAGCTGTGGCCCACGTGGGCAGCTGCTTCCTTGCCCAGGACCCACCCAGATGAACCCTTGAAGGCCAGGCCAGCTCTGGGAGCTAAGAGCAGCAGGCCAGCCCTCTCTGGACCTAGACTCCCTCCCTCAGGAGCCCATCGCCCCAGGAGCATCTCTGTGAGGACCAGGCCAACAGGGTGGCCACAGCACGGGCAGGAGACTGCGCAGCAAAGCCAGAGATCAAGCAGAAGCTCTTTGGGGAGGGGGGCCTGGCAGGGACGAGCCCTAGGCGCTCTGCAACCTTTCCCTGCCTGGGGGAGGTCAGTGGGCAGAGAGCAAGGTGAGGCCCTAGCAGAAGCTCTCCCTGAGCTGCCCTTGGGGGCCGAGCCAGCCACGCGGAGCTGGAAACAGCTCTGGTCAGCTCTGCCCAGGGCCCCCGCCTCGACCCTCTGGAGCAGCTCACTCACCCGGCCCTGAGCCTGTGTGGGCCAGGAGCCAGGGCTGTGTGTGCCCCCCGCGGACAGCACGGAGGGCCTGGGCAGGCCCGAGGCCCCAGGGGGCCCCTGCAGCAGGCCAGGGGGTCTGTCAAAGTCAGAGAATCAGTCCTTCTGAATAGGAAAGGAAGGTTGCCCCGTCTTCCCCAGCCCAGGGCTGCCTACCCCTGGGGGTCAGAGAAGGGGAGTGAGGAGGTCCCTGCCAAGGGAGGGTGGCAGCCTAGGTGAGGGCCCGTTTGGGGATGTGAGGAGAGGCCACAAGTATGCGACCCACTGCCAGGTGTGGCCGCGGCGGCCCCCACCCCACGGGGGAGGCACCCTGCTGAGGGGCACGGGAGGGCTCGGCCTTGACCCACGTGTCTGCTGGGAACAGCTGGGGACACTGGACCCCGGCCCCTCGAGCCTCCGCCCGCGGCGCGGCCCACCCCACCACCCTCGCCGCGCGATGCCCTATTAAGGGCATGACCGCGGGGGCTCCGCCGGGCGCTCCCGCCTCTCCCGGGGGCGCCGCAGCCGCCGGGGGTCGAGCGGGGCCGGCGAGGCAGCGGGCCGGGCTGTGCCCAGGGCCGCGATCGGAGCGGCCACGGCGGACAGACGGTCAGAGGCCGGGCCGTCAGGCTGAAGGACCCGCCAGGGCCCGGCCGGACGGCAGGTCGCCCGCACGGTGCGCGGGGCCGGCGGCGCCGTACCTTTGTACTTCTCCCGCACCTCCTCGTAGGCCTGGATGAAGTCCAGCTCGTCGGGCGGCGGGCCCGGGGGCGGCGGGGCGGCCATGCCTGGGCGCGGGGCGCGGCGGCGCGGAGCGGCCTCCAGACCCGGCGGCCACCGGCCCCGCGGCCGCGCGCCGCTTAAAGGGGCGGCCCCGCCCCGCCCCCCGCACCCAGGATGCCCCACGGGCGGGGCGGGGCCGGGCGAGCGGCCAGGGGGCCGGGGCCGCGCGGGGCGGGCAGGGCAGGCTCCCGGCCGCCGCACCCCCCCCCCCCCCCCCCCCCCCCCCCGCCCCGACGTCCCCGGCGACCTCACCTGGCCGCCCCCGGGCGCGCCCGTCCCTCCTCCCCGCGCCGCTCCCGAGACGCCTCCCGCAGCTGGAGACCAGAGCTGGTGGCTTCGATATAAAAAGAGCCTCAAAGCACAAAAAATTTTAGTCTAAAAGGACTAAAATAGGCAATGCGCAGCCAAAAGAAAAAAGATCTGGTAAAACTGAACGATTCTTTCCCGCCCACGAAATGGGCAAAGCCCCCCCGTGTCCTCCTTTGCAGGCCGCAGACCCCGCGGCCCACGCCCCGCCGCTGCCCTCGGCCCCGACGGCTGCCTCGCCCGGGGAGCGCTGCGGCCACCACCCCACGGCGGGGGCGGACGCCGGAGACGGAGTGCGGTGCGGAAGGACACTCGTGATCCGCTTTCACGGAGGTAAAAATCCTCCTTCAAAACCCATATGTGACGCCCACACACCCTCACGGCGTCCCGCGCCTCCGCGCTGCTGCCGGGCCTCCCACCCACGGAGCCCCTCGCCGCTCAGCTGCTGGCCTTGCAGGCCTCTGGCCACCTGCCTCAGTGTCGCCCCGGCCTCCTGCAGGGGCCAGGCCCGCCCTCCACATGCCTCGCCCTGACTCTGTCCCGGCGGTAATGGGGTCAGCCTGCTGCAGCCAGCGCCAGCGAACCCTCGGCCGGCCCTTCCCCTCCCGCCACAGCCTGCCTGATGGCCTCCAGCCCCGGGTCGCCCACTTCCCAGGGGCAGGGGCCGTCCCCAGCTGCCCCGCCCTACACTCTCAGGGGCCTCCGGCCGGGCTCTTCCCGTCCTCCACTGCAGGGCAGCGGCTGGAGGCCAAGGCAGGCCCCCGGCCCACGGAGGCCCCGCAGCTCTAGCCAACCGGGGCCCCCTCCCCTCCGGCTCCTGCGTGCTCCCCCCGCGCTGCCGGGGGTGGCGGCCGAGAGCAAGGGGCCTGGGAGGTGGCCCTGCCCCAGAAGCCCCAGAAAGTATCTTGGCATCTGGGCACTGGCTCCTGGTCATGAGGCCCATGATGGCGCCGCGAGACCCGACTCAACCTCCGGCTCCGGCGCGGGCCTCCTGCGGCGGACAGGCGGGGGCCAGCAGGTGGCGCTGTGCGGCCCGCGGTCACCTGCCCCCGAGGAGCCCGCCGGGGACCGGCGCAGCGGGGCTCCCACCCCCGACACCTGCGGGGAGCCGCCGGCAGGTGCTCAGTCAGCAAGCGGGCGCCAGTGTCCGAACTGGACCGACGAGGCCCACGGCGTTACCTGCAATGCGGATGACGGCCCGCTCGGCGGGGTCCAGCACGCTCCCATTGCCCCCGGAGCCCCCTCCGCTTCGCCGGGTCCTCTGTGTCTTCCCCAGGTTCCAGGGCAGTGTGTCCCCAGGGCTGGGAGAGCTGCTGCCTCCGTTGGCATCTTCAGCCACCGGCCGCCCCTCGTGGTCCTCGCCTGACATGGCCTCCTGGAGAGGGAGCAGGAGGGGGTCACACTTCTGGGCTTAGGGGGTTACTGCACACCAACCGCCACTTCCTTCATCTGGACATTGACCGCACCCTTCACACTCTAACCAGCTGGACACCGACCCCCACTCCCCTCCTGGGTCCCACTTCACACGTACTGACCCCCCAACCCAGACACTGACAACTCTCTGCTCCCGTCCACAACTGGCCTCACTCCCTCCAGCTCACCCTGGGGACACCCCCACGAAGACACCCCTCCCCCCAACACTGACCTCACTCCCTTGTCTATCGCCAGGACACTGGCCCCTCCACACTGTCGGCCCCGGGGCTCACGCCATCACTCAGAAACCAGCCCCCACTGGCTGCGTCCCAAACCCGCACGTCCCCTGAAAACCTCTGATCGGCAGGCCAGCCGCACCATCAGGGAGCCCTGACCGCACTCCCTGCCCTCACCCCGCCATCAGGGAAGGGTCCCGGCCCCATCCGCCGGACACCGGCGCTCTACCTCCGAGCTGTGTCAGCCTCTGGGACTCCCGAGCGCCTTTCCCCACCCCCAGCTCCGCGCAGTCCCACCTTGCTCTCCGCAGTGAAGGCCTGTGAGCGTCGGGAGCCGCAGCGGCGTGGGCGGAGCTCGGGCCTCCCCTCCTGCCCCAGCCCAGAGCCTCACGCGCACCCGCACCGCCGGCGCTGCCGGGGCACACGCACACCCACGCGTGACCGCTCTTCAGCTCCGGGTCCCCAAGAGCGCTGGCGTGCGGGAGGTGAATGGGGCTCTGTCCCGGCAGGGCCGGGTGGAGTGGGGGGCACAATGTGGACTCTGTGCCTCCGCCCTGGGGCTAAGCGCTGGCGAGGAGACAGCGGGCACCGGAGCTGGGGGCCACCCCGCCCCGCCTACCCCCTCCCCCGCCCCCCCTTCTCCACCCGCACCTCTGTTCCAGTCCCCCCGCCCGGCACGCCGCTGTCACCGCGCCTCCCCAGCAGCCTTTCCTGCCCACACTCCGGGCACCGCCCGTCCAGTTCCGCAGTGCTGGGCGCGCAGAGGTGGTGTCCTCCGCAGGGAGGATGGGCCGCGACGCAGCCCCTAGTTCCGGGACGCCTGAGGCCGCAGCGCCCCCAACCCCGCCCCGCAGCTCCCGCAAGCCGCGCGCCTCTCCATCCCCAGCCGGGTCCTACGTGCCTGGTGGCTCAGCTCGGCTAGGCTCGGTCGCCGCCGCGGGACTGCTGGGCGGGGAGAGCCGCGGAGGCTGCGCAGGCGGGGCGAGCCCGGAGCCCCGCCCCGGCCCCAACCGAGCGCCTCCTGTGCGGTCGCCGCGCCCGGGTGCGCGCGGGGCCGGGGCCTCCCCGAGGCGACGGGCCTCCCCGAGGCGACGGGCCAGAGCGCGCCTTCCGCTCGGCGGGCAGCGCCCGACTGGTGCGCGCCGCTCTGGCCGGGCGCAGACCTCCCCGCGCGCACTGGGCGGGCCGGTCGGCAAGGAGACGTTGTTGGGGAGCGTGCGTGTCACTAAGGCGACGTGGGGTCGCAGGGGTGCGCGCTGGGTCCGGCCTTCGCCCGCGGCCCAGGGCTACCCCGAAGGAGCCACGGACTCTGCCCGCCGGCCCTCGCCCCTAGCCACGCCGGGGTCCCCCATTTCCCTAGCAGAGGTCGGACCCAGAGGTCCCGTAGGCCCCGCCGCCTGGTTTCCCGTAGACGTTTATTCAGGAAACAGTGGCGCTGGGTCGGGGTTTGGCGGAGGGGGGCGGGGTCGAGCGGGCCCACCCTCCCCCCGAGCTCTGCTGACCCCTGGTGGCTGGACCGGCTCCTGCGGGTACCGGCTCCCAAGCGGGGACACAGCCCTGGTCCCCCAGGTTCGCACCCTCCTGTCCACTCCCGCCAGAGGTGGGGCGACCCCAGGGGCAACTCAGGCAGCCCAGGGGGGCGGGAGGGCTGTGCGCAGCCAGGAGCCCAGGGACTGGAGGGGGCGGGGGTGGGAGAGTCAGGAGACTGGAAAATGGCCCAAATGCCCAGAGGAGTCCTCTGGGGAAGCCCAGGCATGTGCTTGCAAGTAATGAGGTGGGTGGGCAGGGCCTGGGTTTCACGAGAGATGTCAAAGATGCTGGGCTGGCGGAGGCCTGCCACGGAGCTCCTGGCGCAGGAACACGTGGCCGCAGGGGGTGGGGGGCGCCCACAGGTTTCCACCACGGGGAACACCGCCTTGTGGCCATCAGCGCTGGGGCCGAGTAGTGGTCCTGCAGGGACAGGGAGGCACGCCCCTGCCCATAGAGTGTGCCTGTACGGGACAGGCGAGGGTCAAGATGGTCTGGGGTGGCCAGAGCCGGAGACCACTGCCTGGCCTGTCAAAGTCTCCCCAGCTGTGGCTGAAGCCCTGCGCACATGTGTGGGACTGCCCGGCGGATGGGCCATGGCACAGAGGCTCCCCTGGGCGCCTCTCAGGAAGGAGACCGTTCCAGGTGCTCCCCGGGGCGTGGGACCTGCTGCGGCAGCCCACACTCACACGCTCCACCCTGGGAAAGCCATCCAGGGCCAGGCTCTCGGGAGACACTTCTACCCCTACTCCCCCCAACCCCTGGGGAACATGCAGCAGAGCTGAGCCTGGAAGCCGAGATCCTTCTCTTGGTGGAGTTCAGGGTCTGGGGAGATGGTTGAGCTCCAGTCACGCTGCATCACGCTGCAGAGTTTAGGCAGACATTAGCCACCTGGATGGGGCCCCAAGTGGCGCTGGAGGGCTTCTCAGAAGCCTCGCTCCCTCCAGGGAAGTCTGGTCCTTGCAGGAGGAGGGCTGCAGGTGGGCAAGCCCAAGCACTCACCCGGCCCCGGCACCCACAGCCAGGCTCTGCAGGGCGAACCTGAGCTAGGTGCCCCTACTGCCCACAGGACGTTCCTTGAGATCCCACGAGATGGCCCGGACCCCTCAGCACCAGGAAAACCAGCAGCCAGCCTCGACGGAGCCAACTCAGTGGCTCAAACAGAGCTTCTGAAGAAATTCCAACTAATCTCTTCAGGGGGAGGCAAGAGGGTATCACATCCACGCGCCAAGACGGGCTGCTTGGAGAAAGAATCAGTCTGAAAAGGCTGAGAATGGAATGCAGGCGCGGAGTCCAGTGGGCAGGCTGGGTGGTGAGGTCAGGAGGTGGAGCTGGGGAAGTGCCCCCCAGCTCAGAGTTAAAGGGAGGAGATGGGGGCCCACGGGGACCTTCCTCACAGGGAAGGTGCCGCACAGGGGTCCAAGCCCCTGCCAGCGAGGGTGCCCTGGAGCCCAGTTTCCCTGTCTCGAGCTGGTGTCTGCTGGTGGAAAGAATCCATAAAAAGGCCCAGAAGGACAAAGGCGAAAGACACATCCCTGGCGCCTGCCTCCTGGGGAAACTACCAAATATCCAGACACATACATACACACACACACGCACACGTACACACACAAGCACGTGCGCGTGCGCACACACGCGCACGTGCACACACACATGCACGCACACACACACCCCTAAGTCATATGCAAATGGGAAAAAGTCTTGGAAAAAACGCCACATGCTCACCACCAGTGCTACTAAGTGCTGAGAGATCATAAATGGATTTTTTTTAGCTTTCCTAAAACAATGTTTTTTAAGTGAAAAGAGAAAGGGCAATGTCTTTCAGAGCTTGGAAGGAAAATATAGTTTGATCCTGAACACTACGCCTGCCCACACTACTAATGAGGACAAAATAAGGACATTTTAAGATACGCAAGATCTCACTGTGCTTATTTAACTTGTTTTAACTTGTCTTAACTATGTCTCAAACCCAGAGCAGCTTTCACTCGAAAAACAAGTTTACACCAACTATAGTTGCGAGTTATCTCTAATGGTAAAAAGCAAAGTAAATGTTTCCTGGCCAGTCAGGGAGGTTCTCTACTAAACAGAGAGTCTGTACAGGTTGGGGACAGGGGGCACAGAGGGTAACCACACAGGAAAAAAAGTGAAAGTTAAAAAAAAAAAAAAAAAAAGAAAAGATGAAGAGCCCTGGGTCCACGGAGCATGGCTGGCTTGGTCAGTTGACCCCGTGTCTCCTGATCTCAGGGTCCTGTGCTCAAGGTTCGAACCCCACACTGGGCATGGAGCCTACGTAAAGAAGGAGGAGAAGAAGAAGAAGAAAACGAGCCAGTAGTCCTTGAACCCTTGCATAATTCTCTTTTATGCAATACAGTCTTAATAACGAGGATTTCGTTTCCTGGTTTCCTCTATGGTTCATTGGTAAATACGTTCCGTTATCATCACGGTAGTCACAGACTAGGAAGTGACACCTGTCAACCTTGATGACATAAGAAAAATGCAACTGGCCAAACCGCGTGATGGAAGAGGAGAAGGGAGCCCGCTCCCCGCACCCCCACGGAGCAAGTCAAGAAACAGTCTCCGACGTTGTTCACGAAATACAAGCCGCGAGTGCCAGGATCGAGAGCCTGGAGCCAGCGAGCCTTGCGAGGAGCCTGTTTCCGCAGAGCAGAAGGGAGAGCTGTAAAGTCCACGCGCGGAGGAAAGGGACCCTCCGAGCTGGAGCGACCACCTGTAGGAAAACAGCGGTGCCGGGCCATCTGGGGAAGGGGGGACGTTCTGCATCTCTGCCCGGCGGCGGGTCACTTCTGCTGCCCGGCCGGCCCGCAGCTCTGTGCATCCAGCATCCGGAGTGCCTGGCTGGCCTCGGCCACCCCAGCGGCCTGGGCTCTGCAAGGCCCCTTCCTCCCGCCTGTCTGCCCAGCGAGCACCCAGCCCGTCCTCCTCCCTCACCTGACCGGCTCATCTGCACCTGTCCTCACCTCGAGGTCACTCCCCCGCCTGCTCGGTTCAGCTCCGGCCACTGCCCTCACCCCCCGGCCACCTCCTGAGGCCCTCTGCAGCCTCTCCTTCCCGCCGCCTGACAGGCGGGAGCTCACTCTCAGTGTCCCCCACCCCAGTGGTTCCCAGTGTTTGAAACACACCCATAGGGCGGGGGCCGCCTGAGTGGCTCAGTCAGTGAGGCATCTGCCTTCGGCTGGGGGTCCTGGGATCGAGCCCCACATCGGGGTCCCTGCTCAGCAGGGAACCTGCTTCTTCCTGTCCCTCCGCTGCTCCCCCTGCTTGTACTCATGCTGTCAAATAAATACAATCTCAAAAAAAATTTTAAAAATGAAACACACCCATGCTCAGAGTTGCCACATTTAACGAATAAAATAGTGCTGCAGGTCCCGCTGGGGCCGACGCTGTGGGGGGATCCCCGGAACAGCGCCAGGTCGCTTATCTGCGGGGTGCGTAATCCTCACCGTGACCACGGGATGGCGCCACCACCCCGCGCTTCCGACAAGGAGCGCGGGTGCCACCCTCCGCCCTCACTGGGCTGCAGTCTGCAAAGCGGGGTCCCCTGCTCCGGCCTGTCAGATCCTGCGGGCCCCTGCCCTCTATGCCCTTCTGTCTTCCCCCACCCCCAGAGCAGGGACAGGACTAGGGAGCCTCATGGGCCCTCATCTGACCGGCCGGAGTGACAGCCGGGTCGGAGGGTGGGGAGGGGCTCTGCAAAGCGACGTGGCCCCTTGAGTCGAGTGGGCGACCACACGAGGCCGGCAGCACAGGGTGTGGACGCACCTGGGCCATGCGGATCCCATGTGAGCAGTGGCCCCACAGCCCCCACCCGGGCCTCCCTGCTGCTCTCCTCCAGACCCCAGCCTGTCCAAGGACCCTCCCGCCTCTGCTGACACACCTGGAGACCCAGGGGATCTGGGCCATGCCTAGGGCACTGGACCCCGATGGCTGTCTCCCTCCCCAAGCCGGGTGCAGGCTCACAGCTGGGGCCCAAAGCTGCCAAGACAAAGGCCAAACTCTGATCCGGGGGGGCCAGCCGGCAGTCCTGCTAGGTGGCGGGGCCCCAAAGTCCCGGAGACCGGTGCCGTCACCCCCAGGGCAGCACTCACAGCTCAGCTCCAGACGGGCTCCTGGGACCCCACCATCTCCTCCTGGACCTGTGCCTCCAAGGCAGCCCCCGGCGCCCGGTCCAGCCTGAAAGCCAGGCGCACCACCAGCCGGGCCACCAGCTCCCTGCCCACGAGCTTGTCTTCTGCCTCCCACAGGCTCACCTCAGCGTGGCGGCATCCCCTGCAGCCACCCCAGCCCCCTCCCGGGCCCTGGAGGCCAGATCCCACTCTGGGAGCCCCTCAGAACCTCCCTACCCTCAGCTCTGAGACAGCAAGTCCTCCCCACCCAGGTCCTCCAGGGTGGCCGGCCGCACTCAGACCTCTGCTGGGGGCGGGGAGAGATGTGGGGTCAGTGGCCAAGCCCAGGCAGGGTACAGGGTACAGGGTCACAACACAGGTGCGAGCACAGGGAGAGGTAGAAAGCCAGGTCGAGAAAGGGCCCCAGGGTGTGCTGGGGTCCCCAGAGAGCCCTACCTACGTGCACCTTCTCTTGATCACTGCCTACGCGATCTGGGGGCTGCGGGGTGTGCTCCAAAGACCTGGTGGCCATCTCCACTGGGCCCACTGGGCCTGTGGGGTCTCCAGCTCCCCATCCCAGTAACCCGGTAAACCCAAGCTGACTGGCCCAGCCTGGCCCAGAGACCCAAGGGGACCCATCCCCAGAGAGGCTCCTGTCTGCCCTGCTTCCTCCTCGGAGCACAACGTCCCCGGCCCTGCCCTCCTCAGTGCCCTCACTGGCCCTCCAGCCTCCAGGAGAGCATGCTCGGTGGCTCCTGGCCCCACCGTGACCAGGTAGTCCCCTCTGCCGGTGTCCATGGCAAGCTGCTCAGGCTCCATGATGTCACAGTGGGGGGGCCAGGCTCAGCCCTGAGCGCTGCGCCACTGGGGGTCCTGCTGTAGGACCCACCCGACCACTTGGAGGAAAGGAGAGGACAGAGTCCCGTCAGGGCTCTGAGGAGCAGGGCGGGTGGGCCCCACGTCTATGCAGCTCCTTTCAGCCTGCCGCTGCTGGAAGGAGGCAACCGTGTGCAGGTGCCCGGGTGGGCAGTCCAGGCCCTCCTGGGTCCCCCCTGCCACCGCGGAGCATGGGCTCCAGGCACAGCCCCTGCACCAGCAGGCCCTCGGGGGGGATGCTCCCCACCACATCCGCTGCTGGGCCTGGGACGCCTCAACCCCCTCCAGGCCCAGGGTCTCCAGGACTCAGACTCCCGCGGGGGAAGGTGCAGGTCGGCTCCCAGCGTCCCCCCAACAAGCACACCTGCCCCAATCTTGGGACTCCCCTGCCTCGGAGAGGGGCCGGGGCAGGTGGGCCAGGACCCAGTCCGGCCGGGGACTGTCCAGGGCACAGCAGGGTGGCACTAGGTGCTCCGTGGCGCACAGCAGGGTCTGGCCGTGCTGCTCTGGATGCTGGGGCACAGGCAGGGAGTGGGGGCAGTTCCTGCAGCTGCACATGGGTGGGGCCAGCCTCGGGCTCAGCCAGCACCACAGAACCTGTGCTCCTCTCAGGCCCACCAGCCCTGTAGCTGTAGGCAGGGGTGGAGTGGGGCGTCAGGGTCCACAGCCAGCGGAGGGCCCACAGGCTACTGAAAGGGAACAGCTCCCACCCTGACCCAGCACGGCCTCCACCCTGCGCAGCACAGCCACCGTCTGCTGTCCTCCCGGGGGCTCCCTGGTCTGTGCACCTGCGGGTCTTCCTGCCCGAAGTGGACGCCACCGTCACTGTCATTGTGGCCAACCAGCAGGGGTTGCACGCTCTGCAGACATGTGCTGCTGAGCAGATCCTCATCACAGAAGGGGAAAAGGGGGCGCAGACAGGACCCTGGGCGGTGCGGGGCCTCCGCCCGGCTGCACCTTTAGGGTCCACCTGCGCTCTTGCTACCGACCGCCTCCCCCTTTGGTCATCTGCCTCCAGCCTCCCAGATTCGTTCCCACAGCTGCTGCCCACTTCCCACCTCTCGCTGAGCCCTCGGCCTGCCCCTGCGGCTCGTCCGGGGGACCTGTGGAGCTCGCACTCGGGCCGCACCCCCGGCACCCTGGCCTGAGCCTCCCTCGTCTCCTCCCTGGATCACTGCACTAGCCTCTTGTCTTCATCTCCCTCTGACACGCCCACCCCACCCCACTGTCCATCCTCAACAGAGAGGGCAGCGGAGCCTTGTGAAGTGGCGCCCACAGCTCCAGCTTGGGCCGTGGGAAAAGCCAGAATCACTCAGTAAAAGCCAAAGTCCTTTGGGGGCCCTGCCAGGCTTGGCCTGACCAGGCCCCAATCCCCTCTCTGTCCCCATCCTCCCTGCACTTCCCCCTGCTCAGCCAGCTCCAGCCTCTTTCCGTATAGTAACAGATACCCCTCCCCTCAGCACCCATAATGGGCCTGTCTGCGGGGATGGGCCTCTCAAGAGAGCCCCCGGCTAGAACCCCCATGGCTCCCCTCATCGCACTCTTCTTGGTAGATTTAACTTGAACCTAAAGTCCCTAAGGATCGGGGACTTGGAGGACTCAGATGATTAAATGTCTGCCTTTGGCTCAGGTCATGATCTCAGGGTCCTGGGATGGAGCTCCCCATTGGGCTCCCTGCTCAGCGGGAAGCCTGCTTCTCCCTCTCCCACTCCCCCTGCTTGTGTTCCCTCTCTCCCTGTGTCTCTCTGTCAAATAAATAAAAATTTTTTAAAAGAATTTATTTATTTATTTATTTGACAGAGAAAGATCACAAGTAGGCAGAGAGGCAGGTGGGGTGGGGGGGGGATGCAGGCTCCCCGCTGAGCAGAGAGCCCAATGCGGGGCTCGATCCCAGGACCCTGAGATCATGACCTGAGCCGAAGGCAGAGGCTTTAACCCACTGAGCCACCCCGGCGCCCTAAATAAATAAAATCTTAAAAAAAAAAAAAAAGTCCCGAAGGACCTTTGACTTGCTTGGGCCCCATCCAAGGCCCCGACCTCCACTTCATAGTTGTGCTTTCTAATGATTTTTCTTGAAGCGAGCCCCGTAAAGTGCGTGGGCTTCCGGTTCTACACCCTGCCTGCCCGTGTCTTCTCTCGTCCTAGAGCAGATCACCTTCCACACGCTGTCTCAGGTGTGTCTCACACCCCGGCCCGAGGCCGAGGGCCGGCCTCCGAGCCTGCGCCAGAGCAGGTCCCACCGCGACCAGGGGGCTAAGTTTTCCGGGATTTTTGTGGATCAGCTGTCACACTGGTGGCCGCCGGGAACCGGCCGTGAGGGGCGAGTCTGTAACACCAGCACGAGCCGAATCAGAGCTCAGGGCTTCCCCAGCTATCCCCGGTCTTGCACGGTGGGCCAGCGCGCCATGGGCCCAGGCCGGAGCATTCTCCGAACCACTGCGGGTCTGGGGAAGGCCACAAACCAGGCCCCCAGGCACTGCGGCCCGACCCGACCGGGCTGCGGCAGTCCGCCCGCCCCAGCAGCACTGCAGGAGCCCCGGGAAGAAGCTGACTTGACCTGCGGCCCCGGCGATGACGCGGGGCTGAGAAGGCCACCTTCGCCCGCTGCGAGGATGCGGTGCGGACGGAAGACACAGAAGGTCTAGCGCGGTCTCAGTGACTGCGGGAGCGGGGGGCGCTCAGAGGGGAAGGCCCGCGGGTTTGGGCGAGAGACGAGCGGAGGCGCGGTTTGGAGTCTCGCGCAGCGCGTCCCGGACTCCGGAATGCACTTCCCCTCCCCGAGCCCAAGCGGCCAGGCCGGGCCTCCGCCTCCAGGGTCTTCAGCCCCCGCGGCCCAAGCCTGCCCTTCGGCGGGCAGTGCGGGACGCCGGGCGCAGGCCTGGGGCTCGGGAGGGAGGCGGCAAGGCGGCCACAGCGGGTAGGACCCAACCGCGAGAAGCCCGGAGCTCCCGGGAGAGCCCGGGCCCGCAGCCCCGCTCCTCCGCCCGCAGCCCCGCTCCTCCGCCCGCA
>JAHRIG010000026.1:754963-783185 GCA_020311275.1 Eira barbara | reverse complement strand
GCCCGCAGCCCCGCTCCTCCGCCCGCAGCCCCGCTCCTCCGCCCGCAGCCCCGCTCCTCCGCGCCCAGGCCCCGCCCCGCCGCCCAGGCCCCGCCCCGCCGCCCAGGCCCCGCCCCGACACAAGGCCTCGCCGCGTCTCCGCAGCCGCAGGCCCCGCCCCGGCCCCGCCCCCGGCCCGGCCCCGCCCCGTCACAAGGCCCCGCAGCGTCTCCGGAGCCGCAGGCGCAGGCCCAGCCGAGCCGGCCGCCGAGCGGGTGCGGGTGTGGGTGCGGGCGCAGCGGCCATCGACCGCGCGGTCGCGCACCGGACACCGTGCGCACCGTTCCGGAGGCGCCCCGCGAGTGGTGAGTCCCTGGCCCGAGCGCAGCGGCGTGGCTACCCGCTCGGCCGCTGGGCCGGCCGCCCCCGCGCGAGCCCTGCGCAGCCGAGCGGCGTCGCGGTGGGTCAGTCGGTAGGTCCCGCCGGGGCGCCCGGCCCGCTTGGGCCCGGCGCGGCGGCGGGCGGCGGGCGGCGGGGGGCGGGGGGCGGGGGCGGCAGCGACGAGACCCGCGTCCCGAGCGCCCCCCCACCGGGCCGCGGGGCCCCCCCGCCCGCGGGGGGGGTGCGGGGCCCCCCCCCCCCCCCCCCCCCGCCTCGCCGTCTCGCCCGCTTTGTTCCCCCGCAAGCCCTCTGGTCGCTTCCATCCCCCACACGCCCCCGCACCCCGCTGTTCCTGGCGTGCCCTCCTGGCAGGCGCCCCGACAGCCGAGCAAGGCCTGCTGCCCCCCAGCTTGGGAGCGAGGGACAGTCGGGCCTGCTTTTGGACAAGGGTCAGGGCTCTCGCGGCTCACAGATGGCCTGGGGATTTCCTGGGATAGAAATAGCCGCCGGCTCTGGCCCCTTAAAGCTGCTTAAGGGGAGGGTGGCGGAGAGGAGGGTCCGGGCACACCTCCACACCTCCCTGACCGCGCCCCCAGCCGACCGGGGCTGAGCTCTGACTGGGGAGACGTTGCCCCGTCATAAACCTCCCCCACTTGCTCCTAAGAAACAACCAAAACCCCAAATCGCGGAGCTGGCGAAGTCATCCTCTCGTCTGTCCCCTCCTCCACTTTTGGGGTCATCTTAGAACGGCCCCTTCCAAAGCCCCACGCCCTGCCAGTGACTCCTCCGTGTCTTTCGTGGTCCTTCTGCTCACGGGTTGCCAGTGGCCCTGGGGGCAAAAGTCATGAATGCCCCCATTTGTGTCCTGGTTCCCTGCAGCAGGTGGGGCGGGGCAGCGGTGGCTTCTTCCGGGGACTTGTCACTGCGGGGCTGACTTCTCTCTCTCTCTCCTCTAGGGGGAGACCACAGAATCTGAGGCCATGCCCCACGAAAAGAGTTTCTTAGTGTCTGGGGACAGCTATCCTCCCCCCAACCCTGGATATCCTGGGGGACCCCAGCCCTCCATGCCTCCCTACCCTGGAGCCCCTTACCCGCAAGCCCCCTTCCAGCCTTCTCCATATGGCCAGCCAGGGTACCCCCAGGGCCCCAGCTCCTACCCCCAAGGGGGCTACCCACAGGGCCCCTACCCTCAAGGGGGCTACCCCCAGGGCCCCTACCCTCAAGGGGGCTACCCTCAGGGGCCATATCCACAGAGCCCCTTTCCCCCCAACCCCTATGGACAACCCCAGGCCTTCCCGGTACCGGACCCTGGCTGTGAGTAGAGGGGAGACGCTTTGGGGGGAGGGGCAGGGGCTCCAGGTGCCCACTTGCCGTGCTGACCCAGCCCACCCTGCCCCTCAGCACCTCAGCATGGAAACTACCATGAAGAGGGCCCCCCGTCCTACTACGACAACCAGGACTTCCCCGCCACCAACTGGGATGACAAGAGCATCCGCCAGGCCTTCATCCGGAAGGTGGGCGAAGGAGGCTGGGGGCGGGGGAGGGGGAGACGCGGAGGCCCTGTGGGGCAGGACTCTGAGCTGGCTCCCACCCTAGGTGTTCCTGGTGCTGACCCTGCAGCTGTCTGTGACGCTGTCCACTGTGGCTGTGTTCACCTTTGTCGGGAAGGTGAAGGGCTTCGTCCGGGAGAACGTGTGGACCTACTACGTGTCGTACGCCGTCTTCTTCATCTCCCTCATCGTCCTCAGCTGCTGTGGAGACTTCCGGCGCAAGCATCCCTGGAACCTCGTTGCTCTGGTAACCCCAGCCCCCGGCCTGCCCCCCCCAGCGTCCTCACCTGCTGCCCCCCACTCTTTGCAGGCACAGGAGGGTGGGGAGCGGCTCCCCCCCCACGAGGCTCTGTGTCCCCACAGTCGATCCTGACCGTCAGCCTGTCCTACATGGTGGGCATGATCGCCAGCTTCTACAACACCGAGGCGGTCCTCATGGCCGTGGGCATCACGACGACCGTCTGCTTCACGGTGGTCATCTTCTCCATGCAGGTGAGGCGCCCTCGAAGGCCGGGCCGCTGGCCCCGCGGGCCCGGATGCCTTCCCGGGCCTGGCACCCAGACCCCCTGTCCCCCCGTGCCCGCAGACGCGCTACGACTTCACGTCGTGCATGGGCGTGCTGCTGGTCAGCCTGGTGGTGCTGGTCGTCTTTGCCGTCCTCTGTATCTTCATCCGCGACCGCATCCTGGAGATCGTGTACGCCTCGCTGGGCGCTTTGCTCTTCACCTGTGTGAGTGCCGGGGCCGGGGCTGGGGGTGCAGCGAGGGGCGGGCGGGGGTGCGTCCCTCACCGGGCCGCCCGCCCCTGCAGTTCCTGGCCGTGGACACCCAGCTGCTGCTGGGGAACAAGCAGCTCTCCCTGAGCCCCGAGGAGTATGTGTTCGCCGCGCTGAACCTCTACACCGACATCATCAACATCTTCCTCTACATCCTCACCATCATCGGCCGCGCCAAGGAGTAGCCGGAGCTCGGGGCCCCACTCAGGCGGCGTGGCGGGCCTGGGTCCTGGCCCTGATGGGGCAGCGCCATCGCACCTCCCCTCGCACCCCCGCCTCCCGCCGGCCACAGCCCGGGACCGAGGGGCCCCTCTCCGACCCTCCCGTGTGTAACTGCAGATTCTCCTGTGTGGACCTGCTGTGGCCAGCATGGCCCCTTCTCGCCCTCCGGCCCCGCCCAGGGCAGTGGGGTCCGGTTCCCAGGCCACCGCCTGCCCACTCACTGTTGCATGAGCCGTCTGCCAGCCCACCCCAGGGTCCGGGGGCCACGCCGGGTCCCAGGGGAGAGGGGGCGAGCCAAGAGGTGAGGGTGCACGTCTCCCTTCCTGTTCCAGCCCCCCCCACCCCGGTCTGGCCTAGGGTGCCCCTTCCCCCACCCCTCCCCCGCCCTGGAGCACTGCCCTCTGGGGGGCCTGAGGCTGAGGGCCTTGTCCCCCTGCGGAGCCCTGAGGGCAGAGAGGATGAGGCTATTTCAGGGGGGAGGGAGGCCTTTCTCTCGTCTTGCTGTCTTTAAAATTCCAATAAATGGGACCTCGTGCTCTCCACGTTGTGACCCCTCTCCTGGCCGCATTTTCTGGTGGTGGGGAGGAGCCTGCGGGCATCGCCAGGGTAAAGGGAGCCGGAGCAGGTGAGCCCGCTGGGAGGGGAAGTCTAGGACAGGGAGGGCAGCCAGGCCTCCTCCGTGCACACTGCACTGCCCTTCCTGTCGCCTTCCCGACTCCATCTGAGGTACCCCGCGAGGACGGGGACAGGGACCCGAGGCCTCCGGAGCTTAAGCGCGGTGCTGGGTTTGCAGGGTGGTGAACGGCCTGACTTTGCCACTCGCTCCTGGGAACCGCACAGCATGGGGGAGGGTCTTACCGGTCCCCTGGGTCTGGGGACAGCGTAGGTGACTGACTGGCCCCAGAGCAGACTTCCCCCAGCTCTGCCCATCAGTGGGCACCTGGCGTGCCACCTGGGCCTGGCTCAGACAAGGCCCTGCAGATCCCTCTGCGCTCCCTGAGAGGAGCTGCAGACTGGAGCCTCTGGGGGGAAGCTGGACAGACTCCGAGGGCTTGGCGGGTCGGCTCCCTTGGCCTGCCTCTAGCACCTGCCCCCGGCCTCACCTCAGTCCCCCTGTTCTACGTGCCCTCCCCTCCTGCTGCCTCCCCCAGCCGGGCTCTAGGGCCCGCATTCAGAGGCCAGCCAGAGGTCAGCCGGCTGTCCGTACCCTCGTCCTCCCCGCAGAGGGGCCCCTGCACTGCCGGGGGACCTCCCAGCCCTTGGTTCTCTGAGGCCTTCTCCCACAGGACCCCCATCTCCTGAAGCTTGAGAACCCTCTCATGGGGCCCCGTGGCCCCCCACCCCCAACCCCACCCATTAACCCAACCCTATAACTGGCCTATGACCCCAGCGTCTCCGAAGGGACTCACACCCCGCGAGCCAACGTCCCTGCCGAGGTCTGCCGCCACCTCCGCTGTGCCGCCCACACCCCCGTCCATTCTCCCCGCAAACCTGCTGCTGATGTGTCCTCTCCATCCACGGTCTCTGCCCCACCGCCCCTGCCAGAACCAGGGCCGTCTTCTCTCCTCCCTGCCCCCCCCACCCCCGCACAGAAGGCCGCCTCATGCTCACCTGTCCACTCACACCCCCCGGCCCCCTTCCTGCTAGGTCTATTTCCAAACGCAGATCACCTCCCCACCCCCGTCTGCTTCAAGCCCTCGGAGAGTTGCTGGTGGAGGAACTGCACATTCTTGGCCTGGCCCATGGGCCTGCCATCTGCCCACTGGCTCCTTAGCTGGCCTCCCACTGTCCCCTAGCCGCTCAACGCCCGGGCCTGACCTTGCACCGCCTGAGACCCAGGCAAGCCCCACTGCCCAGGGCAGGGACGCACGCACCCCTGGGCCCTTCCTGGAGTCCACCTCGCCTTGCCCCGTGGCTGCTGCTGCACCGTCTCCCTTAGCTGTGTCCACGTGCTAAGCATGAGGCCAGCAAGGCAGGTCCCCTCCCCTCCCCTCCCCTTGGCGGCTGGCTCCTCGAGCAGGTGCAGCTCCCTGCCCAAGACTCCCTGTCTGGCCCGTGGCCTAGGCGTGCCAGCACCTGTGAGCTGACCTGCTCGGGGTCAGCTCACAGACCCACCAGGGATTCGCACTGGAAAGAGCCCCAGAGTGCCAACATGCCGAGGGGGAACATCGGTCGCGGCGAGAAAGCTCAGAATGTCGTGAGTGCCACGCGCAAGGACCGCGTTTCCTCGAGAGGCTCCAAGAACACGGCCGCCTCTCCGCTAACCCAGGCCTGGGGGAGCCTCCCTGGGGATGGCCAGGGTCGGAGGTTGGCGCAGGGGCGTGGCGAGGGCCAACAGGCCGGGGGACAGGAAGGAGAGGTGTCTGCTGCCAGAGGGAAAGCCAGGGCCGCACACAGCCAAGGCCCTGGAGGTAAAGGGGGCTCTGGCAGGTGAGCCCAGCAACAGAACGTCCCGGAGACGGCGTGGGGTGTGAACAGGTGAGGCGAGCGGGGAAGGAGCCATGGAGATGTGCGGAAGAGGGGAGCTCGGAGCAGCTACGGGCCCGGGGCCATGGCGTCAGGAGGCGGCCGGTGGCGCCACAGAGGGACCAGGCTAGGCCCGGGGCAAGGCCAGCACCACATCTCTTATCTTTCTTTCTCTTTTTTGGTAATTTATTTATTTCGTTTGAGAGAGAGAGCGTGTGCTGGGAGGGGTGGGAAGAGACAGTCTCAAGCAGACTCCTCGCTGAGCGTGGAGGCCTAGACGAGGCTCGATCCCACGACCCTGAGATGATGACCTGAGCTGAAACCAAAACTCGGACGCCTAACTGCCTGCGCCCCCTCGCCCCACGCATCCCTGCTGGGGCATTTCCACTAACTGCACATCCCACCCAGGTTAGACAAAGAGAGGCAGCTTGTGACCAGACCTGTGGAGCCACGTGAAGGCTCTCGTGTGGGCTCGGGGAGCCACCGGGGGTGAAGCGCTGTTGCGTTTCCGGGTGAGGAAGGAAGCAGCCTCCAACCCGGGGAGCTGGCCTGCTCCTCTGCGCAAAGCCCTCATGCTGCAGGAGCTGGCCCGGCACGCAGACCCAGGCGTTGGTGGCCTCCTGGTCAGGTGACAAACAATTTCATGCCACACCAGTGTCACAGCAGGCGGTCCGGGGTGGGTCAAGACAGAAACAAGTCCCCTCCGTGACCACATGTGAACACAGACCAGACATAGCATCGTCCAGGCGTTAGGAGACCCACGGCGCACGGTCCTGCTTACTGACAGCTTTCCTGCCTCCGGCCTGTCCTCCTTCCAAAGAAGAGGTGTTGAGACACCCAGACCTTTCCTGCCAGCATGCGATCTGGAGTGAAGCCCTGCTTCCTCAGCCTTTCCCGATTCACCCAAGTGAGCCCAGCCCCCTCACAGGTCCTTTCTAGCACCAGTCCTGTGACCCCCGTCGCCTGCCCATCATGACCTGCCGGTCGCCAGGGGTCCCCTCAGGGCAGTGAGTGGTAAGCCCGGCCCGGTGGGCTCAGCGGGCTTCCACCGGAGGGCACCGAAATGGCTACTAACTATACCGAGGCCAAAGGCGGCTAACATTTTCTTCAACCAAAATGTCTATCTCCATAGCCCATTGTCGCATCCATCCTTGTTTTCAAGATGAAAAGACACGAAGCATGCACACCTCCATCACACTCCTTGCCAAAGAACACAGCCGTGCTGCGGAGAGCCATGCTGGGAGGCTGGCCCAGAACACCGACTTGCGGAACACCCAGGTCAGCACCCCATCCAGGGTCAGGCACACCATAGGTGTCAACTGTGGAGTCAGTGAATGAGCTTCATGTCCCAGAGCCAGGGACAGAGTGTTAAGACTTCAGGACCTCGGCTCAGCCTCAGTGCTAGTGGGAAATTGTCTTGGGAGTGTGGACAGCAGAACTCAAAGCCCAGGAGAATGCATGGAGGCAGGTCAGGGGAAACCAAGTGGAAGAAAGAGGACACACGGAGAGTCTTGAGTGGTCAAGGCCTGGTGTGGAAAACCGAGGATGGGCAGCTCCAGAGTCTGCTGTCCTCCAGGGAAGCGCCTGGGAGTGGTTTGAGTAAAGGCAGGAAGATCGGTAGTGACTGTCCTGATGGCACAGGCGGAGAGAGCCCTAAACAGAGAGGCGTACCATGTTCATGGATCAGAAGCCCTAATAACATCAAGGCATCGATTCTCTCCAAATTGATATAGAAATTCAACAATACCAATCAAAATCCCAGCAGGCTTTACTGTAGAAATTGACAAACATCTTAAAACATATATGGAAATGCAAAAGATGTAGAAAATGCAAAACAATTTTGAAAAGAAAATAACAGAGTTGGAGAACCCACACCACCTGATTTCACGACTTACCGTAAAGCGACAATAATCATACGGAGGTCAGCGGAACAGAGCGCGGAATCCGGAACTAAACTTATGCACACGTTTTTTAAACAGATGGGAATGGGAAACTGGGTACCACAATTAAAGAAAAGGAAAGAACCTCGGCCCGTACCTCATATCACACACAAAATTAACTTGAAACGGATCCTAGACCTAAATGTAAAAGCCAGATTTACAAAAACTTTAGGTGAAGACTTATCCCTAGAGGAAGCAGATTTCTCAGCTAAGACACAACAAACACGAACCACTAAAAAAAACCTTTGATAAACTTCAAAGCTTTTGTTCTTTAAAAGATACTGCTAAGGAAATGAAGAGGTAAGCCGCAACTCGGAGAAGATACTCGCAATACACGTGTTTGACAATACTCGAGTCCAGACCAGAGAGGTGCTTCTACAGTTTCATAATTAGAAGGTGCTTAACCTTAGTTTCAAAAATGGTCGAAAGACTTTAGGAACCCCGTAAAAAAAAGATACACAAATGGCCAATAAACACATGTGAATGTTTTCTTTCTTTTTTTTTTTTTTTTAAGATTTTGTTCATTTGAGAGAGAGCACAAGCAGGCTCCCCACAGGGCAGGGAGCCCCATCTGGGGTCACGACCTGCACTAAAGGCAGACGCTTGACCTATTGAGCCACCCAGGCGCCCCACACAGGAGTATTTTCTTTTTTTTTTTTTTTAATATATTTTTTTTAAGATTTTATTTATTTATTTGACAGACAGAGATCACAAGTAGGCAGAGAGGCAGGCAGAGAGAGAGGAGAAAGCAGGCTCTCCACAGAGCAGAGAGCCCGATGCGGGGCTCGATCCCAAGACCCTGGGATCATGACCTGAGCCGAAGGCAGAGGCTTTAACCCACTGAGCCACCCAGGTGCCCCACAGGAGTATTTTCAATGTCATTTGTCATCAAGGAAATGCAAGTGAAAGTACAATCAATGCCAGTCCACGTTCACTAGAAAAGCGAAACGAAAAGATTTACAGTAACGAGCGCCGGCGAGGAGCGCAATGGTACAGCCGTTTGGGAAAACAACTGGGCAGTTTCCTCTAATGTTAAACAGATACTTACCATAGGACCCTGCAAAGCCACTCCAAGGTTTTCATCCAAAGATTGGAACACAGTTGCTCATGGCTGCTTTATTCGTAATCGCCAGACTTGGGCATGACTGAAATGCCCACGAGCAGGTGAACGGAGAAGCCAGCCGTGATGGCTGTGGAGGGAGCCCTACTTGACCATGAAAAGCAGCACATTCCCTATGCACGCCGCATGAGCGGGTCTCTAAACCACCCCTCTGAGCAGAAGAAGCCAGACACTAACGGACACGTGTGTAGAAATACATACACGATGATACAGAAAAGACCGTTAGCACCACAGGTGGAGGTGGGGCTCGCTGGAGAGCGGCACGTGGCAACTCTCAGGGTGACGGGAATGTTCAGACGTTGCTGCAGCAGCGGTCACACGTGTGCACGACCGTGACAGCTTACGAGGCGCAGGATGGTGAGATCCAGCCCCGCGTCAGGCTCCCTGCGCAGCCCACGGTCTGTCTGACGTCCCTTCTCCCTCTGCCTCTGCCCCTCCTGCTCTTGCTGGCTCTCTCTAAAAGAAATAATCTTTAAAAAGAAAAACTCATAAATTGTTCATTTAAATTGGGTACATTTTATTGCATGAAAATTATACCTCAATAAAGGTGACTTCTTTTAAAGATTCTATTCATTTATTTGACAGAGAGATGTGGCGAGAGAGGAACGCCGGCAGGGGAGCAGCAGAGAGAGAGGGGGAAGCAGGCTCCCCGCTGAGGCGGAGCCCGATGTGGGGCTCGATCCCAGGACCCTGGGACCATGACCTGAGCCGAACTTCACTGACTGAGCCATGCAGGCGCCCCTAAAGGTGACTTTTAAAATGTGAATGTGAAGGGGGTGCCTGGCTGGCTCAGTCGGTAGAGCGTGAAACTCTTGCGCTCGGGGTTGTGAGTTTCACTCCCACATTGGATGCTGGGTGTGGAAATTACTTAAAAATAAAATCTTGGGGCGCCTGGGTGGCTCAGGGGGTTACACCTCTGCCTTCGGCTCAGGTCATGACCTCGGGGTCCTGGGATCGAGCCGCGCGTCGGGCTCCCTGCTCAGCGGGGAGCCTGCTTCTCCCGCTGCCTCTGACCCTCCCTCTTCTCGTGCTGTCTCTCATTCTCTCTCTTCAATAAATAAATAAATAAAATCTTTTAAAAATAAAATAAAATCTTTTTATTTTTTTATTTTTAATTTTATTTATTTTTTATGCTTTTTTTTTTTATTTGAGAGAGAGAATGAGCAGGGGGAGGGCCAGTGGGAGCAGCAGACCCCCCGCCGAGCAGGGAGCCGACACGGGATTCGATCCTGGGACTCCAGGATCGTGACCTGAGCTGAAAGCAGTCGCCCAAACAACTGAGCCCCCCAGGCGCCCAAAATAAAATCTCTCAAAAAATAAAAAATAAATGGCTATAAAAAATAATAATACAATAGGAACGTGGGCAAAAGATGAACAGAACCCTTTCTTCTTCAGCTCGAGAGTCCGCCGTTGGCGGACGGTCCGGCTGCGCTCCTCGGGCGGCCACATGGAGGCAGAGCGCCAGGGCCTCAGCAGGCAGCATGGCTCGTGGCAGCCGCGAACGCTCGGGCCGGGAGGAACTGCGCGTGGGCTCTGAAGGCCGAGAGGACGCCGGAGCTGAGCTCCCTGCGGGAGGAAGACCCTGGAAGCCACGTGTGTGGAGCTGTCCCAGGACACAGTGACTCCAGGGAGGCGGGAGTTTGGGGGACCAGGCACCTGTCACCCCGCCCAGTGTGGACCTCAGTGCCTCGCGCGTGAGCTGCCCTGTGGGTCTGGGCACATCCGCTGGCTGGCTCCGAGGCTCCTTCAGAAAAGCCACCGCGGGCTCCATCTCCGGCCCCGTGAGCAGGCGACAAGCTCTCGGTTACCTCATGGCTGAGCCTGGGTGTTCCGCGGGCAAAGACCCCTCGGCGGACACCGCGACGGGCGCGCCACAGAAGAGGAAGCAGAAACGGCCGCGCGCCCCCCCTCAGTTCTCCAGGGAGAGCGAGCCCCGATCTAAGGCAGGGCCCGGGAGATGTTTGTTGATGGACTGACTGACATCCGGCCCACGATGAGACACCAGGGAACGTCCGCTCGATTGGAAGAAACCAACACGTGTGACGACAGCAAGTGTCGGGGAAGATACCCAGCAGCGGCGTCTCTGCGGGCCGGGAAGCGGGTCCGTAGGTCCATCGAGCTGAGCTCTCTCGCGAAGCTTCTACGACCCAGAATCGCGCTCCGAGGCTTCCCGAGCTCGACCCTCGGGCGCGTCCTCCCGCGGGCACACTGACGGCTCCCAGGGTGGCCGTCCCGGCAGCCGAGCCTCTGAACAGCCCGGCGCCTGCCCACGAGACGGTGCTTGCCGGGAAGGCGAGGCTCGCCCGACCCTGCTCGCACACACCCCCAGCCCCGGCAACAGGCAGCTCAACTGAAAAGGTCTCAGGGAGGTGATAAAAACGCATCTGGAAACGGAAAGACCGCTGGCAGCACACCGAAGGCTTGGCGTTTCCCGGCAGCGACACTCCCCCGTCTGCGCAGGATGGCGGGACGGCGCAGTCTCCGCCCTGACCCCAAGTCCTTGCGAGACAGGATGTTCCGGCACAGCCTTCCCAGTGTGGCCCTCTGGTGACAACCACGGCCCCGCCACAGCCCTCGGCACTCGCCACTGGGGATGAGGTCCACGTTGTGAGGGGTCCCCAAGGCCTCTGCTGCCACCCCCACCGGCCTCCTACCCGCCCCCACTGCACACCCCCCATCCACCCCACAGCCCCCACCCGCCCCCCTGCGCGTGCTCACCACGCCTCACTCGCTCCACTCCGGGTCCTGGCACGGTCCCCCTCAGAGGCCCACCGGACATTCCTTTAACCGGGATGGGGTGGTGAGAAGTCATGACCCCCAGCAGCCAGGCCCCCTCCCTCATAGCCCTCGCCCACCGCGTGGTGGCTCCTGTGCGTTGGTCCATCTGTCCGGCTCCACTGTAATTTTCCGTAGCTCGTGAGGTACGACCACGGCCACCTCGGTGCCCAGATGACATAGGGCACGAGACTGGCGCTCAGCACATGCGGCGCTCGCGGTGCGGCCTTGCGAGGAACGGAGCAAGCGACACTGCCCGAGCCCACGGGGGGTACCTGCAGGAGCCAGGAGACCCCTCGGAGAGTCCGCGGCCCCGGGGAGATGAAGCGGCCCCCCATGGGTGACTTGCTCACGGCCGCCGATCGTCCGGAATGTTTCTTACCTCGTGTGAAAGAAGACGGTGATTTTCTTTCTGTGCCCCGCTTCCGACTCACAGCGCTACTATCCTGGTCGAGACCCACATCGCCTCCCAGGGAGCCCCAGCCTCTCGGTCGCTGGCCGTCCCGTCTCCGGCCTTGAACCAGACAAACACCGACGGACGGACGTCGCTCCCAGCTTCAAGCCTTCCGAGAGCGGCCCGGCCGGCACTAGTCTGCGCGGGGGACTACGGCCAAGACCCCCTCTGGCCCGGGCCTCGCTCCCAAGCGTTCACCGGCCACCACGCCGTCCCCTGAAGACAGGTTGCTGAGGACGTGTGCCCTCAGCCCTCAACACTCGAGCTGCTCAGTTCGGGGTGCTTGGCCTGAGAAGCAGCTGAGAAGTGACCCGGGAAACTGGAGGGGACCCCAGCTCCCGCCAGCATCTGACCAAGTGCAGCCTCCTCCTGGGGGTGCCCTTTCTAGCAGCGTCTCCAAGTATCTGTCCACCGTCTGCCCTTGTCCGTCTGCCCGTCTGCCCGCCCCTCCACTGTTGCCCCTTGGAAGGTCCCGGCCTCTGGGCCCCTCGCTGCCTCCCACCCGGGCCTGCTCCCTCCCCTGCCACCGCCGGTGCAGGCCCCTCCCCTCAGGATTTCATTCTCCTTCAGGCGCCCCCACCACTCTGCTGGATCAGGCACCCCTGTGTGTGTGCCTAGGGCTTCGTGCACATCTGGACAGGGCTGGGACAGGCCCAGGTCACGGGTCGCTGGGCAGAGGGGCAGACGGGGAGGTAGAGGGGAGGACTGTGGCACAGGGGAGGAATCCATGGCTTGTGGCTGTTAAGGGACCGCCCAGAGCCATGCAGCCAGTGGAGGGGGGCTGAACAGCCAAGAAAACCCAAAGACTGGCGAGAAACTCAGGGCAAAGGGCGGACCAGCCCCTCATCAGCCACCAACAGTAGGAGCCTAATAAACGGGGGGGGGGGGGGGGGTTGCAGACCCGGGGGGCGGGGTGTTTACTGGAAGACCAGCTCCGTGGGAGGAGGGCGTGGGCTTGCGGCTTATGAGCCTGAGCCCCGGCTGGAGCTGGGGAAATTGTGACATGGGGCAGGGCGTGGCCCAGCATGGCTGGGGCCCAGGGACGCAGGGACAGGAGTCGGAGGACAGAGCATTTTGCGGTCCGTTCAGTGCATGTGAGTTTTGCTGTTTTCACATTTCTCTGGGATATATTTGCACATAAACAAACCAAACCTGCCTTATGCTCCAAATGTTCCCACGGACACCGATCCCACCGACACTGGGTGCTGCTAACTACCCAGGATTCTCTCGCTCAGCCCGCTGCTTGACACCACGACAGACTAAGGGGCCCAGCTGACCAGGCAAGAGGCCCGCCACTCAGCTGCACCCAAAACTGTAGGACAATGCTGGTCAACCCAAGGCCCAGGGACCCAGGAAGGCGGAGGAGGGCTCCCTGCTTGAGGGACAGCGGCCCCCCTCCCCTGCGCTGTGGCATGAAAAGCTGACAGACATTGTAAATGGCCACAGCAGGCAGCGGGGACACGGGGGGCACAGCCAGGATCGCCAGGCCCTGGCCAGGGGCAACGCGGCTCCTTCCAGGGACCATCGCCCACACCCTGTGTGGACAGAGGGCTCCAGGTTCAAGGTCCCTGTTGTTTAACAACTTTTTACCTTGCAACATGGCTTTTACAGGGAAACATGCAAAGAATCCTGAGCCGAGAAGGGAGCAAAGGTCCCTAGAGGGCTCCCGAGCTGGGAGCTGAGCTGAGTCTCAGGAGGCAGACGCGAACAGGGATGGGATGAACCGTGCAAGCGAGTGACCCGAGACCGGAGTGGGGACAGCCGGCGCGGCGCGAGCAAGGTGGACACGGAAGGCGTGTGTGCGTGAGCGCCCACGGAGCCCATGAGGCTGCAGACCCATCCCAGCATGGGGCCGGCGAGTGACGCTGGGGCACCTGCTCGCCAGGAAGAGCAGGGAGAGCACCGGAGCGGCCGCCACCGCCCCTCCCCCCACACCTGCCCCCACACTGCGCTCAAGTTTTGAAGCTTTGGGTGAAGCTCTTACTGTCTGCACACTTCTGCTACCGTAGCCCAAGTCCAAGCCCAGCAGACGTGGCCATCAAAGGACACTTGCGTATACGGTAGGAAAATGACCACAGGATGAGAAAATTGGAATGAGGGGAGCCTGGGGGGCTCAGTCAGTGAAGCCTCTGCCTTCAGCTCAGGTCATGATCCCGGGGTCCTGGGATCGAGTCCCACATCGGGCTCTCTGTTCCACAGGGAGGATCTCCCCCTGCTTGTGTTCTGAGAAATAAATAAAATGTTTCTTTTTTTTTTTTTTTAAAGATTCCATTTATTTATTTGACAGACGGAGATCACAGAGAGGCAGGCAGAGAGAGAGGAGGAAGCAGGCTCCCCGCTGAGCAGAGAGCCTGATGCGGGGCTCGATCCCAGGACCCTGAGACCATGACCTGAGCCGAAGGCAGAGGCTTTAACCCACTGAGCCACCCAGGTGCCCCAATAAAATCTTTCTTTTAAAGATTTTATTTATTTACTCGACACAGAGAGAGAGATCACAAGCAGGCAGAGAGGCAGGCAGAGAGAGGGGTGGGAGGCAGGATCCCTGCTGAGCAGAGAGCCCGATGCAGGGCTCGATCCCAGGACCCCGAGATCATGACCTGAGCCGAAGACAGACACTTACCCACTGAGCCACCCAGGCGCCCCTGACAAATAAATAAAATCTTCAAAAAAAAAAAAAAACTGTAACAAAGAAGAAATGAGAGGCCAGAAAGCGGGTGAGCACAGAGCCGCACGGGGAGCCTGGGCTCCGCAAGTCACTGCCGCAGCAGTACCAGGGGGACAGGCTTAGGGCAGAGGCTGGAAGCCCAGGACAGGAAGCCCAGGGGGTGGGGCCGCGGTCCGGGAAGGCTGGGGGCCTGCCTGGTCTCCGCCTCACACACCCAAGCCTGATGCCAGACCTTCGCCGGGAGCTCCGCTTCCTCCCCGCCAAGCTGGTGCAACCAGCAGCCCTGCTCTTACCAGAAGCCTGGAGGCTGTCCCCGCTTTTGCCCACACCCCAGATCCCTCCGTCCGGACCCGTGGCCACTAAGTTTTGCTCAGCTCTCCCCGC
Organism: Eira barbara; assembly: GCA_020311275.1. NCBI lineage: Eukaryota > Metazoa > Chordata > Mammalia > Carnivora > Mustelidae > Eira > Eira barbara. The sequence continues at coordinate 768,474 of JAHRIG010000026.1, read as the reverse complement.
CTCCACGGCACCGCCCGCGGCCGCTTGGGTGACCACAGTGGCTCCCTTCCTGCCCGGCAGTTCTTTCCCCACCAGGCCATCCACGCACCGCCTTCCTGGACTGCGCAATGGCCCTGGGGATGGAGAGGACCTTGAGGGCCACGCTCGGGGCCTGTCCCTACCGCCCCTTCCTCTCGGGTTCCACCTGCAGGTCCTTCTGGGGAGGCCTGCCCTGCAGGCCCGAGAGCCCTCCCCACCCGGACACCCCCCCACCAGCTCCTCCACCGGCATTCACTTGGGGGTGCTGTTCGGGGCCAACCCGCTGGAAGCACCCGCTAGTCTCCCCGCCGCCGCACAGTAACCCCATGTCCAGCTGCTCCCCACGCTGGGCCGGGGCCACGGGGCACAGACGGTGCCTGGTCACAACCAGCGCTAAATGCCCAGTTTCTTTTTTTCCTGTTCTAGTTTTTAAATGTTTTATTTCACCCCCAGTGTGTCACATCGTGACTCTAACGCAGCGTGGCCACGCGGCCATGGCTCGCGGGGTGCGGAGGACGACGCGCTGGTACCCACGGGGCGTGTCAGTCAGATTTCTTGTGCGTGAAGACATTTATTTTAAGGAACGGGCTCCTACCGTTGCCCATATCCCAGGCCAGCAGCCTGGACACTCAGGCTGGTCTCCAGGACAGCCCCGAGGCCACCACCTCCTTCCCTGGAAAAGCCTGGCTTTCCGCTCTGAAAGCCTTCGCCTGCTGGACGAGGCCCCTCGTGATTGAAGGTGACGACCGTGACTTACAGTCCACAACTGTAGGTGTTAATCCCTCTACGAAGTGCTTCCACAGCAATTTCTGAGCCGGCGTGGGACGGAGCGCGTGCGCACCCGCCCGCACTGCTCAGTTCAACCGGCCCAGATGCGCTCCCCGCAGGGAGCACAACAGGGAGGCCACACTGGGCGGTGCAGGCGACCGGAAGGCCGTGGGAGGCGCGTTTTCCCACGCGGGAGGAGGGCCTATAAACAGCAGAGAGGGGTGAAGAGCCGCGGGCCGGCCCCCAGGGCCCACGTGACTCCACCAGGATCACGGTCTAGGGCCTCGGGGGAGGGTGGGGGCGGCCCCCATTGTGAGGTCCTGGCGGAATGCTGCCGGCCCGTCCTCACCTGCACCTGCCTGTCAGGAGCGCACCCTCGACTTCGACCTGGGCCTCGCTGTCCTCTCCGAGCCCGGGGCGATGCCTGGGACTCCGCCTCACCGGACCGCCAAGGTCAGGCCTGCCGAGATCTCCATGTAGACAGCTCTTAACAAGGGGTGCGGCGCAGACACACAGGTCTGAATGCTCAGAACCTGACGGTCTGACGAGGGGCACGTCATGGGCGCTCTAAGGCCCACAGTCTGGAAAATTCAAGAAGTCAGAGAACAAGGGTGTGGGTGCAGAGGGCTGCCACGGGGGGCTTGGACTAGGGGAGCCTGAGTCACCAGAACTGGCAAGTCCAAGCTATAGGGAGCCAGATGCTGGGACAAGAGAGCCCCTGGGCCAGCAGTCAAAGGCTTTGAGCACTAGGGTTGGAAGAAAATCTGGCCACTGTCCAGGTATCCAAGGTAGAATGTCCCCAGGAGAAGGCTGACAGGCTTAACCCAGGCGTGCCTGACCTCCCAGGAAAGGGCCCCCTGGCCAGGAAGGTGGGCGATGAGCTTTCCTTCTAGATTTCTGCACTGGTCACCTGTCCTGCCGTGCACTTGGGCCTGCTGCTGGCTGCTGGGGAGGTGCCCAACCCCCAGGCTCGCACCAGCCCTGGCCGCTCCCGGCACAGCCGGGGGGAGTGCCGCGGGGATGACACGGCCGCAGGGGAGGCTGGAGAGAGAGATGAGCCTGCTGGGCAGCAGGAAGCTGGACAGAGCAGGTGCCAGCAGGGCGAAGGTAGCTGATAGAGGAAGGGTCTGTGCATTCCAGATAGGGCAGGACCAGGGCACAGCCTGGAGGCGTGGAGAGCAGGGGCAAGGAGTAGGGCACAGCCTCTGACCTCACAATACCCAGAGCCCACTGGGCCCGCCTTGTAACTTGCAAAGTCTGGCGGCCTCCTCCAACCCGGGCAAGGCCCGGGGCCCTGGGCAGCCTCCAGGCGTGGCGCCCTCCCTCGGGCGGCACCTGTCCGGCACCTGTCCGGCCGCCCCGGGGCATGTCTCTACTCACCAATTATGAGGGGCTTCGGCACCAGATCGAGAGGCTGGTGAGGGAGAACCAGGAGCTCAAGAAGCTGGTGCAGCTCATTCGGGAGAACCACGAGCTCAAGTCGGCCATCAAGACCCAAGCGGGCGGCCTGGGCATCAGCGGGTTCAGCTCTGGGCTCAGCGAGGCGGCGGCCAGCCCCCCTCAACGCCGGGGAAACTGTAAGACGGCGAGGGGGCGGGCGGGGTCTCGGGAAGCCCCGGAGAGAGGGCACAGACAGTGACACCGGGCTGGGACACGGGCCCTAGAAGGGGAGGGGAGGGCACACACGCACGCAGGGCCACAGGGACGGAAGTGCCACCCACCCCTATGGTCCGCGATCAGAGCCCTGCCACTCCTACCCCCTCCGCCCGACTTCCAAGCAGCCCCAAAGACTGTGAGTGTCCCAGCTCTGGAATCCGAATGTGCTGCCCTAGCGGGTCCACTACGTCACCCCCGTCGACCTCCCTCGCTCTCCACCCTCCCCCGCAGCACCCCCTTCCGCTGTGCCTAGGGGTGGCCAGGAGGCAAATGACGGCCCAAGTCCAGGGGCCAGGGTCAGAGTCCAGGACGGGAGCTGAGGTCTGGGAGCCATGAGCATGTGACTGAGCCCTGGGGCTGCAGAACCTCTCCAGGAGGGGGTGACAGGGAAGAGGCAGAGAAGCCACGGGGTGCGTGTGGGGACCGAGCCAGGACGACTCCCGGGGGGACGCTGAGCAGCTGGGGGCCGTGATAGGAACAGGGGCCGCGGGAAGGATGGAAGCCGGGGCTGGAGATAACAGGGAGACTCTGGCGGTGGCCACCGCCCAGGGTGCGGCAGTAGGAGTCGGCGGCGGACAGTGCATCAGCGAAGGTCACACAGGGCGCTGAGCTGGTGACAGAGTCCTGCAGCTGTGACACCGCACGCTCCCCTCCCTGCAGCATCCCCCTGTGCCCTCTGTTCCTGTCCCTGGCCCCTGCGGCCCCGGGCGGGCCTGGAACCGCCCTCGTTCCCTGAGAGGAGGACTTGGCTCCTCCGCCGTCTCTGCCGACTGGGCCCCTGGAGCCCGGCAGTGGACCCTGACACTCAGTGGTAGCGGTTCTAGAAAGGTGGTGGGCGGCTTCCCAAGTGCCACATCCTTCTACACCTCTGCATGGACTTCGGGACTAATAACCCTCCCCCTTCTGTGTCCTGAGAGCGCCCACAGCCGGGGCGTCGGACCCCGCATCCCCTCAGTGCCCAGCATTCCCAGGCTGGCCCAGGCCTGCCCTCTACCCGCTGCCCACCCGCCACTCTTGCCCGCCACACCGGGAGTGCAGCTCCCTTCACTGGGAGCCCCGGTGACTCTGCGCTCAGCTCAGGCCGCACCACAGTGTTTCTGACCAAGACCTCGGCCCTCCACTGGGACGCTAGGCCCCGTCGGGTGTGCGCTCCTGCCCTGACAGTCCAGCTTCCGGCTCGGAGCTCCTTCCCCTTGAAGCCTGTCACCTCGGACCCCTACCCTCCAGCTGTCTTCCCGCTCCTTTCGAAGGCGTCCCTGCAATGACACACGACGGGCTGACAAAGTAAAGACAAGGGGAGGAGCAAAATATAAGAAACCCCAAAGTTTAAGAAAAAAGTAAGCCTAGAGCTTGATTCTTTTTTTTTTTTAAGATTTTATTTATTTGACAGACAGAGATCACAAGCAGGCAGAGAGGCAGGTAGAGAGAGAGGGAGAAGCAGGCTCCCCGCCAAGCAGAGAGCCTGATGCGGGGCTCGATCCCAGGACCCCGGGATCGCAACCCGAGCCGAAAGCAGAGGCCTTAACCCGCCGAGCCCCCCAGGAGCCCCTAGAGCTTAATTCTTAAAAAACCCTTGGACCACCTCCTGAAGGTCCCAGCTTAGGGGGTTAGGAGGGCGAGCCCCATGCGACAGGAGGGCCCTCCAGGACAAGCGGCAGCTCATGCAAAGGGCAGGGCCAGGGGCCTGCGCAAGTGTGAAACCAGAGCGTGGTTAAAGCCCAGGCTGCATGAGTGTGCGTGTGTGCCCGTGAGTGTGAGTGTGTGCCTGCGAGTGTGTGTACCCGCAAGTGAGTGCGTGTGTGCCCCGTATGAGGGTCTGTGCGGGTGCACCCGTGAGCGCGGGGCTGGCAGGGCCGGTGAAGGTGAGTGCGTGGCACGGTCAGCAGAGGTCCGATGAGCAAGGATGGCGGGGACCAGGCTCCTGGAGGCAGCAGTGGCCGGCAGCTCCTGGCAGAGCGGCTGCGTCTGTGCTTTGGCCGCGGCGGGAAAGGGACCCGAAGGAGACCAGGGCGAGGCAGGGAGCCGGGGAGCCCTTGCCGTCATCCGGGTGGGAGGCCACGGCGGGAGCAAGGAGCGGCAAGAAACCCACGTGAGTTATTCAAGAAAACAAAGGGCTTGGACGTGATGGATGAAGAGGGAGTTCCGGCAGAGGTGGCCGCGTGACAGGGGCTGTGACCCCCTGAGACTGCAGGTCTCCATCCACTTGCCTGGCCAGGGAGCTCCCCGCCGTGGCCCCACGGGAATTTCTCTGGCCACTTCCTCGTTCTGCCTGCTCCCCTGTCCACTCCTTGTGACTTGCCTTCCTCGTGGAATGGGGTTCTTGATCTGCGCTTGTGAACTCAACCCCCAGTTCCTCTTCCTGGGATCCCCTGTGCTCTCTGTCCTCCAAAACCCAGGGGTTCCTAGCTCTGCCCTCCCCCGCCCCCTGCAGAAGGTCCGCAGAAGCAAACACAGCCTGGGCTGGTGGGTACCCCTGAATGGCACGGGATCACCCGGCTGGGAACGCGTGGGACACCTTCGGGAAAAACCACAAATCTGACTCTCCGGGCCAGAGGGAGACGGTTCAAGAGAGCTGATGGCTGAAGCCCCAGGAGGGGTGAGGCCAGCTGGGAGGGGCAGCAGAGCCAGCCCAGGAGAGATGCATGGAGCGGAAACCTCACGTCTCGGAGGCACAGCTTCGAGGGGACAGGGCATCAGCAGAGTAACAGGTGGGGAGAGGTCAGGCAAGAAACATGCTAAAGACATGGGGGCCCTCTGAGGACCTGGTGGGAATGAGCCTACTTAGACTCGAACCCCAGTACAGACACAAGAGGCCCAAGAGCGAGGCGGCCGGAGGGAACGGGAGCAGAGGGGCCTGGCCGCAGGCGGGCGGTGGCTGGACAGGTCTCGCAGCCAAGCTGAGAGAGAGAGAGAGAGAGAGAGACAAGGCAGAGACGCAGAGACGGAGTTTGTTACCTTGAGGTGGGAAGAAGCCAGAACGGCACAGGAAGGTGCTGAAGAGAATGGGGCACTTCCCAGAGGGGAGGAGGACGGCTCATCCCCTGCCCTGGAGGGGAAAGAGGGCAGGAGGCAGAGAAAGCTCCAGAACCATAGCTCCGATTTTCGCTGTAAAAATGGCATTGTCTGCGAGCCAAGATGCGGAAGGTCTGAAACAGAGTGAGCACGACAGAAGGAACTGACGGGGGAGCCTGGTCCCTCTGTCTGGCTGTGTAGGGAGCTCCCGGGCTGGGGGCATCTGTGGATCCTAAAGGCAGCGGCCCCAACCTGCCCCAGGAGCACTTGCTGGGGACGGGGGCGAGGGAGGCGGCAGGAGGAAACAGAGCTGCCCACGGGGAGAGAAGACGCGTGCCGGTGTGCCCCCGTGCTACAGGTTGGCAGGGGCTCCCAGAGTGGGCGCCCCGTGTTGTTCTGAGCAGGGCTCAGGCACCACCGCAAGGGCAGCGTGGGTCATCGGAGTTGCGGGCCACAACACTGCAGCTGTGGCCTCAGGAACACGGGGAACAGACAGGGCCGGAGAGGTTCAGGCCTTGGCCCCGGGAACACTGCAGGTGGGAGGAAGAGCCAGGATGGGATTAGGATGGCAAGGCCTCCTGCTCCCCGGGGCTCCTGCTCCCCAGGCCTCCTGCTCCCCGGGCCTCCTGCTCCCCGGGGCTCCTCCTCCCCGGGCCTCCTGCTCCCCAGGGCTCCTCCTCCCCAGGCCTCCTCCCACAGCTCCCACACTCCCCACTGGGGTGAGTCGGCCTGGATGGGAAGTCGGGGCCGTGGGAGGACAGACGGAACGAGGCCCCGAGAGTGCTCGAGTGACTGCAACGGGGCGGCTCCTGCCCCACTGGTCAGGCCCAGGGGCTCCACACACACGACAGACGTGATCAGGCCCAGACAGGCTGTCGGAAAGGCTGCGCGGCGGGGGCGGGGGCTGGGGAGGGGCTCTGTTGCTCTTTCTACCTGGTCCCTCCCCCCACTCCTCCTCCACCTAAGGCCTCCCCCGCCCCCACGGCTGCCCCTCCGTCCTCTCTCGGGGGATGCAGGCTGCTGGACGCTCTCTGAGGCAGGGAGGGCCGAGTTCCCGTCTCCGGAAGGGCCTGGCCTTGCGCTTCCCCCAAACCAGGGGCTGCCTTCCCGCTCAGGGCCTTCTCCCACCGCCCGCCACCCCTCACCCCGGGACCCCTCCCTCCTCCCTAAGCGCCCAGCCGGGCCCCCGAAACTCTGCTCACACCCCCCTCAGGACCAGGGTCCCCAGGATGTAAACCCACCCCAGGAGCGGACGCTCAGCGTCCCGGATCCGCCCTCCCAGGACCTGTCATCAGCCCCCCTCGCTCTTTCCCCCTCCCCGCCGCCTCAGCACCCCTGGAACCGTCCGAGCACACTCTAAAGCCCCCGCGCTCGCCCGCCGCCCGTCTGCGGGCCCCGCCGCCCTCTCCGCTCCCCCGCGTCGAAAGTCACAGCCCCGGCTCCGGCCCCGCCCCCACGCGGAGCCCCGCCCCCGCCGCGGACTCCGGCCCGCTGGGGGCGGGGTCGGAGGAGGCGGGCCGGGGGCGGGGCGGGGCGGGGCGGGGGCGGGGTCGGAGGCGGAGGGTTGACAGTGGGCGCGAGGCCGGTGTGGCGCGCCCTTCCCCACCCCGCCGCCACCCAGTCCGCCCGCCCCGAACCCGCGACCCCAGTGGGGCGGCGGCGCGGAGCACGGGCTTCCGCTGGGAGGAGCAGGGTGGGGGGCGTCAGACGTGTCTAACTTTGATCGTCCCATGTAACAGAACTTCCTGGACCCTAAGTAAGCCTTACGTGTGGCATAGATACAAACGCAGTGAATCTAAAACTCTCCTTACGGTTCTAACGCGGCCTCTAGACCTGGGAAGGGCTCGCCCCACAAATCTAAATCAATTAAACACAATTTACGAAGGGATGCAGGGGGCTGGTGGCTGGCCCGGGGTCCGGAGGTGTGAGCTTACGCCACATGTTGGATGTAGAGATTGAAAACAAAATCTTAAAAAAAAAAATCCATCAGGGACCTGGTTGGCTCAGTTGGTTGGGCGTCTGCCTCGGGCTCAGGTCATGATCCCACAGCCCCGGGACCGAGCCCCCGCATCGGGCTCCCTGCTCCGGGAAGCCTGCTTACCGCTCTCCTTCTGCCCCTCCCACTCGTGCCCTCCCGCTCTCTCTCAAATAAATAAAAACTTTAAAAAAAACAAAATCCATCAGGGGCCTCTGGGTGGCCCAGTCAGTCAGCATCAGACTCTTGGTTTCTGCTAAGGTCGTGCTCTCTGGTGGTGGGATCTGCGTGGGGCCCTGCTCAGGGACGAGTCCCCTTGAGATCCTTTCCCTCCGCCCCTCCCTGCATGGGTGCGCCGTGTGCTCTCTCTATGGATTTTTAAAAATCAATCGATTAAATAGAAATAAAAAGAGTAAACACCATATGTACATTTTGCAATAGAGTACAAAGATGTGGGACGGAAATGTCTAGTTTTTATTTAGATTCCAGGTACTTGGCATAGGTGTCCTGTTAGTCTCAGGTGCACAGCACACGGATTCCACACTCCCACACAACCCTGTGCTCCTCACAACAGGTGCACTCCTTAACCCGCATCCCCTACTGAGCCCATTCCCCACCCGCCGGCCCTGTGTCACCACGGGGGGGGGGGGGGGGTTCTCTACCCTTAGTCCGTTTCTCAGTTTGCCTTTCTTTCTTTCTTTTTTCCTTTGCTCATTTGTTTTGTTTCTTAATTCCACGCATGAGTGAAATCAGATGGTGTTTGAGATGGAAATCTCTCAAACAGCGGCCAGCTGCGGACCCCTGGCTCACATCATGGCTTCAGTATTACTGGTGCTCCCCAAACTCCTTAGATATTTCTGCCAGGCGGCTCCTGGGATTCTCATTGATGACTCCGATGGGTTGCAAACCCTATGAAGCCCGTGTCTGTGGCTGCAGCCACAACAGTCATGGCCCTGAGCAGCGGGACACCCACTCCTCCTTGATCTGTGGATGCATTTAATCGGCCCCTGAACCATGAATGTTTTTCTTGCAAACCTAAATGCCTGTGACCGCAATGAATCATTTTTAAAATAACTTTATTGGGATGTAATTCACATGCCATGCAATTCACCCATTTAAAGTGTGTGATTCAATAGTTGTTCATATACCCACAGGTTTGCACAAAGATCACCATGATCTTAGAACATTACCATCGCCCCAGAAGGAAACCCTTCAGCTATGATACTCCTACCACCTAACCCTCCACAACTCTCAGCAGCCATTCATCTACTTTTTGTTTTTACGGATTTGCCTATTCTGAATATTTCTTATGCAGGAAATCATATATATGTGGCTTTTGGGTCTGGTTTCCTCCACTCCGCACAGTTCAGGGTTGCCCATGCTGTAGAGTGAGTCAGGATTTCCAGTTCGTATCCATTGTTTGCTGTTGTTTCGTGGTTGAATAATATTTCATTAATGGATACGCCACATTTTGTTTATTCATTCAGCAGCCGATGGACTCTTGGGTCGTTTCCTCTTTTGGGCCATTATGAGCAACACTGCTATAAACATCCATATATGAGTTTTTGGGTGGATTTATGTTTCCGTTTCTCGTGGATGTGTATCTAAGAGTAGAATTGCTGGGTCGTATGGTGACTATATGCGTAACTGTTTGAGGAACTGTCAGGTTGTTTCCCAAGGTGGTTCTCTCTTGTTCATCCCCACCAGCAATGTACGAGTACTCCAACGTCTCCATATCCTTACCCACACTTATTATCTGATTTTTTTTATTATAGCCATCCCTGTGAGTGTGAAGTGGTTCTGATTTGCCTTTCCCTGATGCATAATAAGGCTGAGCATCTTTTCTCAGCTAATTGGCCATTTGTATGTCATCTTTGAGAATGCCTGTTCATGTCCTTTGCCCATTTTTAAGTTGGGCAACTTATTTTCTTACTATTGAGTTGTAAGAGTTCTTTAAGGATTGTTTACATGTCTCTTACCAAATGTGTGAGTCACAAATGCCTTCTCCCATCCCATGGGTTGCCTTTTTACTTTCTTGATGGTGTCTTTTTTTTTTTTTTTAAGATTTTTATTTATTTATTTGACAGACAGAGATCACAAGTAGGCAGAGAGGCAGGCAGAGAGAGGGGGGAAGCAGGCTACCTGCTGAGGAGAGAGCCCAATGTGGGGCTCGATCCCAGGACCCTGAGATCATGACCTGAGCCGAAGGCAGAGGCTTAACCCACTGAGCCACCCAGGCGCCCCCTCGATGGTGTCTTTTGAGACACAGCAGCTCTTATGTTTGATGAAATCCGTCTCATCTACTGTTTCTCTTGTTGCTCACAGTTTGGGGGCCGCATCTAAGAACACATGGCCAAATCCAGTGTCATGAAAATTTTCCCCTATGTTTTCTTCTAAGAATTTTATAGTTTTAGTTCTTACATGTAGGCCTTTGATCCATTCAACTTTTGTGTATGTTGTGGGGCAACTGTCCAACTTCATTCTTTTACACATGGATTCCAGTAGTCCCCTCACCACTTTTTGAAAAGATTATTCTTTCTTTCATTGAATTGCCTTGGCCCCCTTGTTGAAAATCAGACCACAGATACATGGGTTTACTCCTGGGCTCCCTTTACTATTCCATTGACCTATATGTCGCTCACTATGCCAGGGCCACATAATCTCGATTGCTGTAGCTTCGTAGTAAATTCTGAAATCTGAAACTGAGTCCTCAAACTTTCTCCTTCCTCCCTTCCTTCCTGGCTTTCTTCTCTCTCTGTCTCTTTTTTTCTTAGGTAGTATAAGGGGGAGAAGTGCAGGGTGGCTAAGTGACACCTGTAACAATGGCTTCTTGCTTTTTAAAATGTGGCTTTGGCCATTCTGGGTCCCTTAAAATTCCTTGTGAATTTGGGGATCGACTTGTCAGTCCCTACAAAGAAGTCAGTCTGGATTCTGACAGATTGCACTGACTCTGCCGGTGAACTTGGGGAGTATTACTCTCCATGGGATTCTTTCCCATTTATTTAGATCTTCTTTAATTCCTTTCAAAAATGTTTGCAGTTTTCTTGGGGCACCTGGGTGGCTCAGTTGATTAAGCGTCTGCCTTCAGCTCGGGTCATGGTCCCCGGGTCCTGGGATGGAGCACTATGTCCAGCTCCCTGCTCCACGGGGCGGCCGCTTCTCCCCATGCCCTTCACTTGGCTTGTGCTGTCTCTCTCTCAAATAAATACAATCTTAAAAAAAAAATAAAGTTTCAAGACATCTTGCCACACATTCTATAGGGTGTCTCACGGGCATAGATTTAAGCAATAAGTCCGGAGACTTCTGAAGGAATGTAGGGACGTTTCTGAAGTTCTTAAGGAAGGTAGATTTAGCCACGTGCGTTAAGGACCACTGGAATGTCTGTTTTCGGGGGGAATAATCAATAATAAAGATTTATGTGGTCAACATCACTCATCTTCAGGGAAATACAAATCAGAACCACACTGAGATCCCACCTCCCACCAGTCAGAGTGGCTAAAATCAACAACACAACAAACAACAGGTGTTGGCGAGGATGTGGGAAAGGGGAGCCCCCTACACTGTCGGTGGGAAGGCAAGCTGGTGCGGCCGCTCTGGAAAACAGCATGGAGGCTCTTCGAAAAGTTGAAAATAGAGCCGCCCTAAGACCCAGCAATCGCACTACTGGGTATTTATCCAAAGAATACAAAAACACTCATTCGAAGGGTACATGCCCCCAGGCTTGTAACGGCATTATCTACGATGGCAAAGATATGGAAGCGGCCCGAGTGTCCATCGACAGGTGAACGGATGAAGACGTCTCACGCGCACGCACACACACGCGCACAGCACACGCACACACACGCACGTGCGCACAGACACACGCACACGCACGCGCACACGCACGCACACACACAGTGGAATATTACTCAGGCATAAAAAATGAAATCTTGCCATTTGCAACGATGTGGATGGAACTATAGAGAGTATTATGCTGAGCAAAATAAGTCAGAGAAAGACAAATACCATATGATTTCACTCATTTGTGGAATTTAAGAAACAAACAAATGGAAAAAGAAGGAAAGAAAGAGAAAGAGGCAAACCAGGAAACACAATCTGAACTCTAGAGAACCCACTGAGGGTCGCCGGAGGGGGTGGGGGGAAGCAGGTGGTGGGGATTAGGGCGTGCACCTGTCCTGATGAGCTCCAGGTGATGCCTACAAGTGTTGAACACTACAGGGCGCCCTGAAACTAATCTTGCGGTCTGTGTTAACGACACTGGAATTAACATTTAAAACCTAATAAAAAAGATTGGTGTAGTAGAATTATTTGTCACCGGAAAAATTGGAATCCATTTGCTTGGTCAAGGATTGGTAGAGGCTCAAGGAAGAGAGGTGCCTGCGGGAGCAGGAGCCCCGGCCGCCACCCCGAGCAGGGGTCTCAGAGAGAAGGGTGGTGCTGGAGGCGGCCCAGGAGGAAGACAGGGAGGCCAGGAGGACAGGGAGGCCAGACGAGGCTGCCACCTCTGGATACTCGGTCCTGGAGCTAAAATGGATTTCACTATTTTTTTTTTAAGATTTTATTCATTTATTTGACACAGAGAGAGAGAGATCACAAGCAGGCGGAGAGGCAGGCAGAGAGAGGAGGAAGCAGGCTCCCCACTGAGCAGAGAGCCCGACTCGGGGCTGACTCGGGGCTCCATCCCAGGACCCTGAGACCATGACCTGAGCCGAAGGGAGATGCTTACTCACTGAGCCACCCAGATGCCCCGGATTTTACATTTTTAATGGTTGAAACAAAATCAAAAGAATGCTATTTCTGGACATGCCAAAAGTCCACAAAATTCAGACATGAGTGTCTCTGAATCAAGTTTTGTTGCCACGGATCCACGTTTGTCTCCGCATTGTCTGCGGCCGCTTTTCCAGCCCCGTGGCCGGGCCGAGCTTTCACCACAGAGACCGGGGGGGGGGCCTGCAAAACCGGGAATATTTACCACCAGCCCTTAATAGGAAAGGTTCTCGACCCCGATCTAGAAAACGCTTGGAGAAAGTCTTCCAGGCAACACGGAGCTCTGTACTGCGGCCACTCGTGGGGGAGGGGACTAAGGCCGTTTCTAATCGTGGCTCCGTTCTCTGTTCTCTACCCTGAGGCTCTGGGTAGCAGTTTTCAGTTAAAACCTTCCCTGCACCCTCCCCCCAGCTTCTGGGCCCCCAGGGGCCTTCTCCCCCACAACAGAGGTCATTCAAGGGCACTGACCTCAGGACCCCAAGGAAACGGGCTCTCCGCCTACACAGGGACCAGGAGCGTGAGGCTGCGCCTCTGGGCCCACCCGCCCTACTGAACCCGCACTTACTGCTCCCAGAGACGCTGTACCTAGGCCCGCCCGGCCTCCCCGAGGGCCCCACACCCGGGAGGTGAGGCTGTCCCCACAGCAGCAGTGGGCAGGAGGCCGGGACCCACCGCTCCCTGCCGGGGGATGGACGGGGCAGTGGGGCAGCCCAGGGACCAGCCACCAGGAGACGCTCCTCAGGGAGGGGTCAGCCGCTCAGCACGTGGGCACGCGGGAGGCTCGGGCAGCTGGGGAAGGGTCCCCGGGCTTAGTGGCAGGTGGGTGTTCAGAGAAGTGGGCCAGGAGGAGCGAGGCTCCTTCAGAAGATGTGGACAAAGGGCCAGACCCGCATGGGGGATCTGCCGAGGCGCCCCACGGACCGCCCCCCAAAGGGAAAGGACCATCGTCTGGGCCGCCTAGAAGAGGCTCAGAGTTGGTCCGCTCCTCGGAGGGAGACGGCACCTTGGCCCAGGCCCCTTCCTCGAAGAGCCTGCCTGGGGTCTCAGTGCTTTCTCTGTCCCCCAGGTGTGTTCCTGCCCCCGTCCCCGGCAGCAGCAAACGAGCCTCTCCCGGATGAAGCGGGCATCATGACTCTGGCGCCCCTGGCCGACATGCTAAACAGCCCGCAGCCCAGCGCCGCAGCACGCCCAGCCGCGGACCCCCTGACCGGCCCCCCTAGCCCCCTGCTGCCTGGCCCGGGCTCTCTGTCACAGCGCGGCGCGCTCACCAGCCTCCTGACCGGCCCCATGGCGGTGTCCCCGGGGGGCACGCTGA
>JAHRIG010000026.1:488774-754953 GCA_020311275.1 Eira barbara | reverse complement strand
ACCAGCTCCCTGGGCCTGCCCTCAACTGGCCCCCTGACTCCGAGCAGTGCCCTGATGGCCCCAATGACGGGTGCAGTGGCTGTTTCTCTGAGCAGCCCCCTCCTCACCTCCGCGGCCGCCCCTCTAGGTGTCTCTCAGAACCTTCTGGCCAACCCCATGGGCAATCTGGTGCTGTCAGATCCGCTCCGGGGGTACCCTTCCGGACCCCATCCCTCAGCTGGAGCAGGGCCTGTCGCCACCCCCAAAGGTAACTGGCTCATGGGGAGGGACCAGAGCCCCCCTCCCCACTGCCAGGCCAGTCCTTGGTCCTGCTCTGATCCTCCTTCTCTCCTTTCTGCCCTACCACGTCACTAGTCCCGATCTCCACTGAGCATCCCCAGCTGACCCAGGACCTGGAGCCCTTCGGCATGACGTTTGTGGGTTCACCCATCCAGGCCTCCACCCCTATCGGGACCAGGGGCACGCCTGACCCCATGACCACCTTCTCCTACAGCAGCTCAGATGCCCAGACCCAGCCCAGTGCCCCTCAGGGACAAGCGGTTCCTGCATCTGTCCCCACTACCCCAGCCACCTCTCCAACCGCCACAGTCCTTGTCCCTAACCCTACTCCCGCCCCCCAACCTACCACCAACTACACTCCTTCAAGCACCACCCACATTGTCCAGTGCCCCCCCCCAGTCTCCCACCCGGGCACACCACCCTCCCACCCAGCCCTTGCCCACCCCCCACTCCCCTCCACGAAACCCCCACTCCCCGCCCCGAACCTCGTCCTCCCCGGCTACAGTCAATGACGCCCGGGGTCCACATGGCATGGAGACATCTCGGAAAAGCATCCTAGAGCTGGAACGGAAGACAGCCCATCGAAAGGCCAGCAAGTTCCCTGATAGCCCCCGAGGTCAGTGACACAAGTTCAACATGAGGGGGGTGGTCTCCCCTGATGCCTGATGCCCTTGTAGACCTCCCTGGCACTAGCCTGGGCTGCTGACCATGGCCACTGACCAGTCCTTCTCCCCTTGCTGTCCCCAGAGTCAAAGCAGCTGGCCTGGGAGAGGCTGGTGGGGGAGATCGCCTTCCAGCTGGACCGCAGGATCCTGTCCAGCATCTTTCCGGAGCGCGTGCGGCTCTACGGCTTCACTGTCTCCAACATTCCAGAGAAGATCATCCAGGTGTGTGGCCCCCACCTCCCACTCAGAGGACCTGCCCCCTCGCCTGTCGGGAATGGGTGCATGCTGGCCTTGGAGGAGCTGCTGGGGGGCCCTAGACTCCAACCCAGGCAAGACATCAGAATCCCACGGCCCCCCCTGGAATGGAGGAAGCCTGGCATTCAGTCCAAGTGGCCAGAGGGTGTCCAGGGCATCTGGTGTCAGGAGCCTGTGGCCTTGGCCTTGTGGCTTCCCCAGAGGATAGGGCAGAGGATGGTCCTGACCATGGTTGGGACTGCCCTCTCCTCCTTCGCCCCTGCAATGGCCTCCAGACGGCCAGCCCTCACTCCCAGGCCCTCCCCAGACTAGCAGAACTGAGGCTTTCCCCACCCCGTTGGTACCCTCAAGGGCCACTATGGTGGCACAGGGGAGGCAGGTCCCATAACCTGTGAGCAGCTGGTGGCCTCATGGCCAGGGGCCTCAGGCCAGGCTCATTCCAGTATATTCTTAGCATGCCATCCACTGAGGTTGCTTCCATGGAGGGACGCGGAGCACAATGCTTCCCAAAGGTGCTCGGGCGCGTCTGCCTTGCCACCCCGCGTGGGAAGCTCTCCAAGGCAGTGGGACAGGAAGCAGTCATGGGATGCGGACTGTGCTTGGCTGGATGCCCAGAAGCACGTCCCAGAAGGACGGAGAGTGTGCCCCTCCCCTCCGAACGCGCCAGCTCTGGGTGGGACCCCATGCCTCGGGTGGGGGAGGAGGGCCATTCTGGCTTTCTTTGGAAAACAGCCCTCTGTGCTCCCGGCCGCCTTCTCTCCCGCGTCTTTATCTCTAGACTACAGACCTGGTGTGTAACCCGTGGGAACAGCGGCCCGCTGGCTGCTGGTGTGTGATCCCCAGGAGTAACAGCTGGCTGCGAGGGGGCCTGTTTGTATTCAGGTTTGAGCTTGCCTCTTCATTGGCTCAGCGTGTGCGTGGGTTGGGTTTTTCATTTTCACGTGGTCAGAACGATCTCCTTCCCTCAGCAATGACGGGGGCTGCCAGGGGCCACATACTTGGCACCTAGGCTCCTGAGAGCGGCCCCACCGGAGCCCACCTGCAAAGAGGCTATGGGGGCCGGGCAAACGCCGCCTGGCTCGCCCTCCGTAGAGCCCACAGCAGAGGCTGAAGGTGTCTTGCCCCACCTGAAGAGCCTAGAGGTGCTTCCTGCTCTCAAGGTCACCCGTCCCGCCTGCTTGGCTGGCCCACCGCGGGCTCCAGCAGCACCCAATTCCACTTTGGCCAGATTTCTGTTTCCCTTCCTCCGAACATTTTGTGTTTCTGCACGTTGGACCCCGGCGTTGGTTGTTGCTAGAAGCCCTCGATTCTATCCAGACCCAGAAACCTGCTGTCCCGGCAACCTGCTGTCCCACTAAACCCAAGCTCCAGTCTGGCTCACCAGCTTTGTGGACACTGTGTAGTTGGCCACCGACAAGCTCTAACAGAGCCCCATCACTGAACGGGGACTTGTGGACTATTTCCACTGACCCTGGCCATCTGTTTTAAGGTTCAGTGGCCTATGCCATCTTTTAAGCTCAACTAAAAGTTGTCCCAATGCCCAGACCTGTCCCCTCTTCTACCCAGCTGCAAAGGCCTTCTGCTGGGGGCGCGTGCTCTCAGCTTTTCTTTCAGGTCCCAGTCCTAGCAGACCAGGAGCCCAGCCACACCCTGTGAGGATACCTCGTGATGCATACCCCCCACCTGAGGCCAGGGGGCCCCTGGCGCTCTCTGGGGCCCCACTCCCTGGCCTGTCCACAGTGGTTTTGGTTTTTGCACAATGGTTTGTTTCCAGGTGCCAAACCCTTGGTCTGGTTCTCACGGCCTGTGTATCATCTTGGCCCTTCCGTGTACACAGTCGTATCGTACACTACTTAAAGGAAGCCGACGATGGGGCAACCTCATCATGCTTCCGACTCGGTGGGAACACACTCCTCGTGTCTGCGAGATGTGTGCTGCGCGTCCAGACTTCTCGCCTTCTCAAGTCACAGGTCTTGGTTGCAGGGAACAGAAGCCACACGAGCTGATGTAACCAGGGGCCGTGCTGTCAGTGTTCAGGTGAGGACCCGAAACTGGCACAGACATTGGTACGGGGTCCCAGCCGCCGCCTCTCCCCAAACCTGAGCGCGCCTCGCCCCCGGGCCTCCGCCCCCGCCCCCGGGGCGGGGAAGCCCGACGACCCCCTCAGCACCTGCCGCGTCATGTGGGGAAGTTCTCCCTCGTCCTCATTTGCGGAGAGCTCCGGGCGGGCTCTCCGAGCCATGAAGAAATGCTGACTTTTTTTCTAAGAATGTATTTTCTCTTTCATTGAAAAGATCGCAGGAGTTTTCCCTCCCTGTTCCCGCATCTCGAGGTGCGGGGAAGGCATCCCGGTGGTGAAGCGCACTTCCCCGGTGGTTTTACGTCCCGGGACGGCGTTCGCGGGGGCCCGGGACTCGGAGGACACGCCGGCGCGCTGGCGCGCAAACGCAGCGAAGTCTCCGCCGGACCCTGCGGTCCAAGGCCCGGCAGCTCGGGGGTCGGGGCTCCCGGACTCGGCCGGGGGCGGGACCCGCAGCCGCAGACTCACCCCATTGGCTCGAGTGTAATGACGTCAGGCCTGGCTGCGGGAGCGCGGTCCCCCCCCCCAGGGAAAGGGACAGTCCGGCCCCTTTGCCCCGTCTGGTCTTGCTGACCATCTCTCCTGAGCCTTAGGAGTCCGTCCGTCCGTCCGAGCGTCCGCGGGCTGTGCGTGGCCTGCGCGTCTCTCGGGCTGAGCGCTCACGCTGTCCTACTTCACGGCTCTCGCTGGTAAATACCCTCGGGGCGGAGAAGCGCCCTCCAGTCCGGCAGATACGCCAGTTTTCCACCCGCGGAGCGTCGGGAGCCAAAGCCGGGCGGGCCCTGGCGGAGGGAGAGGGCGCGGAGGTTTGCGCGTGGCCGCGGAGATGCGTCGCCCCCCCCGCAGCGCCCCGGGGCGTCGGCCCCCCCCCCCGCGGCCTCGCCCCAGTTGGGCGGCTGTGCAGGTGCACGTAGTTTGCCAGCTGCGGCTTCGCCCTCTCTAACCCCGGCGTCCGTCGGTGCGCGTCTCCCGTCTCCATCACCCGACGGCCCTTCCGCGGTCTCCGTAGTGCGGGTGTCTGAGCGCTTGCCCTCTGCTCCGAGGACGACGCCTGAACCACACGATTCCGTTACACTTGCTGCCACCTCCCTGTCCCTGAGCATGGGGCCAGTGTCGGAATGGAGGACTGGGTGGTGCGCCCCGGGGCTCCGTCTCTCCGAGGTGCGGTGCGCCTTTGGTCACACCTGTTCCCTCCTCCACAGCTGATCCAACACCAGGTCCGCCGCTGATCCTCCTCTAAGGATGTTTCCCATGGACACATCTGCACCTGCGCTTACCTACCCCTGGGCCACACTGCGGACGCCTTCCCGCCCCACAGCTGCCCATCCCCTCCACCTAGTCACTCCCACTATGGGGCATTCAGCGCCTGCCAAGTTCATGCCAAACAGACAGTCTCTGCCCTTGGGGAGCTCACCCGCGCCTGGGAGGCCTTCCATAAGTAACAAAAGGCATATTTATGCTAGAGGTTGGGGGGCTGATACAGGCTGTGAGGGTGTGAGAGCGAGGGACTGGGTCCTCCTTGCGTGTCCCCCCGCCGGCGCTCTCCCCACCTGTACCCTGGCCCACCCACATCCTGGGAGAGCGCCTCCCTCCTCTATTCCTTTGAAACACAATTCTGCTCAACGTGAGAGCCCACTGATGTGTCCTGGGGAACTGGGGGCCCCTTGCAGTGGGGCGACCAGCCCAGATGCCATGCTCATCACCCCTAGGGACATTTCCTTTCATCTTCAAAATAGCTGCCAGGCAGTCTGGTTTCCTTCATGTCATAGCAGGGAAACTGAGGCTCAGCCCCAGTATGGTGACAGAAGCAGCCACTGAAACCGGCCCTCCCGCGTGGGCCCTTTGCTCCGTGCTCTGCCTCCTGGCACCTTCCATGCCGTTCACGCGGTTCCTTGTCCTGGAGGTTCCTTTGCTCCGGTCGCCCTCATCCTTCAGACGCCAGCCCTGCCATCCCCTCCTCTGCAGAACGTCCCTCCCCAGGCTCCCCATGGCAGCCTCCTCCTGCTCTGCCTTTTCATCACTATAAACTCAGAGGGCTTTGCTCGGACGGGAATCCCATCACCAGCGACAGTGCCCCATACAGGGGACGGCTGAGAATATCTGTGGGATGGATGGACAGAACCCTCGCCCTCTCTTGCAGCTTCTGTCCATCCCCTTACATGGTCAGCATGATCTTTTAGAACCACAATGCCAATGGGCCAGAAATCTCTGACCCGTTAGGACAGAGCCTTCCGCCACGCTCTGCTCAGCCCTGCCTGCTTCTCGGTGCCCGGAAGTTGTGGCAGGGACCCATGCCCATGGCTCCCTGGCTTCCCTGGGGTGCCCTCGTGCTCTTCTCACTCACTCCCTCGCCTGTCCCCCCACTGTCAAGGGGCCACCTCTCTGGGGCAGCTCTGGCCTTGTATCTCAGTGTGAATGCACCCACACTCCTCTCCCCTGTCCCGCACTCTGGCAGGGTGGGTGCAGTGGGCCCCCTGCAGACTTCTGCTCCTGTCTGGAGCTCCAAGCCCCCGGTGCAGCGCGCCGCGGCCCCAGGTTGAGTAGAGGGTGGGTCCTGACATCCCCAGGGGGCCGAGGCTTAAAGCTGTGCACCCCCCGCCCCCCGCCCTGGGGCATTCAGCATGGTGCTCGATCAGTTTGGCCGAGCCCTCGCCATGGCCAACACGGGGCACGGGAACAGGCAAAGAGAGGGTGAAGGCTTAGCGGCCAAGAAGAGCCTCGAGTCGAGGAGGCAGGCTGGTTCTGGTGCTACGTGTGCACCCAAAATCCTGAGCACAGGGCTCTGGGTGCGTCTGCGAGAGGTCAGGGGTCGCAATCCGAGTGCTGTGTCCACATGACCAGAGGGGAGGGCAGAGGATTTTCCTGGAGGCGGTGAGGACCCAGCTCGCACTCAGGACCCAGCCTGGTGTGCATCCAGGAGAGGGGTGAGCACGTGGGGGAGTGGCAAGCGCAGGGAGAGACCCCCTCCGGCTACTTCAGACCTGTCATTCCAGGGGTCTGGGCACGGTCATGCCTGTGATAGCTACGTCATTTGCGAGACTCGGTGCAAATGAAAACACGGGGCTCCTTGTTCAAACGTTATAAAGAACATCAAGGCGGCCACAGCAGGGCACCGGCCGGGCGTGGGTCCTCCTGAGCAGGGGCCCTGGCTCGGCGCGCACGCCACGTGCCCAAGAGGCAATGGCGGGAGTGGAGAGGAGGCGCCGACTTCCCGCTTCCTGGTGAACTGCTGCGGGACGCAGTCACTGCCTGGTTGAGGGGCACAGGCCATGAAGAGGTGGGCGGAGACGCCCCCTTGCTGCCAGTGCCCAGGAGGGGTCGCCAGAGGGGCAGCAGGCCCCCTGGTGCTGAGACGGAGGGTGCTTGGCTCAGGGCCTGGGGCAGTCAGTTCAGCATGAGGGGAAGACAGGGCCTCACTGAAGGAGGGGTACGGGTGATGGGTGCTGCGGAGGCAGCGCGGGGCGACAGAGAAGGGACCTGGAGAGGCTGCGGAGGTCTCAGGGCAGGGAGCCAGCAGGGTGCCTGGGAAAGGCCCCCAGGGGTGTGGGCCAGCGGGGACCCCTCCTCTTTCCTTCACCTCCAGGCTCCCAGCCGCGCTCTCTGTGGGCCGCTCATAGCCTCAGCTCCGTCTGAGTCCCTGCTAGTGGGCGGAGCAGGCCACGGGGATGGAGTTTGGGGAACTCTCCCCTGCAGCTCAACCCACTGGGTTCCCCCTAACCCTAGACCCTCCAGAGCCTCTCCCCAGGACCTCCAGGCCCCTTTCCCCCAGCAGCCCCCACACCCACAGCCACATCCGCCCCTCTCCTGCCCCGTGCCTGCGCGGGGCAGAGGGACCTGATGGCCGCTGTCCCCTCAGGCCTCCTTGAACCCCAGCGACCACAAGCTGGACGAGGAGCTGTGCCAGACCCTCACACAGCGGTACGTGAGCATCATGAACCGGCTGCAGAGCCTGGGCTACAACGGGCGGGTGCACCCGGCGCTGACGGAGCAGCTGGTGAACGCCTACGGCATCCTGCGCGAGAGGCCGGAGCTGGCGGCCTCGGAGGGCGGCTCCTACAGCGTGGATTTCCTGCGGCGCGTGCTGGCGGAGACCGTGCACCCCAGCCTGCTCACCGACGCACTGATGCTGCTCTCCTGCCTCAGCCAGCTGGCGCGCGACGACGGCAAGCCCATGTTCATCTGGTGACGCTGGCCTGCGCCCGCCCAGGTTCACCATGCCCCGCACCCTAGTGCAAAGCCATTAAAGCTTCCCACAGACACTAGAACTCGG
The DNA here is from genome assembly GCA_020311275.1 of Eira barbara. Classification (NCBI taxonomy): domain Eukaryota; kingdom Metazoa; phylum Chordata; class Mammalia; order Carnivora; family Mustelidae; genus Eira; species Eira barbara. The sequence goes on along the minus strand of JAHRIG010000026.1, from coordinate 747,404 downwards.
GGGTGGCTGGCCAGCACCTCACTCCCGGCACCCCTTCGATCCCGCCCGCTCTGGGGCTCCATGCCCACCCCGGGGGCTCTTGCGTGGCAGCTGTTTGACCAAGGGGGGCGTGCTCAAAGGTCCCAAGGCTTCCCTCGCCTGGCAGCGGAGGGAGACTTGGAGGGGAAGAACAGGAAACGCCGGGCCAGTGGCACTGTGCTGTGCGGGGGGCTGAAGCCAGGTGCGGAGTCAAAGGCAGAAGCTGGAAGGAGACAGGACCTGGGTGTGGGACTCCTTCCCTCTGCACTAGGCTGGAGGAGGGGAGTGGGAGAGGCGGCAGGGAGGGCTCTGGACCTTCCCCGAGAGCAAGAGGGTGTTAGATGGCGGGGAGGGAACCAGGAGAAAGTAGCCCCACCCAAACCCCCCAAACCCGAGCCACAGGGCCGCCCAGGGAGATGTGGCGGATTAGGAAGGCGCCACGGGCCCAGGGAGATGAGGCTCCACAGGGCTCGTGGGGGTGGGGCTGAGCAGGAGAGGGCAGCGTGGTGGAGCACGGGCAGAATGGGAAAGGGGGGGCAGGGGGGCTGTAAGACGGGACAGCTGTGGACAGATGGGGAAGGGCCTGTGGGCAGTGCCGGAGACCAAGCAGTGCAGGCAGGCGGCTGCTCCTTGCCAGGGTGTGTGTGTGAGCTGAGAGAAGGGCAGCGGGGCGGGGGGGGGGGGGCAGCCTGCAGAGTGGCCTCTGGCCCAGAAGAGGAACAGGAGAGGACTGGCCTGAAGGGTAGGGCCTGGGCTGCGAAGGGAGGAGGAGGGTGGGCTGAAGCGGTAGGAACGCAGACCCCGGCAGAGGTGGCTCCTGGAGCATCCGTGTCTGCCAGCCAGAGGACTCCAAGGGGCCAAGGGACTCCTATCAGCCCCCAGTGACGAATGCAGGAAGGAGAGGGTCTCGGAGTGCACCCAGGAGCCCCCTGCCTCTCTGCCCTCCCCACTCCCAGGCCTGCTACTTCAGGGGATCCAGCCAGACCCCCAGGACAGGCAGGGAAGGACTCTGCCTATAGGGATGTGGAGATCTATAGATAGAAATCTCGCTGTGTCTGCTGAGAACAGTAACAGGGAACACAGCCAGCACCAGATTTTGGTTTCTAAAGGGAATCAGGTTTTCCTGGAGAACGGTTTGGGGGGGGGCAGGAACCCCTGCACCTCGCCGCCTGTAGGCTTAATGGCAGCCCTGACTCAAACTACAGGGCAATTTAGGAACAAACCGGGGAGATGAGGGGTGTGGTTCACAGCTCAGATCAGAAAGTGGGGCCCAGGCAGCAGCTGAAGGAGCAGGAGGCAGCAGGTCCCGCGAGCCAACGGAGCAGGTGCGGGAAGGCTCTCCGGATGGGAGCTGGTTTCCCTGTGGCTCACGTGCCCCGGGGGCGGGGGCGGGGGGGGGGGGCGGGGGGGAAGCAGCGGCACAAAGCCCAGCCAACGGTCCCTTACCCCGAGATTGGAAGCTCCTTGGGGTAGGGTCACAGAGCCGTCACCACGGGGGACAGGCCTCTGGGGGAAGCTCTTGGGACGCTCAGCGGGTGGCTCGGAGTCCGTCCCCCCCTCTGGGGGTGGGTCTTTGAACTCAGCTGCTGGACGTTGCAACAGAGGCAGACGGGCGGGGGTGGGGCGGACCCTGCAGTCCGGGCGACCCGAGCGCCTGGCAATTCCGCGCCGACTTGCGGGGAGACGGGAGGGAGCTGGACGCAGCACGCCCCGCGCTCCCTTGCCAGCCCGCCAGCGCCGGCGACGACCGCTCTCCACTAGGTGCAGGCCGCTCCCCAGGCCCCGTTCGCGAGCGGCAGGTCTGGGGGTTCTCCCGGCGGCCTTCAGGGGAGGGCGGGGCCGGGCGGGCAGGATCGGAGGCGTGGCTGCGAAACCACGGTCTCTTTCGCTTTCCCTTTGTTCTCTCCAACGGCCGTCGACACTCCGCGCCCGTGAGGAGCTCGCGCTTCCCGGGCGCTCCGGTTTCCGCCCGCGCCCGCACCGCGCGGGAGCACAGCACCTTCCGGGCTCCGCGCACCGGCTGCGCCACGTAGCCTCGACCCGCGACTCCCCTGCAGCTCCCGCGGACGCACCAACGAATCGATTCGCACGCTGGGAGCGACGGCGTCGCGGGGGGCGTCCCGAGGCCAAGAAGCGCCGCGCGCCATGCAGTCCCCTCCCGACTGGCCCCCAACGCCCGGCGCCCTGCGGCCCTCTCCCTTCCCGCACCCTGCCCTGCACGCCCTGCACCGCCTGGCCCGAGCCCTGCTCTTTCCGGCTTACTGGGCGCTGGACCAGCTGCTGGGCTGCGGGGCGCCGCTGGCGCGCGCGAACCGCCGCCGCGCGCTGAGAGCCGCCGCGGGCGCCGTGGGGGCGCTGCTGCTGCTGCTGCTGGCCGGCCTGCCCCTCGCCCTGCCCGGCCTGCTGCTCTGGCTGCCCCTGCAGGCTTGGCGCCGCCCCTTCTGCTACCGGCCCCCTCCGGAGTGCTGGGCGCCCCCGGCGCCCTGGCGGCCCCCCGCTGAGCCCGCGCGCTGCTTCGGCTTCCTCAGCGCGAACCTGTGCCTGCTGCCGGACGGGCTAGCGCGCTTCAACAACTTGCGGCACAGCCAGCGGCGCGCCGAGGCCATGGGTGCCGTGCTGCTCGCCGGCCTGCGGCCCTCGCGCTACGGGACTACGGGCTGCGGTCCGCCAGGGCCGGGGACGCCCGGTGGGACGCTGATAGCCGCGGTGCCGGCGGGGCTGGACTTCGTGTGCCTGCAGGAGGTGTTCGACCTGCGCGCGGCACACCGCCTCGTCGGCCGCCTAGCGCCCTATCTGGGCCCGGTGCTGTACGACGTGGGCTCCTTCGGCCTGCAGCCCGGACCGCACCTCAAGCTGCTCGGCAGCGGGCTGCTGCTGGTCTCGCGTTATCCGCTGCTGCGCGCCGCCTTCCGATCCTTCCCCCACGCACGGCGCGAGGACGCGCTGGCCTCCAAAGGACTGCTTTCCGCACAGGTATAAGCCCACCGGCCGCGGGGAGAGGGCTGGGCGTGGGGTCGAACCGACGACGTTGCTGGGCGGTCCACGGTGTTGCAGGCGCAGGTGGGCATCCTGGACGGGCGCCGCATCGTGGGCTTCCTGCACTGCACGCACTTGCATGCGCCGAGTGGTGAGCCCCGCGGACGGGAGGGTCAGCACGTGGGACGGCGGTCTCCCCTCTCTCATCCTGGCGGCGGCGGGTCCCAGTCCTCGTCTGCGTCTCCGCTCCCCCCACCGTTTGTCCACGGCCCGGAGCACCGCGAGCCGGGTGGTGGAGCGCCCTGGTGGGCTCGCAGGTCGGGGCCGGGCGGAGGCCGGGGTGGGGTGCGCATCCGGACTCAGCCTTCCTCCCCCACCCCCGCAGGGGACGCGCCCTTGCGCTGCAAACAGCTGACGCTTCTGCTGGACTGGATCCAACAGTTTGAAGCCCAGAGCCGCCAGGGGGGCGATGCCGTGGCCTTCAGCGTGCTTCTGGGTGACCTAAACTTCGACAACTGTTCTTTAGGTGAGGGGGAAGCCGCAGAGGGGCGGGGGCCAGCGCATGGCCCCGCCCACCGAGCGCTGGCCTCTCCCCCGCAGACCACGCAAAGGAGCAGGAGCACGAGCTCTTCAGCCACTTCCGGGACCCCTGCCGGCTGGGCACTCGCCGGGAGCAGCCCTGGGCCCTGGGTACGGCTCCCCGGCGGGGAGCGGTCCTAGGCAGGACTCTGGGGCCTCGGCGCTCCCGATGACCGCCCTCCCCGCCCTGCCCCAGGCACGATGCTGAACACCTCCACCCTGCGCCACTCGGTGGCCTGCTCCTCCGAGATGCTGCGGAGGTGAGTGCACACCTGGAGGTCCGGCACCGCCCAGAGCGGAGGGGAGCCCTGGCCCCTGGCCGTGGTGACGCCGCCCGTCCTCAGGGCCCTGGAGCAGGAGGAGGGGCGCCACCGCTACCTGGCGGGCCCTCCGGGCGAGGGCCCCCGGACTAAGCCTTGGCGGGGCCGGCGCGTGGACTACGTCATGTACCGGGGAGTGGCCGGAGGCCCGCTGAGCCCAGTAAGTGGCAGAATTCAGGGCGCTGGGCCGGCCGGGGCTGGGGCAACCCCTCAGCCTGACTCCTGCCCCCAGGAGGTGGAGCACGTGACCTTCAGCACCGCCCTGGCGGGGCTCACTGACCACCTGGCGGTGGGACTTCGGCTCCGAGTGTCTGCGCCCTCCTGACGCACGTGCGCAGGCGCCAGGCCGGGTGGAAAGACGGACACGGACGCAGAGCGTGAGCCTGGCCAGTTGCCGCGGGGACAGGGTGCCTTAAGAGCTGTTTATTGTGGGGGCCCTCCCTCACACTGCCTCCTGGGCCCTGCGGTACTCGTAGACGCTGCCGCGCTCGAGGAAGGCTGGGGGCTGCTGGGGCGACCCCGGCGGCGGCGGGGCGGGGTCATCCGGGTCCCCGTAGCCCCCACCGCCCGGTGTGTGCAGGCAGAACACGTCCTGTGGAACAGGGGGACGGGCTCAGCGCGAGCATGCCCTCCCCGCCAGGCTGCCTCCCGCTGCGGCCCCAGCCACCCCCCCACCCCCACCCCAGCGGCCCGCCTGGACCACGAAGGCCCAGCGCGCGCCCTCTGCCCTTCAGAAACCAAATTAAATTCAGTTTCCGGTCATCTTTGCAACTCTGCTCACTCTGCGGAAGGCGGATCAATGGGGGGCTAGCGGGAGAGAGAAAGAATGGGGCGCAGTCCTTACCCCGGGGTACACGGGCACCGACGTCTTCCCCCCCAGATTCACCGTCCGGCCGTCCTTGCGGATCAGCAGGTTTAGGCCACGCGCGCCGGGCTCGCCGCCTGCGGGAAGAGGCGAGGTGAGGGCAGGCCAGGAGGCCAGGAGGGGAGGGACAGAGGAGGTTGGTGGGGAGACGGGAGGACACCCGGCCGCTCACCGTGGAGGCCGTAGGGCCGGAAGGCGCGGCGCTCGGTCAGCACGGACAGCAGCGCCTCCTCGCGGAACAGCAGCTCGCGGATGACGCCATCGCCGCCCCGGAAGCGGCCGCGACCCCCAGACCCCAGCCTTAGCTCGAAGCGGCGCACGATGACTGGGTACCTGCGCGGGGCGGGGACTCAGTGCGGCCGGCCCGGGGCCCGGCCCGCCCCACCCCCTGCCCCGCCCCGCCCCGCCCCCGCCGCCGCTGCGCACCTGCTCTCCAGGATCTCGGGGTCGGTGATGCGCGTGTTGGTCATGTGGCTGTGCACGCCGCTGCGCCCGTGCCAGCCGGGGCCCGCGCCCGCGCCGCCGGCCACCGTCTCGTAGTAACCCATGTGGGCATTCCCCAGGGTCACATTGTTCATGCAGCCCTGGCAGGGGCAGGTGGCATTTGCACTGGGCTAGAGGGGCATCCCTCCCCCCACATGCCCGAGCGCGCCCACCCTCCCCCCCGCCGCACCTGCGAGGCGGCACAGGCCCCGAAGGCCCCCAGGATGACGTCCACCACGCGCTGGGACGTGAGCACGTTGCCACCCACCACGGCCGCTTCGGGGGACGGGTCCAGGATGGAGCCTCTAGGAATGACCACGCGCACCGGCGCCAGGCAGCCCTGGGGAGAGGGGCCAGCTCTCAGGGCGCTCGGGGAATATCCCCGCGCCTACCCCCTGCACCCCAGGATCAGCCCTCTGTGGGGCCGCCCGCGCCCCCAGGACCGCTCAGGGCGACACTACATGCGCACCTGGTTGAGCGGGATGTCGCGGCCCACCAGACAGCGCAGACAGTAGATGAGCGCCGACAGCGTGATGGCGCGCGGGGCGTTGAGGTTGCCGAACACCTCCGGCCCGGTGCCGCTGAAGTCAAACACTGCGCTGCCCTGCCCGCGGGGGGAGGGGAGGGGTCAGCCGCAGCCTGGCGGCCACGCCTCCCCAGCCCTCCACCCGCCCCCGCCGCCGCCTGACCAGACTCAGGTTGATCTGCACGCGCAGGCGGATGGGGGAGCCGTCATCCATGTGGTCCTCTGCCGACACCTCCAGGGGCAGGCCCCGGGCCTGCCGGGAGGTTCCGAAGGCCCGCAGCATGTCCCGCACGGCCAGCTCTGCGTTTGCCTGGCAGACAGAATGCTCTGTGGGCGGCCATGCCGCCTTCCAGGTGCTGCGGGCGCCCCCACCTCCCCACCGAGCTGCCCCCCTGCCCCTGCACCCACCTGAATATGGCCCATGTAGGCCTGCACCACGTCCAGCCCGTACTGCCCAATGAGCTCCCCCACCAGCTGGATGCCTTTCTGGTTGGCTGCCACCTGCGCACGCAGGTCCGACAGGTTGTCGTGCAGGTTCCGAGTTCCGCTGCAGCCGGGAATCTTGCCTGGAGCCCGCAGGGCCTCAGTCACCGCTGGACAGAGGAGGTCACCACTGAGACCCCCGAGCCCCCGGGGCTCCCCGGTGCCCCCCTCACACCTGCTTCACCTCCGCTCAGCACTGTGTGGGGCACCCCATGTTGGCCCTTCATGGGCTCTCCCCCAGCCCTGTGGACTCCCCAGGCCCCCAAACCCCCAGCCGCCTCCCATCTGCTCAACCTTCTCCTTCCCACACTCCAGCCCCCCAGGGTACCCCAGACGAGGACAGGCAGCTTTGCCTGTGACCTCATAGGAGCTGGAGGCTCCAGGGGCTGACAGGGGCCCCTCCCTCAGCAAACCCTACCTCCACCTTTAATTCTCCCTGCCCCAGCTCCCCGCCACCTGCCCCCCACACCCTTTCTGGCCTTCCTTCCCCCTTCCATGACCCTCCCCCAATCACACTGCCCCATGGGGTGTGGCTCTCTCAACCACTGCGAAGGGGGCTCTCTGTGCCTCGTGTCCCCCCAAACAAATCTGGGAGCCCCAGAGACCGAGGGACAGCCTCTCTCCCTAGTCTGGGATATAGTACTCCCTCGGGCTCCCCGGCCACTGCGTCCTCTGTCGTGCGCCTGCCCACGTCCCTCCCATGATTCCTGCCCCTTGCCCCCTGCTCCCCCCACCCCGACCGAGAGGGCGGCCAGGCCTGGGTCACTCTGTGTGTGTGACAGCGGCCTATGGCTCTGTTGCTCCACCCTCCACCGTGCCCACACCGCGTGCCCTCACTCTGGGATGCCCCCCAGGTTCCCAGGCCCCTGCCGCCTCACACCAGCTGTGTTTGCCACTGCCCCTGTGTCCTGGGCCACACTGCAAACCCCGCCCGACTTCCGTGCAGCTGCCCTGTGCCCGCCTATTGTCAGAGCCTCCCTCCAAGCCCTAGTTGTCCAAACTTGACTCCTCACCCCGTCCACCAATCCCACCCAATGCCAACCTTGATCTTGGAAACAGTTGTCCCTACTGCGACTCCTGCTGCCCAGCTCGAGGGTCAGCACCACCCAGGGCAACCGTGGCTGCCCCCCACTCCCCCAGCTTGGCCTCTGGGCCACCCTCCAACGCCCATCCACTCAGCACGCAGGCTGGGGGCTCTCATGGTGTGTAGGCAGACCGGTGCAGGCCCACTGAAGTCCTTCACAGCCACTCCTCCACCCAGTGTCTCAGACCCATGCCCAGGAAAGTTCTCGAAGAGCCAGCAGTCCTTGGGCCCTGTCCTCACCACTCTCTGCAGCCCCCAGACCCAGTGCAAACGCAGCACAGACTAACCACCGTGGGCCACTGCCTACCTTGCGACAGGTTTCTCTCCCTCCTTTGGCCGGTCCCATGGGTGTCCTGGCCAGCTCCCCACCCCCAACATCACTGAGGCCTTCCCGGGCCCAGGCAGAGTGTGCCTCAGAGCCTCCGGTCACCTCTGAGAGACTGTCTACAACCACTGTGGGGTTGCGACCCGCGCCCCACCCCCAGGCTCAAGGCAGGCCTGGGCCGCTAGGCAGTGTCCCAGTGTCCCCCCCGGCCTGGCTGTAAGGAGCAGCCCCGTGTCCGGCCCACCAACTCCCGCCCTGCCCTCGCCATCACCCCACCCCCACCCCCACTCACCCTCCTCCTGGAAGACGCCCCCCTGGACGAGCTTGAAAGACAGAAAGACAGCGCCCTCCTGCTGCAGTGTGGTGGAGTGGGGCGGCATGGAGCCTGGCGTGATGCCCCCGATATCCGCATGATGCCCGCGGCTAGCCACGTAGAACACGGGCCGAGTCTGACCTGGCCAAAACACCTGGCGGCACAGAGTGAGCATCAGCCGCTCGGCCAGCCTCACCCCCAGGGCCGCCCCAGCAGAGGAGGTCCTCACCGGCGTGATGACAGTCAGGTCTGGCAGGTGGCTGCCCCCGGCGCTGGGGTGGTTGCTCAGCAGCACGTCTCCGGGGTGGAGGTCGGCCCCCAACTTCTGGATCTGAGGCCAGGAGACAGCCCCGGGTTGGAAGGGGTGGGGGTTGGGGGGGCAGGGAAAGCAGGAGGGGACCCGCCAAACCTGGAACTGCACGGTCTCCTGCATGGCACCCAGGTGCACGGGGATGTGGGGGGCGTTGGACACCAGCCCCCCATCCGGCCCGAAGAGGGCACAGGAAAAGTCCAGGCGCTCCTTGATGTTGGTGGAGATGGCTGTTCGCTGCAGGATGCGGCCCATCTGCTCTGGGGGCGCAGAGCGACAGGCACCCGCTGGCCTCACCCCCCGCGCAGCTGGCCGATGCGCACAACAGGAAGACGCGGGACCTGCCGCCTTCCAGGGGCCCCAGGGTGGCAGTGGCTCATGTGCGCCCAGAGAGGCCACGGCCGGCCACCATGCCCGTGTGAGGGCCATCCCCTTCCTCTCCATCCCTGCCTGGAGCCTCACCAAAGAACCTGAGACCCCACCCATCCACCCTCCAGCGTGGCCAGCACAGTAAGAAGCCAGTGCCAAGGCACAGGATTGAGGGCCTCGAGCAGCCCCCAGCCTGATCCCGCAAGGACAGGTTCACTGGACTGAGCCCACCTCCTGTCCACGGACCCCATGGCTGCCGGTGGGACTTAGGTACTCACACCGCCCAAGGCCTGCCGGTGCCGGGGGCGGGGGGGGGGGCTGGCCGTCCCAGCGCCTGGGCCACACCGCCCACCTTCCCCTGGGTCACACTCCACCTCTCTCCACACACCCCCAAGAGCCGTACCGCCTGCACCCCCTCTGCCCCGGACACACTCTCCTACAGACGAGGGCAGCCACTGACCAGCAATGCTCATGAAGCGGTGTGAGAAGACGGACAGGTGGATGGGGTCAAGGTGGGCCCCCACTGTGCTTGGGGCCTCAGCCCCCACAGAGATGCGGATGTCCCCCATCTCGGTCACCTCTGCCTGGCAGCCCGGTTCCACCAGGATAGTGCTGAGGGCAGGGGTACAAGAGGCTGGAGGTGCCACACCAGAGCAGAGCCCCTTTCCCAAGTAGACACCACACATCCCCAGGCTAGGGCCGCGCCCACCCTAATGGGGCCCTAGAGTCCCCCATAGTCTGTAGTCTTGGGCCCAAGAATCCTCCACCAGGACCCCGAGCTCCCCCGGGCCCTGGCAGCTGTGCCCCCAGCCCTCACGGCTATGGTCCCACCCTCGCCAGGCATCAGCCCACCTGTTGCTGTCAATGATGAGGCAAGGCCCCTGAAGCTTGTGCCCGAAGCCCAGCTCTCCCAGCAGGTACACGGGTGTTTCCTGGTACCCCCCCTCAAAGTAGCACTGGGTCATCTGAGGAGGGGGTGCTGAGTGCGCTTCCGGGGTCCGGCTCCCTGCTGGGTCTCCCCGCCCACCCACGCCCGACCCCACGTCCCTGTGGGTGTGGGTGTGGGTGGGCGGGTGGGGGGCCGAGTGCGCTTCCGGGGTCCGGCTCCCTCCTGGGTCTCCCCGCCCACCCACGCCCGACCCCACGTCCCTGTGGGTGTGGGAGGGTGGGCAGACGCAGAGCCACCCACCTTGTCCACCCGGGGAGGCCCAGTCTGAGCTTTGGCCATGTCCTCAAGGCGAAGGCCACTGCGGCCTGTGCCCCTCACGCGCACGTCGTCCACCACCACGGGCCGCTCGGGGATGACGAATCCAAACTCCCTCATGTACCTGCATGTCCCCCAGCCCCGAGGGAACTCTCAGAGCTGGGCGGCCAGGCTGGCGGGCCCCCCACCAGCGCCCCCCCTGGGGACACACGGTTACTTACCTCTCCACAAAGGCGGCCCCGAAGTCACCAGCCCGGGGCGAGCGGGCTGTGGCCGGGTGCTGGTGGGCAGACACCATCAGGGCGCAGTCGGTGCCCTGATAGCGCAGGTGCAGGAAGCTCTCGGTGCTGATCTGCGACCTGGGGCAGGGGCCGGAGGGGCGCTCACACAGGGCCCCCCGACGGACTCCTGTCTTGCCTCCTCCAGCCCTCCTTGACCACCGCCCCCATGGGCCCCAGCACCATCTGGGAAGTCGGGCGGTCAATCCACCTGGGGGGCGGGGCACTGGGATGCAGGCCTTGGCCTGGCCCAGTGCCCCCCAGCCCGCCCCTCGCCCCCCACCTGGGAAAGCCCTGGGCCCGCAGAGCGTCCACACACTGCTCCTCCAGGCGGCTCAGCCTCTGGTCCAGCTGCATAAAGGTCTCAGGCGCATAAGGCAAGGAGCACGGCTCCTGGGCCTCGTGCACCACGTCCGCCAGGGCCAGTCCCAGCGCCGACAGCAGCCCGCTGTGCCTGTGGGACAGGGACCTCAGCAATGTGGGACACCTCCTGAAGCCAGCGCCCCGGCCTAGGACACGGGTGCCACTCCCACACGTACCTGTGAATGTGCACAGTGTCCATGCCCAGGGCCCGGGCAATGGCACAAGCGTGCTGCCCACCAGCTCCCCCAAAGCAGGCCAGAACGTGGGCCGAGGGGTCATGGCCTCGTGCCTGGGAAACCAGAGGGGGGTCGGTGGCAGACCCTAACCCTGTCTGGCTGCCCAGCCCTCCCCCCACCTGCATTGCGTGAGTGGGAGGCATGGGAGTGGGGAGCGGGGCTGGAGGGCAGGGCAGGCGGAGGCGGGCATACCTGCGTGAGTGCGCGGATGGGCCGACACATGGCCTCGTTGGCCACACGCACGAACCCCATGGCCACCTCCTCCAGGCTCAGGGGAGAGGCCGGGCAAGGCCCGTTGGTCAGGAAGCTGTTGACCTCAGTAGCCACAGCCTCCAAGGCCTTTCGGGAAGCCTCAGGGGACAGTGGCTGGTCCTCTCCAGGCCCAAAAATGCAGGGGAAGGAGGCAGGCAGTAGGCGACCCAGAACCAGATTGGCATCCGTCACTGTCACGGGCCCCCCTGGGAGGTGTGCAAGGGGTGGGGGTTGGGGGGTGGAGACAGGGCCAGGACTGGGCAGCGGGGGCTGGGCCGAAGGGTTAGGGCGGGCCTGGGCGGCAGGGGCAGGGGCCCGGCCCGGCATATCCTACCTTTGCGGTAGCAGGCGGGGCCGGGGTGGGCTCCTGCAGACTCAGGCCCCACCACAAAGAGGCCGGACCTGGGACAGGGTGGGCCGCACTCAGAGGTGCCCTGGGAGGCAGGGCTAGGGGGCCCCAGCCCAGGGGCAGGGGCTGACCTGAAGAAGAGGCGGGAGCCCCCACCAGCCGCCACTGTGTTGATGTCCAGCTGGGGGGCCTGGAGGGTGACACCAGCTGTGCTGGCCTCAAAGACGTGCTCGAACTCTCCAGCATAGCGGCTCACATCAGTGGACGTGCCTGTTCGGGGGAGGGACACGAGGAGTGACTCACAGACGCAGACGCCCCCGCACTGCCCGGCCCCCACAGCCTTCCTACCTCCCATGTCAAAGCCAATGACAGGCTGCCCGTCTTCCACCCGGTAGGTGGTGGCGGAGTAGCCAACCACACCCCCCGCAGGTCCAGACAGCACAGCGCGGGAGCCGCTGAAGGAATCCATGGGCGCCAGGCCGCCATCGGAGCGCATGAACAACACCTGCACGTCCTGGGGCAAGCGGGTGGCCAGTGAGGGGGTGCTGGGCCGACTCTGGCTGGGGGTGGCCGGGAGGAGGTGGGGCGGGGGCGAGGGGCTCACCTTGAGCTGGCCCTGGAAGCCGCGGCGGAAGCCCTGTACGTAGCGCTGGATGGTGGGTGTCAGGTAGGCGTCGGCGCAGGCCGTGTGCCCCCGCGGCACGATGCGCACCATGGGCATGGCCTCCGAGGACAGGGACACGTGCGTGAAACCCAGCTCCTGGGCCAGCGCGCCCACCTGCTGCTCATGCTGGGCCCACCTGCGACAGGAGCCAGCAGTCCTTGGCCTCCGCCCGCACCTCCCACCCACCCCAGCCCCCCCGCAGCCCTTGCTCACGTGTAGGAGTGCATGAGCACCACGGCCAGGCTGCGGATGCCTCGGGCCAGGAGCCCCTCTAGCTTCCCGCGCAGACCCCCAAGGTCCACGGGCTGCTGCACCTCCAGCAGGTCCCCTGTGCGGCCTGCCGGGAAGCCTGTTACTACCCCGTTGGAGGCCCCGGGAGGCGACCCCGCACCCTGAGCCGGGAGGCCCCGCACCTTTGACAGGTGTCCCCGCGCCGGGCTCCCCGCGGGACAGCACCACGCGCTCGTCCACCTCCAGCACCTCCTCGTACAGCACCTCAGGCATGGGCACAGCCTGGGGGCAGGCAGACGCTCAGAGGACGCCCAGGCCTGAGGGTCCTTGCTGGGGCCCTGCGTAGGTGGGGCAGTGCAGGCCAGGGGATGTGTCCCAACAGTCCCATCGACAGGCCCAGGAGACACAGTCAGACGGGGCGGTCCCAGCAAGGCCCACCCAGGGGGCGGCTCCCCGCTCCCAGGCACCTGAGTGTAGCCAACAGCCCACCCTCACAGGGGCAGCTCCCTCCACAACCCCCCCCTACCCTCTGCAGGCGAGGGTCGGGAGGGCGTGCTCCTACCCTTCACCCTGAACGGTCTGTCTTGGGTCGCTCCACACCCGGAGTCCAGGACAGGGCATGGTGGCAAACAGGAACAGCACTACCTGTGAGCACTCCGAGGGCTTGGGGGACACAGTGCCTGCCACGAGTGCTGGAACCTCTCCTCTGCCTATCAGCTGGTGGCCTTGGGCCAGCACTGACCAAGGACATCCCTCCCAGAGGGACCATGGCGTCCCCGAGAAACATGAGCTCCCGGGCCCAGCCACCAGCTGGAGTGGGTGAGCTCACCAGATCAAAGAGGTCCTCTCGGGCCTGGGTGCCCACGTGCAGCAGGTCTCGGAAGCCACGTGTGACCAGCAGGGCCACCCGCTCCCCGCGCCGCTCCAGCAAGGCATTGGTGGCCACTGTGGTGCCCATGCGGATGCTGGCAATGCGACTGGTGTCCAGCGGCCGGTCCCGGGGCAGCGGCATGCCCCCCTCCTGGGAACCCCATGGTCGGTGTCAGGCCTCTGGTCCCCAGGTCCCAACCCACCCCGCCTTGCTGCCTTGGCCACCTGCTCCAGGATGCGGCGGATGCCCTCGGTCGGTGCGTCTACATAGTTGGCGGGGTCCTCTGAGAGCAGCTTCAAGACCCTCACGTGCCCCCCGGGGCACTGGGCAAAGACATCTGTGAAGGTGCCTCCACGGTCGATGGCGAAGTGGAAACGCCCCTCAGGGCTGCCCATGATGATGGGGCTGGAGTCCAGCAGCGACTCTTCAGCCGGTAGTCCGGGGAGAACTGGACAGAGACCACCCATCAGGCCACAGGCCCCGGGGGCATCGACAGGCTGGCAGCCTTGGGCAGAGCTGGGATGGGGAGAGGACGGGGCAGGCGGAGGGGCGGGGGGGGGGGGGCGGTTCGACGTCCCGAAGGAGCCCTGGACAGAGCGGGAGGTGCAGGCCCAGCTCCGAGGGCAGGGTGGGTCCGGCGCCCTAGTGGCCCGCATTTCCCGGCTCCCAGCGCGCCCGGAGCAGGTCTTTCGGAGGGGGACGCGCCACGGAAGCCCAAGGGCCGGGGGTCTGGGCTCGCTTGGCACGAAGAGGCACGGGGGCGGGGGGCGGGCTGGGGAAGCCCCACTCGCAGCCGCGCGACCTTCGGGCCCGGGCCCTGGGGGACGCGGGGCGGGGCCTGCGCAGACTGCGGGGCAGGCCGGGTCTGGGCCGGGAGGCGCGGAGCTGCGGGGGCCGCGCGGCCGGGGCGGGGCGGCGAGGAGAGGGGCCCGAGCGCGCGGGTGCGGGGCCCACCTGGCGTCGGCTCCGAGCGGCCGGCGGTCTGCAGGCCCCGCGCTCGCGCCCCGCCCCGTCCCCAGCCCGGAAGCGGAGCCCGCCCCCCCGCACGACCGGTCCGGGCGCGCACGGCCCTCCCGGTTGCGTAAGGCTCGGCTCGCCGGGAACCGCCTCCCTCCTCCGCCGGGAGCCACCCGGGGGCACGGCGGGGCGCGGGGCCGAGCGGGGCCAGGCGCGGCGCGGTGCTGGCGCGTCCCCGGCCTCCGGGCACCTCGGTTCCGCCGGCCGTCAGGCCCCAAGCCGGCCCAGAGGTCGCCGAGCCTAGGAGCCTCGGGGCCCACTCTGGGAGCGCCGGGGCAGGGAGAGCAGAACGCCCGGCAAAGAAATGTCAGCCCGGACGAGCTCGAGCTGCGCGCTGGCACGACGCGGTTCCGCCGCGGGAATGGGGCCAGGGCGCCGGGGGAGGGAGCGCGGGTCGGGGGGCGCGCCCTGCAGAACCCCCTTGCTCCCCGCGTGCTTGCAGGTGCTGCGGGCAAGGGCCCCTCCACAAGCTATCAACACCCTTGCTGCCCGTCCAAGGCCAACCCTGCCGCAGCCGAGGCTGGGAGCAGCAGGACCCACAACAGAAGGGCTGATGTCCCCAGAAGCTGTGGCAGGTGCCCCGATGAGGGCAGACGGCTCTCCGACCCTGGCTGTTCCCCAAGGGCAGAGAGGTGACCAAGCTTGGAGTGGGCTCAAACTGTGCGGGGCCTGGAGCAGGCCTTTCCCACTCCCTGGAGGGAACAATGTGTGTGTGCGGGAGGGGTGTCCCAGGCAGAGGGGACAGCGGGTGGAGGCGGCTTCACCTCATGGGCCAGGCCAGGCAGACAGGCCAGCAGGCCCCCCCAACACGCTCCCCTGTCCCCTAAGAAACCTGCCAGCCCTGGAGGCCTGCTTGGTCCCTGCAGGTGGGAGGGAGGTGGGCCGGGTGGGGACCACGGCCTTGGGGTGCACCCCAGGCTGCAGCGGGGAGGGCTCGCATCTGCCTGCCGGCCTTTGGCAGCCTCAGCGTCCCCTTCCATGTGGTGGGGGAGGACGAGGAGACATGGTTTTGGAAGAACTGGACCAAGAAAGATACATGAGATTCAGTGACTCAGAGCAGTGCCCAGGTCTGTGACTTCTGACCCCACCTCACACCTTCTGATGGTGGCCCATGGCCTCCTCCACCAGCCCAGGCTCCAGATGGTGTCTCCCCACATCCAGCCCTGCTTGGGCCAAGCGTGGAGGACTTGAGCTCCCCAGCCCACAGGGTTGGCCCTGGAATCAGACACACGGGACCCACGCCCCCAAGGATGGGCTGTGACCATGTCCAGATGACTGTGTTCCCGCATCCCCAGTGGCAGGTGCCAGCCATGGCAATGCCCCCAGACCTCTACCACACTGATGCTTAGCACCTCCCCCATCCCTCTCGCCCGGCTGGGGCCCTGGATAGTCAGTAGAGCCATGATGCAGGAGCTCTACCTCCGCTTGCTCTGAGCAAACCACAAGGTGGTGGTCAGCAGCCCCCTTTGGGTCAGAACCCCCACCTGCGGCCCCCACCATATCTCCTTTGTTCCCCCACAGCAGCTGCCCGGCTAACAGCCCACACACTCGTCCAAATGACTGGGTGATCATCCCACCAAATCCCCCACACGGCCTCTCCATCCAGGCCCTCGGCTGAGAATCCATCCGGAGACTTCCACGACCTCATCCGCACCCACCACCGCCTGGGGACCTGCACTCTGCCGAGCCTTCCCAGTACCGCCCAGCCACGCCCCCCCTCGCTCGCACCCGTCTTCCCCTTGTGGCTGGTGATTGTCATTGTCGGCGCACGCCGGCTTAAGTCCCCACCCCCACGCCCTTCCAGCAGGATCCATCTACTCTGTCCCTAGGCTGCGCCTCCCCAGAGGCGTCCAGCTTCCGCCCCACTCGTGTCCTGGCTCTCTTGACCTCACCTCCACTGAGATCATATCTGGCAAGACCAAAGAATGTCCCCCAGCCGTCCCAGTGCCCGTCCCTCTCTGACCACCCCGCGCGTCCACCCATCCCCTAGCTGTGTGTGTGGGAAGCACCTTCCGTGTCGGGCTTCTGACTCGCTCCCGGACCTCCCCCCGCCAGCCTCCTTCACCACACCTTCGCGATGCGAGTGTTCCGAGAAGGGCTCCTCTGCTATGCCCTGAACTGTGTCCCTCCAAAATGCGTGTGCTGAAGCCTACCCCACACCGGGATGGGGTTTGGAGGTGGGATCTATGCGAGGTGATGAAGTCATGACAGTGGGGCCCCAGGGTGGGATTAGTGCCCCTGTAAGAAGAGATGGCTCGCAAAATAAATAAATAAATAAATAAATAAAATTTTAAAAAAATAATAAAATAAATAAAATTAAATTAAATTAAAATAAAAAAGAAGAGATGGCTCGCTCTCTCCAGAAGGTGCAGACGCACTAGACGGTGGCCAGCTCTAAGGCAACCGCAGAGCCCCCCCCAAGAGCCCTGCCAGCACCCTGAGCTCGGACTCCCAGGCTCCAGAACTGCGGGAAGCAACTGTTGCAGTCATCCTGCCTGCAGCATTTGGACAGAGCAGCCCGGAGTGTAAGTCCCAGCTCCGGTCACACTGTCTCCCCCGTTGTCACCTCGGGTCCCTCAGCAGCAGGGATGGAACCCGGTGCCAGGACTGGCATGCCCCCGCCCCCGTATCTCCCTGTGGATCTGCACAGCCAGAGGCTTCCCTGCAGCATGGTGCCCATGCCCATGAGACTGGGGTCCCCTGAGCCTGCCCACACCAGGGACAGTGCCCTACTTGCAGAGCTGAGGCTTAAACCCTGGGAGCTGCCCTCACCCACCTCCTCACCCACCACACCCAGCCTTCAAGCCCCTGCCCTAGCCAAGCCTGTCACTTCTCACCAGGAGAACGACCCTCACCCACCCCATCCCATCAGGCCGGGAGCCCCAGGGGCACAGATCCTGCCGTCAGGTTCCTTCTGACCTGCAGGGCCTTCTTGGTCCTCGTCTGCCCTCCCCTTCACCAGCACTGGCGCAGCGCGATGCCTCAACACACCCAGCTTGCTGCCACCTCAGGGCCTTTGCACAGACTAAGCTCGACCCCAGCCTTGGGGCTCCTTCCCTTGGGTCCAGCCCTGCTCCAACACCACCTTCTCACTGCTGCACTTCCTTCATATCACCCCCGCCCAGCACCTTCCACTCCCGACAGGCCGCTGCCCTTGGAAGCAGGGCTTCCCCCCACTTTCCAGGCTCTTGGCACAAGTTGACAAAGTGAAGCTCCATGGGCCCTGGCGCTTCCCACCTCTTTCGGCATCCTTGAACTTGATGGTTCTCCTCCGGGATGGCCGGGGGCTGGCGGCCACCTCAGCTAGGATCCCTGAGCCGCAGAAGCCAAGGCTGCTGCCCCGGTTCCGAAGCACCAGCTTCAGCTCCTGGTTCTCCTGGATGAGCTGCACCAGCCGCCGCAGCTCCTCGTTCTCCTGCGCCAGCCGCTGGATCTCCTGCCGCAGGCCCTCGTAGCTGCTCAGGAGGGACATGCCCGGCATCAGGGGCGGCAGCTGCCAGCAGCTGGCGGGCTGGCCGGGGACAGTGGACCGGGCCCCGTCATTGTGAAGTCAGTGGCCTCCCTGCCCCCGCGCCTCGGCCGCATTCCAGGGCCTGGCAGTTCCGATCGCCTTGAGCGGGGCACACCTGACCGCTGACCTCTGACCTCTGGCCCCTGACAGCCCAACGACTCGGGCCTGGAGTCCCTCTAGGAAGCCCCTTCTGCAGGGGAAAAGCTGCTTTTTTCCTTTAATTTAATTTAATTTAGATTCAGTTAACATATAGTGTATTCTCCATTTCAGACATAGAGCTCAGTGACCCATCAGTGTCCTACAACACCCACTGCCCATCACATCCCGCGCCCCCTTCATGCCCATCCCCCAGCCACCCCGCCCCCATCCCCGCCCCTCCAGCAACCCTCAGTTTGTTCCCTGTGGTTAAGAAGAGTGTCTCATGGTTTGTCTCCCTCTCTGGTTTCTTCTTACTTTATTTTTCCTTCCCTTCCTCGCTTCTCAAATTCCTCATATCAGGGAGATCGTATGATAGTTGTCTTTCTCCAATTGACTTATTTCGCTCAGCATGATACTCTCCAGTTCCATCCATGTCATTGCAAATGGCAAGATTTCATTCCTTTTTTTAAAAAAAGATTTTATTTATTTATTTGAGAGAGCGAGAGAAAGCATGAGAGGAGAGAGGTCAGAGGGAGAAGCAGACGCCCCGTGGAGCTGGGATCCCAATGTGGGACTCGATCCTGGGACTCCGGAATCATGACCTGAGATGAAGGCAGTTGCCCAACGAACTGAGCCACCCAGGTGCCCAAGATTTCCTTTTTTTTTTTTTTTTAATTTTATTTATTTATTTGACAGACAGAGATCACAAGTAGCAGAGAGGCAGGCAGAGAGAGAGAGGGAAAGCAGACTCCCCACTTGAGCAGGGAGCCTGATGAGGGGCTCGATCCCAGGACCCTGGGATCATGACCTGAGCCAAAGGCAGAAGCTTTAACCCACTGAGCCACCCAGGCGCCCCCCAAGATTTCCTTTTTGATAGCTGCATAGTATTTATATGTATATGAATATATATTATTAATATTATATAATTATATATTATTATATAATATTAAATATTGTTAAATTAAATATTATTAAATATATAATATTAAAATATTATATATATATATACATATATATATACACAAACTACATCTTCTTTATCCATTCATCTGTTGATGGACATCTAGGTTCTTTCCATAGTTTGGCTATTGTGGACATTGCTGCTATGAACATTCAGGTGCACGTGCCCCTTCGGATCCCTACATTTGTACCTTTAGGGTAAATACCCAGTAGTGTGATTGCAGGGTCATAGGGTGGCTCAATTTTCAACTTTCTGAGGAGCCTCCATACTGTTCTCCAGAGTGACTACACCAGCTTGCATTCCCACTGACAGTGTAGGAGGTTCCCCTTTCTCCGCATCCTCACCAACATCTGTCATTTCCTGACCGGTTGATTTTAGCCATTCTGCCTGGTGTGAGGTGGGATCTCGCTGTGGCTTTGATCTGTATGTCCCTGATGCTGAGTGATGTGGAGCATGTTTTCATGGGTCTTTTGGCCATCTGGAGAAGTGTCTTCTTTGGAGAAGTATCTGTTCACTGGAAGCTCCTTTATCCCAGCCTGGCACAGACGTGTTGCAGGAAGAGGGAGTCAAGGATCCGGGCAACCCCACTGCTGCAGCATCTCCACCTGCCTGTGCCTGTCACAGGGCTGGGTGACCAGGCATGGTCCACAAGGCCGTGGCAGCCAGCACGACATTAGAAGGGGCTGGGAGAGTGAGTGCTCGAGCTGCGTAAAGGTGGGGGCTCTTCTGGCCTAGCGGCAGCAGGACCCACACAACAAAAACTGGTGAGGTCAGGGGCACCTGGGTGGCTCAGTGGGTTAGGCCTTTGCCTTTGGCTCAGGTCATGGTCTCAGGGTCCTGGGATTGAGCCCCACATCCGGCTCTCTGCTCAGCGGGGAGCCTGCTTCCTCCTCTCTCTCTGCCTGCCTCTCTGCCTGCTTGGGATCTCTGTCTGTCAAATAAATAAATAAAATCTTAAAAAAAAAAAAAAAAGACTGGGGAGGTCAGAATCCAGGGACGCGGGGTGAGTCAGCAAGTGTGTTAGGCCAGGGCTGAGCCTGGGGCGGGGGGGGTGGGTAGCAGTGCACGTGGAGGCCAGGGGCCCTTGGGGAGGTGTGGAGACGGGGACACAACGTCGTGGGAGAGGGCGGGGCACCCAGCAGGGAGACCCCGGGAAAGGGCTGAAGACAGCAGATTCCGGGTGGCATGGGAGCCCGCCCAAGGGTAGCAGTGGGGGTTATAGGTTCGAGGCCATGAAGGACTTCCTTCCCTCGCCCGGTGCTCCTGCTGGGGCGGCTCTGTGCCGTGTCCTTGCCTGTCCTTCCCTTGGTTACAAGGAGTATTTATCTCACATCGTCATTTCCTTTTTGCGGGTCTGCTTGGGCGGTTTCCACTTGTTAACCGGCAGGTTCTGGGAACGGCGAGCTCCGGGGAGGGGTGGGGTCTACACAGTGCCGGCCATGGAGGGGGCCGCCTCTGACAGCCGTGATCCAGGAGACGGGGCGGCGACTGCCCTTAAGCTCGATGGACGTGATGGCAATTTTAAGAGTTCTTCTAACTGGGAACTATCCCGATTCTCAGGCTTATGGAGTAAGGGATTTCTGCCAAGACTAGAGGCCTCAGCTCAAAGGAATGACAGGCTCAGGGCAGTGAACCTCCAGCCCAGACCCTCTCAGAGCAGGAATGTGGCAGGCAGAATTCAAAGGCCCCCAAGGACACCTGCACTCATGGACATACCCTGCATAATCCAAGAATGAAATGGGTTTTACAGCCACAATAAATTATTTATACATATTTATAGGAGGCATAAAGGGAGATTATGTTGGAGGAGACCTACTGAATCAGGTGGGCCCTTGAAAGAAGAGGTCTCCTCCTACAGGAAGGGATCAAAGTGTCAAAGACGTTCCACGCAAGGGAGACTATTTGCCGCGGAGGTGGCCACGTGCCAAGGGATATGGCTGGTCTCTGGGAGCATATCATAGTCAAAATACTAAAAGACAAAGAGAAAACCTCCAAAGTCACAAGATAAAAATGACTTCTCGCACGTGAGGAAACCCAGTAGGATCAACACCCAACTTCTTGGTGGGAACAGTGGAGGTCAGGAAGCAATGAGATGACGCTTCCAGTCACTCTTTCAATGACTCAAGCAAGAATCCCAAATTCTGGAAAGTGATCTTTGGGAAATTAAGGTAAAATAAAGGCAGTCCATGACAAACAGACATGGAGAATTTCCTGCTAGAAGACCTGCCTTACAAGAAAATACTAAAGAAAGTTCTTCACAAGACGGAGGCACGGAGGGTCCGGAACTTGCCTCCTCCCAAGGATGCGACAAATTCACAACTGCATGTGGAGGGGCCTCTTCAGAAACAGCCCTCAGAACTGGACGAACAGAGCCTCCGCAACACAGGACAAAAAGAGACATGGGTACGACTGGGGCACCTGGGTGGCTCAGTCGTGAAGCTTCTGCCTTCGGCTCTGGTCATGATCCCGGGGTCCTGGGATCAAGCCCCACATCAGGCTCCCTGCTCAGCGGGGGGTCTGCTTCTCCTCTCCCTCCGCCTCTCCCCCTCCTTGTGCACAAAGGAAACCATCACAGAAAGGAAAAGGCAACGTACTGAACAGGAGAGGATATTTACAAGTCCCCCATCTGATACGGGGTCAATATCCGGAATACACAAAAACTCATACAACTCAACAACAACAACAAAACCACCAAGCAACCTGATTAAAAAACAGGCAGAGGATCTAAGTAGACACTTTTCCAAAGACATGAGGACGACCAACAGACACATGAAAAGACATTCGACATCCGTGATTATCAGCGAAATGCAAACCAAAGCCACAAGGAGCCGTCACCTCCCGCTTGTTAGATCAGCGACTGTCACAACACAGGAAAGAACGAGCGTTGGCAGAGATGTGGGCAAAAGGGAGCCCTCGTGCGCTGTCGGCGGGAGCGCTAGTTGGTGCAGCTGCTGTGGAAAACAGCCCGGGGGTTCCCCAGAGAAGTAAGAAGAGAAACGCCCCAGGCCCCAGGCAGCCCGCGCCTGCGCGCTCCGGAGAAACCAAAACCACGAATTCCAACCGCCGTCTGCACCGCGTGGTCCGAGCAGCATCGTGGACGGCAGCCAGACGCGGCCGAGCGCCCGGCACGGAGGAGCGGGCAGAGGGTGTGGTGCACGCACACCCACACTCACACACTCGCACGCACTCTCTCACTCTCGCACACTCGCTCGCTCACACACTCACTCTCGCACACCCACTAGCACACCGGCTCGCACTCACTCACGCCGTCGCTCACACTCACACACACTCGCACACACACGCCGTAGAGCATCACTCAGCCAGAAACCAGGAGGATGAGCTGCTGCCGACTCTCACCACGCGGACGGCCCTTGAGGGTGTGACTGCGCGTGCAGTGAGTCAGAGAAAGACAAACGCCCGGGGGATCTCGGCACACACGGAAACAGGCTCAGGGAGACGGGCGACAGCCGCGGGACGGGGCGGGGCGGGTGCAGTGGGCGAAGCGTGTCGGCTGCCGGTGGCGGAGTGGAGTGGCCCCCCGGTGGGGACCCCTCTGCGGTGTCCACAGATGTGAGACGGGGGTCGCAGACCGGAAACTCACACAGGAGGTTGTCGCCCAATTTTACCTCCATTTCAGCCAAAAGAAAAGTCCTCAAGGTGAGAAGCAGTCCCCTCTGACCGTCGCCGAGGTCCAGTTCCTCGGTGTGGCCGGGCTGGCGGGGACCTGGGCGGCGCCCCGCTGCGGCTTAGGCACCCGCGTGGGAAGCCACTCGCCGGGCAGCACAGTGGGCGCCGCGCGCGGGGGAGCCAGAGCGCCACCAGGAAGCAGCAGGGCCGCGAGGAGCCCACGCACGCGCTGTCCTCTGACGGACCGGCGCCCCGAGGCCAAGCTAGGGACCCCGCGTGGACACACGGGCGCTGAGCCCTCCCAGACCCCGGCAGCCCTCCGCCCCGGCAGAAGCAGGCACGCCCGCCTTGCCAGAGGACGCGTGGACGGCCGACCCTTGCTGCCACACGGACACACGCTCAGGGCCCTCGCGCAGGAAAGGAGGCCCAGGCATCGCCCCTTGGCATGGGAACCAGCGCTGTCCCTTATTTTGACCAGAAGAATGTGGCTGAAGTGGGGCGCCTGGGTGGCTCAGTGGGTTAAAGCCTCTGCCTTCGGTCAGGTCATGGTCCCAGGGTCCTGGGATCGAGCCCCGCATCAGGCTCTCTACTTGGCGGGGAGCCTGCTTCCCCCTCTCTCTCTGCCTGCCTCTCTGCCTACTTGTGATCTCTGTCTGTCAAATAAATAAATAAATAAATAAATAAAAAAGAATGTGGCTGAAGTGACAGCACACCTACATCAAGCCTTGACCTTGAGGGCCAGGACTTCCGGGGCGGCTTGGTGACCCCTCACTCTGGACTTTGACCAAAGGGCACACAGTGTTTGTGGGAGGCTGTCTGCTGTCTGGGTGACAGACAGGTCAGCAGCAGGACCTGGCACTGGGGCCAGAACCTCCCCGCTCCCAGCCCGGGTTCCCAGTCCTGGAGGCTGCACCCCGAGGGCCCGTGGCCAGCCGCTGGGCGGAGGGGCCTCACCGGGCAGGACGACCCGAGGCCCGCCATGCCCCTGGCACCCGCCGGCAGAGCCGGGGCCGCTGCTCCTGGCGGAGCCGTCTCCCCCGCATGCTGCCCCGGGGAGGAGGCAGCCTGGACGCTGACGCTGACGGTGGGATGTCGGGGACGTGGAGATGCTCTCCGCGACGGAGGACAGAAAGGCCTCAGCACAGGCTGAAGGCTTGAACTGCGCGCATCCCGCTGTGGAGGCCAGAAGCTCAGGCGGAGTCTCGGGGATTAAAATCGAGGTGGTTACAGGAAAGGTTCCTTCCGGAGGTTCTGGGGGAGAATTCCCGGGATGCCGCACTCCTGTGCTCGTCCGGTCTCTGTCCCCACCGTCACTTGCCTTCTCTTCTGTAACCGAACCCCCCTCCGCTTCCATCTCGCAGACGATCGTGATGACGTCGAGGGCCAAGACAGTCTTCCCATCTCAACTTAACCGCATCCACAAGCTTCCTTTTGCCCTAGAAAGTACCATTCACAGCTTTCAGTCCTGGGCTCTGGGTCTCTGGAGGGGATTCCTCAGCCCACCACGCCGCGGGACACGAGGCCTTCTCCAGCCACACACAAACCGTCAGCAGCGATGCTGCTTCCCTGGCCGGGGGAGCCTAAGCCCCAGCTGTGCTGACCCAGACTGGGCTCCTAGGAAGCCAGGCTTCCATTGAAGACGGGGCGGGGGGGGGGCAGGTGAGGGCAGTAAAGCTCACAAAGCAGCTCTACAGGGGTCCCCTGCGAGCAGCACTGGCCAGTGGGCAGCACAGTACTGGCTGAGCCTCATCTGGCGGGCCCAGCAGAGGAGTCCCAGGGGCCTGCAGCGCTGAGCTCATGACATGGGGACTCACCGTCTTCCCGAGCCCCCCATCAGCCTAATGGAAAAGTGACCGTCTGCGGAGGGCTCTGCACATTCCCAGCTGGTTACCGGCCCCTCTGCTGGGGGGGCCACCGTTGGGATATGTCTGTGCTGTCTTCAGGGGTCAGGTCTCTGGGGACAGGCTCACTGGGACATCAAGAGGCTCACCCCTCATTCACGCAGCCCCTTCCTGGGGCCGGGGGCTTGGCAGAGTGTTTGCAAGACCGCATTTTGTAAAATCTGCAACAGTAAAATCATCACCGTCAGTTCAAGCTCTCTTCCCACAGCGACGCCCCCCGTGCTGCATGAGCTGGAGAGGCTGCGCTGCGCTTGTGGGGGTTTAGCGGGAACAGCCGCTTCCTGGAATCCCTAAGCTGTTGCCTCCAGGGACACACCTGCCTCCCACTGCGCTGTGCGCCAGGGCACCTTGGGCGGCTGGAGTTGGCTAATGGGCGTCATCAGTTCAAAACATGTCTAAGGTCATTTAGTCACAAACAAGAAAACCACAGAGGCCCTGAAACCTCAGGGCTCACATGTACACGAAACTTGACAGAGGGCTCCTCAAATTTAACAACCCTAAAAACTGACACCCTATTACCCACAGGAGCCATTCCCTGAAAACAACTTTTCTAAGCTATAGTAAAAATAAACTTTAATCAAACTTGTTAGAAAAGAGACTGAGTTCCCTTCTCTCTGTATGTACACATCAAACAACTGTTGTCACCTTTTTATTTAATTTTACTTTTAGTCATCTCCACACCCAGTGTGGGGCTCGAACTCACAGCCCCGAGATCGAGAGTCACACGCTCCGCCAGCGGAGCCTGCTGGTGGTCACCCTAACAGGCCATCAGAGCGTGCATCCAAAAAGCATAAGGAAAACGCGCTAGAGAAATATTTCAGAAGGATAATTCATGACGTTACGTGGGTTCCCCGTGTTTTGTGATGCTGCTCAACTCTGAACAATTTACACTACGTGTTAGGGTTTCTTTTCTCACTCTGTTCACTTGATTTCGGACACATGACTTCGCCTTCTGTTTTGGGAAGCAGCACTCTGCAGGAAGGAGGCGCACAGCAGGGCTGAGAGCGCTCTCCTTTGTGAGGCGCGCTGGGGTTAGCCGGTCGCTGGGGCTTCAGTCTGGGGACGGTTCCCACCATTCCCGAGGAGTGGCTCACTGAGCCTGATCTGTGCAAACAAGCACGGCTCATCCCGTGCTCCGGCCTTCCTCCCAGCCTTCTGGCATCGGGATACGTGCCGGAAGGAGGGCGCCTCCCCGCCCAGCCCCCACAAATGCCCTCAGTATGGCGTCTCCCCACGCGCTGTCACCCCTGGCTGCTGGGGGGTGTAATTGCTGTGTGGAGAAGGTTCTGGAAGCGGTGCTTGGTTCCCTAACTTTGCCACATGAACCTTATTCCTTTGCTGATTTGGATCACTGTCCTTTCTCTAATAAATCTCAGGCTCGAGTTCAACACCTCGGAGCAAGTTGCTGAGTCCAGAGTGGTCCTGGGGTCCCAAACGTAGCCCCCAAATATGTGTACGTGTGAGCCCCAGCCCTAGATCTACCCATGGGTACAACACAGGGTCAGAGAATCCAGGGGGCAGGAGTGGCTGAAGCGCCCGTGCTGCCGGGCTGGAGGTCTTAGTTCCCGGGGCAGAGGGACACTCCCACCAATGGACACAAGGAAGGTTCCACTGGCCTGGGGGGAGCAGCCACCACCCGGCCACTTTGGGCCCTAGGCTCCTTAGGCCCTGGACCAGCATCACAGATTGTCCCGGGCAACTAGTGTCGCTGCTATGCAACTGGGGCAGGAGAGTGTGGGACACCTGCGGGACTCCCACCCGCACCAGTGGACAGCCACTGCGTCACTGACCCGATTAGAACGGGGACAACATGGGCTCAACCTGCTGAGGGGGAAAGCCCCCATCCCTCCCCCGATAACCAGCCAAATATCTGAGGGTGGGTAGATGGCAGGTGGTGAGTCCCAGAGGACACCGGCCATCACAGCCTCAGACCAGGGGCAGGTGCAGGGCCGTGGCTGGCTGCCCGCCCTCACGCTGCATTCATCTCGGAGACCAGGACCTCGAAGGGGACACTGTGCTGGTAGGACTGGGCTCTTGCCTGCTACAGTGTGTCCGTCCTACCTGCTTTTCTTACGTCCTGATGTTGGTCTTGCTTCTCTTGAGGGTCAAGGTCCATGTTCCCTCCCCTGGAGCCCGAGCAGAACTTTGTGACCACCTCGACCCACAGGGGCTGCTGGGAGTAGCGCTATGCGATTTCCGCGGCTTGGTCTTCAAACACCACACGTGCCCACCTTGTTGTCTTTTGAGGTCAGCTGGAGGTCACCTTCCAGGAAGCACTGGCTGCAGGGACAGGCCACGCACCGGCGCCATCTCAGGTCCGGATCAATAGCCGGCATCAGTCACGGAAGACACGGGAGAGGAAGCCGTCAGGACCACAGCTGTCACCACCTGCCGTGAGCACAAGCAGGAAAGATCCTAAGTGCAAACAACCTAGATGGGCCCAGACAAGCCCCAGGACTGCAAGACTTAATGACGTGATTATGTTTTGTTACTCGAAGTGACTGAGGTTACGCAGCACGAGACAAATAGCCATACAAGCCCCACTAGACCCGTCCTGGAAGCAGCGAGCGCGTCTTCATTCTCGAGGGGGAACAAGGCCCATTTTATTCCTTTACTTATTTTAAAGATTTTATTTATTTATTTGTCAGAGGGAGAGAGAGAGAGAGGGCACACAAGCAGGGGGAGCAGCAGGCAGAGCAGGCAAGGGAGAAGCAGAGTCCCGGCTGAGCAGGGAGACCGATGCGGGGCTCGATCCCAGGACCCTGGGGATCATGACCTGAGCCGAAGGCAGACGCTTAACTAAGCCAGTCAGGTGCCCCCCAGAAGAGAAATTATTAAATTTCCTACCACCTAGAACCCACTGACAAGTCCTTGGAACAGGCAGAGCCACCTTCTTCTAGGGCCTCAGCTGCCTCAATGCTGACACTTTGCTAAAGGCAAGAGGCAATCGTAGCCTGATCCCCAGGATCCCGTAAGTCTACTTCAACATATAAAAATTTGGGGTGCCTGGGTGGCTCAGTGTCTGTCTTCCGCTCAGGTCATGTCTCAGGGTCCTGGGATCCAGCCCCGCGTCGGGCTCTCTGTTCAGCCGGAAGCCTGCTTCCCCCTCTCTTTCTGCCTGCCTCTTCGCCTACTTGTGATCTCTGTCTGTCAAATAAATAAATAAAATCTTTTAAATTTTTTAAAAAGATTATTTATTTATTTATTTGACAGAGATCACAAGCAGGCAGAGAGGCAGGGGGGGTGAGGAAGCAGGCTCCCCGCTGAGGAGAGAGCCCGACGCGAGGCTCGATCCCAGGACCCCGAGATCATGACCTGAGTCGAAGGCAGAGGCTTAACCCACTGAGCCCTCCAGGCGCCCCATCGTCAGCATTTTTAAGGGACAAACGTAAACCCTAAACTGTAAGGACAAAACACAATGCATGCCTCAGCTTGGGAGAATGAATGCATTTATGGCTGCAGAAGAACAAGAAACCATCAGAGACACGACGCGGCTTCCTTCGACCTGCGTCTGCCCACTGGACCCACAAGGAGCCTCCAGGCAGGCCGAGCCGCAGAGGGGGGCGGGCCGCAGGTGCAGGAGCGGGGCGGGGCGGGGCGGGCGCAGGCGTGGGGGGCGGGGCGGGCGCAGGCGTGGGGGGCGGGGCGGGCGCAGGCGTGGGGGGCGGGGGCGGGCGCAGGCGTGGGGGGCGGGGCGGGGCGGGAATGACCAGCGCAGGCGCAGGGGCTCGGTGGGGGGGTGGGGGCGGGGCCAGAGGGGCGCAGGCGCGTGCGGTAGAAGCCAGGGAGGGCCTGGGGTGTACGAGAATCTCCCCCACGACAAACCCGAAGGGGCGCCACGGGGGCAGTTCTTCCCCGAGCCAGTCTCCACCTCTGGCCGCCGTGGGACAGCTCCCCGAAAAGGCCGCAGGCACAGTCTTCCTCCCCGGCTCAGCACCGCCGAAGATTCCCGGGGCCGGAAGTGAGGGAAGTGGCACCGCGGGGGAGCGTAGTTTCCCAGGACCGGAAGTGGGGGGAGTAGGGCCGCCAGCCCCCCCTGGGGGAACCGTAGTTCTCCAGGGCCGAAAGTGGGGGCCGGACCGCCGGAAACCGCGGGCCGGGGGAGGCCGGAAGTGCGCGTCAGAGCCGCCGGGAAGTGTAGTCCTGCGAGAGACGGAAGCGCAGCCCGCTGCCGGGCGCCATGGCGGGCCTGGAGCTCCTGTCGGACCAGGGCTACCGCGTCGACGGACGACGCGCGGGCGAGCTGCGCAAGATCCAGGCGCGGATGGGCGTGTTCGCGCAGGCCGACGGCTCGGCCTACATAGAGCAAGGCAACACCAAGGCGCTTGCGGTGGTCTACGGGCCGCACGAGGCGAGTGGCGTGCGCGAGCCGGGCGGTGCGCGGGGCCTCCGGCCCGGGCTGAGCCTCCGGGCCGGGCTGAGCCTCCGGGCCGGGCTGAGCCTCGGGGGTCCCGGCTGGCCGCGGCTCCGTTCGCCCAGCCCATCTTCGGGGCCGCCGCGGCGCACTCGGAGCCAGAGCCGGAGGCCCTGCAGTGCGAGGCGGCGCGTCCCCTCCGGCGCACCGACCCTCGCTGTTCCGGAAGCGCCGGGCGCGCTCCCCCTCCCCTGCCACCACACGCTTCCCTGCCTCTCCCTACCCAGCCCCCTCGGGCGTCCGTTCGGGGAGCCCCTCGCCGCACGCCTCCGTGGGCCGTAAACTCCGTGAGACGGGGCTGTGGAAGAATCCTGCCGGCTCTACCGTCCCGTTTCCATTGCCGGAGAAGGGAGGCGCGCGGGGTGGCAACGAGCGAGGCGGGTTTGCGGGGCAGAGGGCTGCTCGTGGGGAGACGAGGAAGGACTCCACGTGGGATCCAGTCGTCTCTAGGGAAGCAGCAACTCGCCGCTTTGTCGATCAGCGACACTGTTTAGGATTTTATGTCGCACGTGGTGGGGAAGCTTGGGAGGCGGCAGAGCAGATGGCGTCAGACTCGGTATTTGCGAACCTACCAGCTCTCGCTACCAGTGGAGAGCGGTTGGGAGGGCGTGAGGCAGGGAAGAAACGGGGAGGCCTTGTTAAGAGAAATCCTATCCAGGCATGGTGGTGGCTTAGAGACTGGCCACGCAGCCCTCCCGCAGGCTGCTTTGCAGGTAAAGTAGGAGGGTGAGAGGGAAGCTGAGGTCTGGGTCTGAGCCAGAGGAAGGTGTAGTGGGAGCTGGGAAGCAATGAGCCCGGCTTATGTGTTCTTCCTCCCCCAGATCCGGGGCTCCCGAGCACGAGCTCTGCCAGACAGGGCCCTGGTGAACTGTCAGTATAGTTCTGCGACCTTCAGCACAGGTGAGCGCAAGCGGCGGCCGCATGGGGACCGTAAGTCTTGTGAGATGGGCCTGCAGCTGCGTCAGACCTTCGAGGCGGCCGTCCTCACACAGCTGCACCCACGCTCCCAGATTGATATATACGTCCAGGTGAGCAGCAGCAGCCCTCAGCCCACGGAGGGAGAGGGACGGGGGAGAGGGGGGTTTGGGAGCCACGGGTCAGGAGCCTAATGGACGGATGCCCCGGGGGGACTCCTGCAGGTGCTGCAGGCAGATGGTGGGACCTACGCAGCTTGTGTGAACGCAGCCACGCTGGCAGTGCTGGACGCTGGAATACCCATGCGGGACTTTGTGTGCGCCTGCTCCGCTGGCTTTGTGGACAGCACAGCCCTGGCGGACCTCAGCCACGTGGAAGAGGCCGCTGGCGGTCCCCAGCTGGCCCTGGCCTTGCTGCCGGCCTCAGGCCAGATTGCGCTGCTTGAAATGGACGCCAGGCTCCACGAGGACCACCTGGAGCAGGTGCTGGAGGCCGCTGCCCGGGCTGCCCGGGATGTGCACACACTGCTGGACCGTGTGGTTCGACAGCATGTACGTGAGGCCTCTGTTTTGTTAGGGGACTGAACATCTGCACCCCCACCCCCCGTTCCCCGAATAAAACTCACACATAGTGTGCTGAGCTCTGATCTCCCACAGTGCTTCCACATCCTCGGAGCCTGGCTTGATGCTTGCACCCTGGGGGTGACTAGGGACCATCCCTGTCCCCCACACATGAAGGACCTACCGCTTGCAGTCTCAAGAATCACAGCCCAAAGAATTGGGGGGGGGCGTGTCCCAGGATGGACAGAGCAGTTGTGCCAGGAAGGGTTCAAGGCCGCTTAGCAGTGAGGTGCGGCCTGGCATAATGAGCCAAGCCATTGGCGGGAGTCTTTTTCTCGCCAGCACATCTGGGGCCCATCATGGCGATGTGGGGGCCATGTCTGACATCTGCCAGACTATGGCTTGGACTGAATGGCCCCTAACACCCTAGGAGCCCTTTGGGCCTGCATAGCCCCGGACTCCAAGAAAAGTACAACAGATACAAGTTCTCACCCGGGGAAAGGAGGCGGGTCTTTTCTACACACCTGTGCCCTGAGCACCAGCCCCTGCAGCCCTCACCGCACACCTCCCGATCTGAAGAGGAGTGCACCCCGCTTTTTACTCCACATACCCCAGCTCCTTTGAAACCCGTTCTGGCCAAAAGTACCATCTGCATTTTGCTGCCTGTGGTTATCTGACCCTGATGACCTCGGCGCTGCGCTCACACGGGGATTGCCCTTGTGCACTCGCTGCCGTTTCTGACCAACATCCGTAGGAATGAGTCTGCCAACGCCCTGGTCTCAGTCCGGCGAACCTTCCTCCTCCCCGCCCCCGCGGGGCGCTCGACCAGTCGCTGCCAGTGGCGGCACGTTCGCACGCTGGGGCGGCCGAGCTCTCCCGCCCCCCCCCGCAACCTGCCCTGTTTTTCCGTCTCTGATTCTGCAAGTCGGAGCTCTCCGGCTCTGCCCCGCCAGCCCGGGCGACCGCTGGTCGCGGCCCTCCCGGAGGCTGCGCGGCGGGGGCGGGCGGGGAAACGCGCACCGCCTGTGCTCGGAGCATGCGCGGCGGCGCGAGGGCCATCGGGACCGGAAGTGCGAGCGGGCGCGGAGCGACGGCCCGACGGGAGCGCGGCCCCGGGCCCGCGGCTGGAGCTGCCGGCCGAGCGCGGCCCCGGAGCCGCCCCTCCCCGCCATGGGTCTCCTGTCGGACCCGGTGCGCCGCCGCGCCCTCGCCCGCCTCGTGCTGCGTCTCAACGCGCCGCTCTGGTGAGCACGGGGCCCGGGGCGGGACCCGGAGGACCCGGGGCTCGGGCTGCCGGCGCCCCCGTGTCCCCGCGGGCTGCTCGCACCCGCGTCTCGGAGCCCACGGGACTCGCTCGGGGCATCGGGCCCGCGGCTCAGCTCCCCCGTCCGACGTCCCGAGCGCCTGGACCCCGGGGCCGGGTCTCTCCGACACGCCCCCGCCGTCCCCGGTGCAGCGCGGGGAGGTCCCGGGCCGGAGCGCGCGGACCCGCTAATGCTCCGGGGCGCCGTCGCCCCCTCTCCCCGCAGCGTGCTGAGCTACGTGGCGGGCATCGCCTGGTTCCTGGCGCTGGCTTTCCCGCCGCTGACCCAGCGCACTTACATGTCGGAGAACGCTATGGGCTCCACCATGGTGGAGGAGCAGTTCGCGGGCGGAGACCGTGCCCGGGGCTTGGCCCGAGACTTCGCTGCGCACCGCAGGAAGTCGGGGTGAGCCGGACAGCTGCGGGCGTGGGGAGATAGTGGTGGCCAAGGCCAGGGAGCTCTGCCTAGCGGCTCTCCTTGTGTCCCTAGGGCTCTGCCAGTGGCGTGGCTGGAGCGGACGATGCGGTCGGTGGGGCTGGAAGTCTACACGCAGAGCTTTTCGCGGAAGCTGCCCTTTCCTGATGAGACCCACGAGCGCTACGTATTGTGGGGGAGGGGAGTGCCTGGGACCAAAAGGCACCTGGGCAGGGTGGCTTGGGGCCGGGAAAACCATGGTAGCATGTCCCGGGCCCAGGAAATCCCTGGTGGGCAGTCTAGGGCGAGGAGGGAGGGCAGCCCTCTGGGGCAGGGTCGTGCTAAGTCTTCCCCATACCGTGTGCAGATGGTGTCCGGTACCAACGTGTATGGCATCTTGCGGGCCCCGCGTGCTGCCAGCACCGAGTCCCTGGTGCTCACCGTCCCCTGTGGCCCAGATTCTACCAACAGCCAGGCTGTGGGACTGCTGCTGGCACTTGCTGCCCACTTTCGGGGTGAGGCTTGGGGGCTGCTCCTGGCAAGGGACGGTTTGGCCCCTGCCCCAGGCTCTGCTGACCTAGCTTCTGCTGTCCAGGGCAGATTTACTGGGCCAAAGATATCATCTTCCTGGTGACGGAACAAGACCTTCTGGGCACGGAGGCTTGGCTGGAGGCCTACCACGACGTCAACGTCACCGGTGGGTCCTCTTGCCCCGGTCCCTCTCTCCAAACCGCTGTCCTCGTCGGCCCTCTATAGGCAGCTCCTTCCCCTGCTCCCACAGGTATGCAGTCATCCCCTCTGCAGGGCCGGGCAGGGGCCATCCAGGCAGCCGTGGCCCTGGAGCTGAGCAGTGACGTGGTCACTAGCCTCGATGTGGCTGTGGAGGGGCTCAATGGGCAGCTGCCCAACCTCGATCTACTCAACCTCTTCCAGACTTTCTGTCAGAAAGGGGGGCTGCTGTGTACGCTGCAGGGCAAGGTAAGGGGGGCTGCCTTCCAGGGGAGCCCGGGCCTCCCACGGCCTTCTCTCTGTGGGGCTTCTCTGACCCTGCCCCCAAACCCTCTAAGCTGCAGCCCCAGGACTGGACATCCGTCGACGGGCCGCTGCAGGGTCTGCAGACCCTACTGCTTATGGTTCTGCAGCAGGCCTCCGGCCGCCCCCACGGCCCTCACGGCCTCTTCCTGCGCTACCGTGTGGAGGCCCTGACCATCCGGGGCATTAACAGCTTCCGACAATATAAGTATGACTTGGTGGCAGTGGGCAAGTAAGTGGCTTTTGACCCCCGCTTCCATACTTGGGGTGGGGTAGGGGTGTGGCCTGGGGGGCCTGGCTGGCCATGACGCCGCCCCACCCCGACAGGGCCCTGGAGGGCGTGTTCCGCAAGCTCAACCATCTCCTGGAGCGCCTGCACCAGTCTTTTTTCTTCTACCTGCTCCCGGCGCTGTCCCGCTTCGTGTCCATCGGCCTCTACATGCCTGCTGCCGGCTTTTTGCTCTTGGTCCTTGGTCTCAAAATATCCTCTGAACCCCTTGTCTGCGTGTGGGCAGCCTAGGTCCTCTCCACTCTAGGCTGGGGAGAATTCTCCGTCCTTGAGGTGGGGGAGTGGGAGTGAGCCCTGGGTCTGCTGCCGGGTAGGTTCCATCACGCCTGTCGTCAGGGTCCTTGACTAGACCACGCTCTGGAGCTGTGGATGCAATTGCATGAGGCCGGAGTGGGCCCCGAGGAGCCTGGGGGGGGGGCCTCTGCACTGAGCCCTCCCGTCCTGCCAGCACAGGTGATGGTCCCCCCACTTTTGCCGTTGGGGCGGGCTTCCAGGATTCCAGGCGATCGTCACTGCGGCAGCTCAGTCTCGATCGGTGGGGTGGTGGTGAGGATCCTTGGGCCTCCCTTGGCCCCAGGGCCCGTCTCCCATTGTCTGTGCTGTTGCAGAGCGTCGGGCTGGCCTCGCTTGTGGCGCCCTTGCTGGTCTCACAGGCCATGGGTCTGGCCCTCTACATCCTGCCGGTGCTGGGCCAACACGTGGCTACTCAGCACTTCCCCGTGGCCGAGGCCGAGGCCGTGGTGCTGACTCTGCTGGCCATCTACGCGGCAGGGCTAGCCCTTCCACACAGCACCCAGCGGTGAGGAGCTGGACTCGGGGGGCGGGGGTACCCTGGCCACACAGGCCAGACCTCTGAGCCTCTTGTCCTGCAGGGTGGTGAGTGCACAGGCCCTAGACAGAGGCTGGATGGCACTGAAGCTGGTGGCCCTCATCTACCTGGCACTCCAGTTGGCCTGCATCACCCTCACCAACTTCTCACTGGGCTTCCTGCTGGCTGCCACCATGGTGCCTGCTGCCGCGCTCACCACGCCCTTCGGGCCCCGGTACATGCCAGCCTGCCCCACGTTGCAGAGTTCAGCGCGCGCTGCCCCTCCCCAAGCCCAGGGCCTGCGCTGCTTCCCACCACCGTGCCCTCGACGGGATGCCCCTCACCCTCCTGCCCCGCCCTGAGCCCGACCTGATCCCGCTTCTCCCCCCAGGCTCCTCTACGCTGCCCTGCTGGTGCTGACGAGCCCAGCAGCCACGCTCCTGGGCAGCTTGTTCCTGTGGCGGGAGCTACAGGAGGCCCCACTGTCCCTGGCCGAGGGCTGGCAGCTCTTCCTGGCGGCGCTGGCCCAGGGCGTGCTGGAGCACCACACCTACGGCGCCCTGCTCTTCCCGCTGTTGGCTCTGGGCCTCTACCCCTGCTGGCTGCTCTTCTGGAACGTGCTCTTCTGGAAATGATGTGCGGCTCACAGCCTTGCAGCGTCAGGACCCCCCGTTGTCTTCTTGGGAAATAAACGGTTTTGTTTCAGCCGCCCTTTGGGCCGCTGGCCAACTGTCTGCTGTCCGTGTGGGGCCCCCCAGCCCATGGGCGAGAAGCTCTGCGTGAAGGCCTGGCCTTCCCAGGTAATTCCTTCTTGGAGGGCACCGCCCGGTCCACCTACTGCTGGCAGGAGTCAGGGCCCGAGCCACATGAGCCTCAGAGGACAGCCTCGGGCGGACACTGGGCTCGGGACCTGGAAACAGCCCATGCTGACCCTGCCTGGACCCCCGCCCCACGAGCGTCACGGTAGGAGGCAGGGTGCTGGGTAGGAGGAAACAATGGGAGCAGGGCTTGGGGCCTGATGGGCTCTGGGTGCCCAGAGACCACACTGCTCCATCTGCATCGCTGGAGTGGAAGGGGCAAAGGGGCTGGAGCTGGAGCCCTGCAGAGGCCTGTGGTGTGGGTGGGGCACCTCCCGGGGCCAGAACCCCTGTGTGGGTCTGGAAGGGGCACCTGCTTCCTTGGAGCCGAGCCAGCCCAGGCCAGACGCCCCTAAGAGCCAGGGCCACAGAGGAGCAGGCAGGCCACGGGACCCTGGAAAGGAGTTGGGAGGTTGGTGTCTGTCCTGGAGGGAAGAAAAAAGCAAAACATTTTTTAGCAATGCCAGGGCCGCATCCGCTCCCAGGAGGGGCCTCTGCCGGCACCTGATGGGGTGGGCGGAAGGCAGCAGCCCCACCTGCAGAGTGGTCTCGGGACCAGTGTCCCTTTGTGCCACACCCAGAATGGTGGGGCCTGGGAAGGCCTGTGGGGAAGGGTCTAGCCCCCAGGGCGTGCTGGTTGTCTGCTGATGGGCTGCTGATGTCATGCTGTGGCCAGCATGGGGGGGGGGGGTGTCGTCAGGGTGCTGGAGACCCCACGGGCATGAGCAGCCTTTGCTGGCCGGCCGTTCCCACGATCCTGCTGGGGCCTGTAGTTCCTGTATTGTTGAATGGGCTGTTCTGCTCCTGAGGCTTCAGAGAGTGGTCGCCCCCGCACCCCCGGGCCGCCTCCCAGGCCGGCTTCTGTTGAGTACCGGCTCGCAGGTCAGGCACCGCTATTCCATGGCCTCGCTGTCTCCTGAGACACACAGACATCTCCGCTCTGTCTTAGTCTCCGCCGTCTCTGTCTCTGTCTCTGTGGGCTGACACCCAATACAAAATCCCTTCTGGGCCTTTCAGCCAGGCTTTGGCCTCAATTGGCCATTTTTTTACTGCACTTAGTCACTTAAAGTACAAATCTTGAAAACACATTAAATCATGGAACATACAAGTGGGGCCAAAAGCAAAAAGATCATCTCAGTTGTGCTCTGGACTTACCTGTACAGAATCCTTCCTGTCTACCTAAAAGATTTGAAACCATGGGAACAACAAAGTTGATTTGTCAGGGAAGCAGAATTTTTAAGATTTTACTTATTTATTCGACGGAGAGAGATCACAAGTAGGCAGAGAGGCAGGCAGAGGGAGAGGAGGAAGCAGGCTCCCCGTGGAGCAGAGAGCCCGATGCGGGGCTCCATCCCAGGACCTTGAGATCATGACCTGAGCCGAAGGCAGAGGCTTTTCCCGAATGAGCCCCCCGGGCGCCCCAGGGAAGCAGAATTTCTGTTTTGATTTTCAGTAATTGTCACTTGTATAGTTTTTTTTTTTAAGATTTTATTTTTATTTATTTGACAGAGATAGCAGCAGAGAGCACCAGCAGGGAGGAGAGGGAGAAGCAGGTTTCCCATGGAGCAGAGACTCGGACGCGGGACTCGGTCCCAGAACCTGAGATCACAACCTGAGCAGAAGGCAGACGCTTAATGGACTGAGCCACCCAGGTGCCCTTCTAGTACATTTTTTAAAACAAGGAAATGTCAGGGGTGCCTGGGTGGCTCAGTCGGTTAACTGTCTGACTCGATCTCAGCTCAGGTCTTGATCTCAGGGTTGTGAGTTCGAGCCCTGCGTTGGGCTCCATGCTGGGCTTGAAATCTGCTTAAAAGAGAAAACAAGGAACTGTCAGGCTGTGAAAATGTAGGTCTGAGATACAAGGACAGAATCTCAGGTCATAAGTGCTTTATTTTGATGGCGTGGCAGGGTCTGCGACGTGTGTCTGGGATCTGTCCTCTGTAGTCATAGACCCCAATTTGGATCCTTGTTCCTGGAGGTGTGGCCTTGTGACTATGCTGTGGCCAGTAGAATAAGAACAGAAGCTTCCAGGGTGAGTACCAGGCAAAGACCTCACCCAGAGACACCGGCCCTCTGAGCCCGATCCGTTCTTCTGCCCTCGGGAATGTGGAAGTGATGGCTGGAGCGTGGAGTGTGTCTGTGGCAGGAGGCACAGCCTGTGTTGAGAACACAGGGAGAGGAGCGGGCACTCTCCGGCCACCCAGAGGCGGCACAGCCCCAGTTTGCGGAGCTCTGTGTCGTGGAAGTGGAGCAAAGCTCTGCCTTACGCAGCACTTACTTTCCAGCCTTGCCTCTAGTTCCAGCCAACACTCGAGGGGCTGTCGCCGAACCCAGCTCACAAGAGGACGCGGACTCAGCCGCCAGCTGTCGCCCGGAGTCGGGCTTAATCGTCCGCGCTCCTTCCTCGCTTGCTTCCCACGACCCAGAAGCGAAGCACCGTGGGGGGCGGGGGGACACTGTCCTGCTCCCTGCTGCTCCAGCTCAGAGCCAGACGCCCAGGAGAAGACTCATCTGCGCGTGTTGAGCGAGAGGGAAAAGCGCAGAGGGAGAGCTTCTGGAGGTCCCAAGGAAGCTCCAGGGGGCAGATGCGACGGCTCCCACAGGGGCCTAGAGGGTCGCCTGTGGCTTAGGGTGTGGGGTGAGCACAGGAAGGTGAGGGTAGCGGCCCCCCCGCCAGCCAGGCCACCCTTCACCCACCTCCCAATGCCCAGCACCCTCCGCACAAGCAGGCCCACTATGGACGCCCTACTTGACCTTGGGGTGCTTCTAGCAACTCACCTGCATGTCCCAGGTTTCCTGAGCTTCTGTGAATCGTTTGCCTGGTCGCCTCTCCCGGCCCGAGGTTCTGGTGTGGGCAGCTCAGGGCACCGTTGTCCAAGATCGGCGCCTGCAGGCCCCAGCTGCCTTCACGCCCGTGCCCTGTCACCTGCCCAGGCCCCTCTTCTGAGGCCCCGGTGTGTCCCCTGTGCCTCCTGGATGCTGTGATGGCCATCTCTAAGTCACAGTCTCCCAACCCGAACACCTCCCACCCGACGGATTGTCTCCCCGAGCAGGCGCACGCAACCCTGGGCCACCGCACATCTGCCTCTCCTCGGGAGGCCCGTCGCTCTCGGGACAGAACCCAAGTCCTCACCGGGGTCGGCAGGGGCTGTGTTGTTCCCCAGCACGCTCTCTCGGCCCCGGGAGCAGCCCGTACCCGCGCCGCCTCCCATTCCAGCGCTGGACACCGTCAACCTACGTTCCAACTCCAGACTCGGACCTGGATGGGAATGGGGTCGCGCGTCTGTGGTCTCGTCCGGCTCCTCGCCCAGCACTACGCCTTCAGGGTTCATCCGTGTTGTGCCACGTCACAACGTCCCTCGTGGCCGAGGAACATGCCACGTCTGTTCATCCGCCCGACGGCTCATGGACTGGACATTTCGGTGGTTTCCTCTTTGCTGGTCATCGTGGGAGACGCGCCGACCACCGTTCGGGGACAAGCGTCGGTGCGAGCACGTTTGCTCTCGGGGCACAGCGAGAGGAGAGCGGGGCCCCACGGCCCCTGGTGGCTGCTGGGACGCGGCCCGCATGTTTCCGTCTGCTTCGTCTTCCTTTTCATTCTCCTCAAGTCATTTTCTAATTTTCCCTGATTTCCTCTTTGACTAGTTGGTTATTTAGGAATATGCTATTTAATTTTCATGTATTTGTGAATTTCCCAGATTTTTTCTGTTATTTTTAATTTTATTGTCAAAAAGCGTACTTCGTGTGGTATTAGCAGCTTTAAATGTACAGAGGCTTGTTTGATCGTCTAACGTCACGGTCTGTCCTGAAGAATGTTCCACGAGCACTTGAGAAGGGTGCGCGTTCTGCCGGGTGGCGCGTTTCTCTGATGTCAAGTCTGGCTGCTTCTAGCATCGCTCGTCTCCTCTCTGCTCAGCGTCTGTCTAGTTGTTCCGTCCGCCGCGCAAAGTATGGAAAGTCCGTAATTGTTGTCTGTTTCTTCCTTCCATTCTGTCAACTTTTACTTCACGTATTTTGGGGCATTTGGGCAAATGTATCTTCATAATTGTTATGTCTTCTTGATGGATTCTTCTTTTTTTTCATTATAAAATGTCCCTCTTTAACTCTAGTGTCAATTTTTATTTTAAGTTCTCTCCTGTTTGGTATTAGTACAGGCACCCTGGCTCTCTTTTGATTACTGTTGGTGTGGATGGTGTATCTTTTTCCACATTTTTACTTCCTATTTGTGTCTTTGAATCTAAAGTTTGTTTCTTATAGATACCTCATATAGGTGCATTTTAAAATCCATTATGCCCTTTAATTAGAGATTTTAACCCATTTTTTAACTTTTTGCAATAAAGATGGCTGTTTCCCAATGTACCATCTTATTACTTCTCTGACTATATCTTTTGAGTCATTTTCTCAGTGTTGCCCTTGAGCTTACAGTCAACATCCTTATTAATAATCTGATTTTGAGTAACAGTAAGTTAACTCTGGGGCACCTGGCTGGCTCAGTTGGTAGAGCATGGACTCTTGGATTCGGAGTTGTGAGCTTGAGCCCCATACTGGGTGTAGAGATTACTGAAAATCTTTAGGGGCACCTGGGTGGCTCAGTTGGTTAAGTATCCAACTCCTGGATTCAGCTCAGGTCATGATCTCAGGGTCGTGGGATGGAGCATCAGGTCAGGCTCTGTGTAGAGGCCGCTTGGGGCTCTCCCTCTTCCTGTGCCCCTCCAGCTCGTGCTCACGCTCTCTCTCTGTAATAAATATTTTTTTAAGATTTTATTTACTTATTTGATAGACAACGATCACACGTAGGCAGAGAGGCAGGCGGGGGGAGAGGGGAAGCAGGCTCCCCACCAAGCAGAGAGCCCGATGCGGGACTTGATCCCAGGACCCTGAGATCATGACCTGAGCTGAAGGCAGAGGCTTTAACCCACTGAGCCACCCAGGCGCCCCTCTCTGTAATAAATATGTAAAAATAAGTAGATCACTGAACTCTACTTCTGAAACTAATAATACACTATATGTTAGTTGAATTTAAATTTAAATAAAGAATAAAAATAAAATCTTGGAAAAAAGTCAATTTCACTAGTATTAAACATATTGCTTTTTAAAAAAGATTTTATTTATTTATTTGACAGACAGATTACAAGCAGGCAGAGAGGCAGGCAGAGAGAGAGGGGGGAAGCAGGCTCCTGGCTGAGCAAGGAGCCTGATGTGGGGCTCGATGCGGGGCTCGATCCCAGGACCCTGAGATCATGACCTGAGCCAAAGGCAGAGGCTTTAACCCACTGAGCCACCCAGGTGCCCTTGAATCACTTCTGAGGGTGCCCCGAGAGCACCTGTCCTGAGCCCGCTGCGAAGGCACACACACGAGTCGTGTCTTCACACAGTGTCGGCTTTAGGCTTTATTCGGTCCTGAAGCGAGGGTAACGTAAAGC
The DNA here is from genome assembly GCA_020311275.1 of Eira barbara. NCBI lineage: Eukaryota > Metazoa > Chordata > Mammalia > Carnivora > Mustelidae > Eira > Eira barbara. Next base: position 707,134 of record JAHRIG010000026.1, on the reverse strand, counting down.
GGGTGTAGGATTCCAGACTCGGTGACATTTCACCGTGTGACCGACTTGGCTTCTTACACAGCACACCACAGACAAGATAACAAGGGGGCAGGGAGTTCACGAACCGAACCCCCAGTCCGTCTGCGGACGGCGGCTGAGATGGGGCCCGGGTCTTGCCCCCGGTCAGCTCTCGGCGCTTGCTGCTTCTGTTCAAGCAGGGACGCATCTCAGTCCTGTTCGGAGACCAGCCGGGCGAGGCTTGGGCGGCAGCTGCCTTTCTGAAGCGCTCAGACTGAGGGGGTCTGTCTGTCTAGAGGGGTCCGGTCCCAAGAGTCTGACGTTTGCTGCAAAACCCTCCCTTTTAAAGGGATCTAACGGGTCTCGGGCCTGCAGATGCCCTCTGCTTCTGCCGGTTATCAGTGCTGGATGTGGCAGGATCTCGTGGCTGCGGTACCTTCAACGGCTTGTGCATTGCCGGACACGGGCTCCTGCTTGAGTGAAAGACTCCGTCTTGCTCTCTACAGTGTTCTGTAATTTTGTTGTTATTGTTGCTGAAAACTAGACATTTTAGGGGCGTCTGAGTGGCTCAAGCCATGATCCCCGGGGTCCTGGGATCCAGCCCGCAGGGGGCTCCTTGCTCAGCAGGGAGCCTGTTTCCCCCTACTGTGCTCTTTCGTACAAAATCTTTAAAGAGAAAAAAAGCTAGACTCTCTAAATCTCTAAAACAATATTTATTTGCCAGAGCCCGCGCACAAGCAGGGGGAAGGGCAGGGGCAGGCGCAGAAGCAGGCTCCGCTGCGAGTAGGGAGCCCGGCGCGGGGCTCGGTGCCAGGACCCCGCAGCAGGAGCTGAGCCCAAGGCCCACGCGTCACTGGCTGGGCCCGCGGACGCCCGAACTAGACATTTTAAATCCTAGGATGTGGCGACGCTGGGAATCGGACTCCAAGGACGCGGTAGCGGCCGGTCGGGGCTGCCTGCGCCGGGACGGGAGAACCGGCTCCGCCTGGCCTGCAGCATCCGCCCTGCGGAGCCCCGGGTCCCGCTTCGCTCGGCCCTCGGGTCGCCTCGCGGCCGGCGGACGTGCTCGGACACCAGCAAGCGCTAAGCTCCCGACTCCCCCGGCAGCTCTGCGCCCCGCGGAGGCCGCCCGCGAGCCCTGGGCCGGGCGGGCCGCACGCCTGCCGGGCGCTTCCCCTCGCGGAGCCCCGAGCCCGCCGGGCGCCCCCCACGGAAGTCCCGGGGGCGTCTTCGGGTCGCGCGCGTTCGTCTCGGGCCCTTTCCTGCTCCGGCGCGGCCCGGGGGTGCTGCTCCCCGACCTCCGCGCTCCGCGGCCGCCGGCGGCTCTGAACCCACCAGCCCGCCCGCCGCCCTCGGCGACCGGCCCCAGGGCCCAGGCTGGCCTGGGCCGGGGCCGGCGCAGGGGGCTCCGCGGGGGGCGTTCAGGGCCGCAGACACGCTCGGCAGCGGCTCCGAAGGGGACGCGGCTCCGCCGGGACGCGGCAGACCTCGGGAGGGTCTCCAGACCCGTCGCTGCGAGCGTCCTCCTGGCACGTGCGGGGCCGCGAGGCCCCGGCCCTGCGCTCCCACCGACGGCCGACGCCGGGCTTCCGAGGGCCTGGGCTGCCCCGACGGCTCCCGGCGATAACGTAAACCCTCGTCGGGCGGATGAGGGCGAGCGGTGTCCGGCCCTGCTCGCCCCCACCCGGAGCCCGGACCCTGCCCCGGGCGGCGGACAGCGCTGCGGGGAAGCGCGCGATGGGCGGAGAGGACCGCGCGGGGAAGCCGCGGGAGCCACCGCCGCCGGCTCGGGCCCCGCCCACTTCCGCTCTCCGCGACGACGCGAGGAGCGCTGCTCGGCGGAACCCCGCCCCGACGGCCAGGCCCCGGCCCCGCCCCCCAGGCTCTCGCGACATCTGGGCTCCGGGACCGCCGCGGGGCCTGACGGGAGCAGCCGTCGCGCCGGAGAGGGCCAAGATGGCGGCGGCGGCGGCGGCTTCGCTTCGCGGGGCGGTGCTGGGCCCGCGGGGCGCGCGGTTGCCGGGCGCGCGGGCCCGGGGTCTGCTGTGCGGCGCGCGGCCCGGCCATCTCCCGCTGCGGACGCCTCAGGTGAGCTCTGGCCGCGACCCCGTCCGCTGTGTGGCCCCGCAGCCCTTGAAGGTCACGGCGGGGAGGCTCTGGGCGCGGGCCGGGCTGCGAGGGAGCGGCCTCGACCTCCCGGCGCCGCTGCCCCGGCCGGATCCCCGCCGCCTGCCGACCTGAGGACCCCGGGAGCAGGGCCAGGCGCCCAGTCCTCCAAGCAGCAGAGGCGCCCTGTGCGGAGCGTGGGGGGCGGCGGGGCGGGCTCGCTGCGGCCTCGGGGCTGGGGGCTTCTCCCCGAGGGCGCGCCCAGGCCCGCTCCTGCTCCGGCCTTCCAGCTTGGCCCTGCGTCCTGAAGTGACCTCAGCCTGAACTCGGACAGCTGCCTTGTGACCTTGGCCTGCCCTGGCACCCTTGCTCGCATCGACCTCGTCCCCAGCCCTGGATCCCAACAGCAGCCTTACACCCCCCCCATCCGGGGCCGAATTGCGTTCGAGGAGCCCGCGCGGCGGGGGCGGGGGGCGGGGGCCGCGGTGCCCCGCAGGAGTGGGCGGCTGCTGCGTGGATGAGTGGGACAGGTGGGCGCGGAGAGGCAGATCCCCAGGTAGGGCCGGGTGGTGTTCTGGCAGGCGCTGAGCGGGGCTCTTGCAGGCAGTGCCCTTGTCGTCGAAGGCCGGTCTGTCCCGGGGCCGGAAAGTGATGCTGTCAGCGTTGGGCATGCTGGCGGCAGGGGGTGCAGGGCTAGCTGTGGCCCTGCATTCTGCCGTGAGTGCCAGTGACCTGGAGCTGCACCCCCCCAGCTATCCGTGGTCCCACCGTGGCCTCCTCTCTTCCCTGGACCACACCAGGTGTGCTGCTGGCTGACTGCGGCCGTTTCTGGGTGGGCTGGGCGGGGTGGAATCCTTGGCGCCCCTAACGCTCCTTCTCTCTCCAGCATCCGGAGGGGTTTCCAGGTATATAAGCAGGTGTGCTCCTCCTGCCACAGCATGGACTACGTGGCCTACCGCCACCTGGTGGGTGTTTGCTACACGGAGGAAGAAGCGAAGGCGTTGGCCGAGGAGGTGCGGGGCCCAGGGATGAGGAGGACCTGGGGATTGGGGTTCCCACTGTGGTGGACAGCAGGGTTGTGATGGGCTCTTCGTGGCAGGTGGAGGTTCAGGATGGCCCCAACGAGGATGGGGAGATGTTCATGCGGCCCGGGAAGCTGTCTGACTACTTCCCCAAACCATACCCCAACCCGGAGGCTGCTCGAGCAGCCAACAACGGGGCACTGCCCCCTGACCTCAGCTACATCACGCGGGCTAGGTACGTGGACTTCCTGCAGAGGAGTGTGGGGAGGGGGACAAAGGGCCATCTTGTGCCAGGGCTCAGGAGGCACGGATCTGGTTCCAGGCACGGTGGCGAGGACTACGTCTTCTCCCTGCTAACCGGCTACTGTGAGCCACCCACCGGGGTATCGCTGCGAGAGGGCCTCTACTTCAACCCCTACTTTCCTGGCCAGGCTATCGGCATGGCTCCTCCCATCTACGACGAGGTTCTGGAGTTTGATGACGGTGAGAAGCCACCCCTGCCTGGGGATTAGCATGCTGGGTCCTCCTCTTCCCACTGCTGGGGATGCTTCCCGTGTGGGCCCTGCACTGTCCTTGGCTCATGCACTGTGTGTGTGTGTGTGTCTGTCTGTGTCTGTCGGAGCCAGCTTGTGGGCAGCTTCCACAGTTGCATTTAGCCCAGACCCCTGTGCGCTGGGGGCAAGGGGGTTCCGGTTCCTTGTGAAGTCTTGGTGAGGACCCCGTCTCGGCTCGGGGGGGCAGGGGGGGGCTCCAGGGCTACTACAGGTTGGGTAGGGACCCCCAGGGGCAGCCTTTACCACTTGTCCTTGGCCCAGGCACCCCAGCCACCATGTCTCAGGTGGCCAAGGACGTGTGTACCTTCCTGCGCTGGGCATCTGAGCCAGAGCACGACCATCGCAAACGCATGGGGCTCAAGGTAAAAGGGTTGGGTGTGGGAGAAGGGCTGGGAACTGGGCAGGGTTCCTTTCTGCTTCCTCTGGCTGAGCCTGCCTCGTCCCCAGATGTTGATGATGACGGGCTTGCTGTTTCCCCTGATCTACGCCATGAAGCGGCATAAGTGGTCAGTCCTGAAGAGCCGGAAGCTGGCGTACCGGCCGCCCAAGTGACCCTGGCCCACGTCCGCTCACTGGTCCGGATAGGCCCTCCAGCCCAGGAGCACTCTGGACCTGTTCAGGCCTCATCTGGCCCTCTTGAAAAGCCCCGATTTCTTGGGTAAAAGAGGGGAGGGGCCAGGAGACCAGGTTCCGGTTCTAAAATCTTCAGTCTCCATCATGGAAATAAATTAAGTTTCTCAACACAGGTTTGAGCTGCTGTGATGGGAGCAGAGTTTTCACGGGATTCTGGGAGTGAGATCCTTGCTCTCAAGCTCCTAGGAATACTCTGTGGGGTGTGGCCAGCATTGCCACGGACAGACGGGGGACTGCAGTCGTACTGAGCGTGGGACCGGAAACAGCTGTCAGAGAAAGCTGCAGTACTCGCTCAGGTGAAGAGGGCCTGGCTCGGCCACACAAGGCCCAGGGTCTGGTGGAGTAACCGGCCCTGCGTCAGTATGTGAACCGAGAACCGCTTGGCTTTCATCCTGAGGGCAGCGAGGAGCCCTTGGCAGCAGTTCACCGGGGGAGAGGCCTGGGCTCGAGGAGGAGCTGCTGGGGAAGGGAGACAGCCTCTAGCCATGCTGAGAGCAGAGTAGGCAGAGGCCACCCAGAACGTGCTCCTGGTCTCAGCCGGGCAACTGGAATAGGTGTTAAGGGACGGCACCTCCCGGCAAGCCGCAGGGCACCACAGGGCCCCTGCCTTGGGGCTCCCAGCTTCTGAGCCTTTCTTGTCCCCAGGAGGATGTAAGGAGCACCTGGCTAGAACAGCCCACGAGTGGCAGCCAGCGTCTGGGAAGTGGGGGAGCCAGGTGGGAGGAACCAGAGCACATGCTTGAAGGTTTCTGGGTGGACAAGAGGCATGGTGAGCGTGGGACTGGTGGGAGCTCTGCGTGCCCCTGGGGTCTGGGAAGAGCTCAGCCCCATGCTTCTAGGATCCCTGGGGTTTGGAGTCCCTGGTACTGGCGAGTCGGCACCGAGACCTGGCTTGGTTGCCTCACCAGCTGACGAGGGCCAGCCCCCCCCCCCCCCTTCCCAGCAGCTCAGTCTGCAGAAAGGGGCAGAGATGTGGCACTTGGCTGGCTCAGAAGTGTCTTTAATGACTCCAGACTGTGGCCCCTCCCCAGCCTTGGTGCTATCCTTAGCAAGCAGTCAGCAAAGGTCCCCTGCGAGTTTCAGGAGGGGGTCCAGGGGCCTCGGTCCTGGAGGGACCGGGGCATCCTCTCTCTCTGTGACCTGGGGCTGAGGGAAAGAGAGGTCATTCTGCTTGTTCTGCCGTCCTGCCCCCTTGCCCTCCGCTGCCTCTGGTACCTTTGGCAGCTGCTGGGCAGAGGCTGCAGGAAGGGGATCCCAAGTGCAGGGCTTCTGGGTGCTGCACATCTCGCAGCCGGGTCGGCCGGGGGTGTTGATGAACGTGCAAGAAGGACAGGACCAGCCGGGCTGGGGAGGGCGAGGGGGGGGGGGGTCGGTGTCTCCTTCCTTCCAGGGCCAGGAGAGTCCCAGGCCCACCCTGCCCAGCCCCTTACCCACCTGAAGGGGGCTGGGGAGGCTGGAGCTGGCGGGCTGCACAGCTCTGGGCACCCCCAGTGACGGAGGAAACAGGTGACTTCGTTCCCCATCCAACTTCTGGGGGCCCTGAGGGCTGCGTCCTGCAGTAGACGAGGTGGGGCTCAGGGTTGTGTCAGGTTGCACCTTGCCTTCCTCATCCCGTCCGTGTCAAGGACTCACCTGAGGCTTCTCGAGGGGCTGAAAGCAGGTAGAGGAAAGCAGGATCCCCATCCCGCCGGACCCCATAGGAGGCAAGGCTGCGCTCGGGCACACACAGGCACCGCCCGATGACCCAGCGCTGCACAGCTGGTGGGAAGCCAAACTCCGAGAACACCTGGGGCCAGAGCATCAAGGCCAGGCAGTGTCACTGAAGGTTCCCTGCCCCCAGCAGGGTTCTCCAGACCCCATGCTTACCTGCTCCTGGAGGGTCGCGATGGTGCAGTGGGGGTGAACTTGCAGCGAGACGTGGGCAGAGGACGCAGCATCCTCAACCGTGACCTGTAGCCTGGGCCAAAACACAGGTCAGGGGGAAGGATGGGGGTCCTGGAAGGGCTGGGAGGGCAGAGTGAAGCCGCCCTCACCTGATGGGGCCGGGAGGGAAGCAGGCCTCCTGGAGCTGGACACTGAGGGCCACATGATGCTGGGCCAGGATGGCCGCAGCCTGGGCTGCCCCCTGCTCATCCCCAGCCTCGATGGCCCGGGCCAGGCGGCGCACCAGCTCTTCTGCGGAGAGAGAAGAGCCATCACAGCCGAGCAGACCGCTGCTCCCACCCCCTCCGCCGCCTGCCTTTACCATTCTCCGCAGCGCCTCCTAGGCTCCAGCAAACATCCACCTTGGGTTGTGGGGCCTGGAGCGTGGGCACCTCAGGGGGACTGGGCGGGGAAACGGGGCACATTTCTGGGCCCAGGGCTCGGGACAGGCTGCCTAGGAGGGAAGACGTGGGGTGGGCTGGGGTCTCCTGAGACCCAGCCCCCAAGCTGAGTTCTTACCTAGGCCGCTGCTGTCTGACCCCAGGTTGCCAGGACGTTTTGCCACCTCCTTGCTGACCTCAGCCCATGCCAGGGCTCTTGCCCATATGTTAAGTCAGACTCCACCTTGGTCCTCACTAATCCCTAAAAGGTCCCTGCCAACTCCTCAGAGCTGAAGCTGCACTCGGCTTTTCCTTGGGCTCTGGCGTGCTTCTGAGCTGTCCCGTCTAGCCCCACCTAGGCCCGTCCACCAAAGAGGCCCTGTCAGCTCTCCAGGGATGCTCCCTTGGCCTCCCAGCAGAACCAAAGCAGATCCTTAGAAGGAGCCTGCCCCTTCCTGCTCACCAGGAGCCCTGCAGTTGCGATCATCCCCTCTTGGTGCCCTCAGGGACATCCGCCCCATCTACTGGCTCGACCATCAGCACAGGACAGCCTGGGGGCTCCCACTGCCTGCTCAGGGCGCCCTTACAGAGCCGGCCATGCTGCTGTCTCCCCTTCTTTCCTTCCACCTGAGCCCAGCCCACCCCTTGCTGATGCAGCTCCGAGGATGGCTTCAGGCCCTCACTGTTGAGCCATGGGCCCCATGAGATAAACAGGGCTCCTGCTTCCCCAGGCCGAGGCCCAGCCCAGCCTCGGAGCCCCAGAGGTCACACACACACTCTTGCCTGGAGGCTATCATACCTGCTGCTTCCCGGCCACATGGGTGTGAAGATCACACTAGGATCTTCCAGTTTTACTCGTGTCACCTCAATGAAGCTTTCCCTGCCACCCTATTTAAAACTGCAAACCCCATGGGGCGCCTGGGTGGCTCAGTGGGTTAAGCGGCTGCCTTCGGCTCAGGTCATGGTCTCAGGGTCCTGGGATTGAGCCCCACATCGGGCTCTCTGCTCAGCGGGGAGCCTGCTTCCTCTGTGTGTGTGTGTCTCTCTCTGCTGCTTCTCTGCCTACTATGTGATCTGTCAAATAAATTAAATCTTTAAAAAAAAAAAACAAACTGCAAACCCCACCCTTCCAGCACTCCCATCTCCTCCAACATCTGACCTGATTTTACTTTTTTCTTCAATTTACATATATTATGTATGTATATGTGTATTTCTCGGGGGAGAGGAGAGGGGCAAAGGGAGAGGGAGGAAGCATTTCAAGCTGACTCCACACTGAACGCTTAACCAGCTGAGCCACCCAGGCGCCCCCCAACCTAAGTATTTTTTAACTGAGGGGCACCTGGCTGGCTCAGTTGGTGGGGCATGTGACTCTTGACTTGGGGTCATGAGTTCAACCGCCATGTTGGGTACAGGGATTACTTAAATAAATTAAGGGCTCCTGGGGGCCTCAGTTAAGCGTCTGCCTTCTACCCAGGTCATGATCCCATGGTCCTGGGATCGAGCCCCCACATCGGGCTCCCCGCTCAGCAAGGAGTCTGCTTCTCCCTCTCCCTCTCACCACCACTTGTGCACTCTAATAAAATGTTCAAGTAATGATTAAAAAATAAATAAACCTCTCCACCTAATCAATATGTTTGGACCGATACACCGGGTTCCATTAGTTCTAAGTCTATAACACAGTGGTTCCGCAATTCTCTCTGCAATGCTATGCTCACTGCAAGTGTATGTTTACATGTTTTATATGCCGCCTCCCCTCTAGAAACGCAAGCTCGGAGAGAGCAGGGTCTGACGTTTGAGTCATGCGAACTCTCCAAGGCCCGAAGCACTTAGTACAGAGCAGGTGCTGAGTTCCCAGCAGGTCAAGGGATGGACAGCCTTCCTCCCTCCGCGAGTGCTGTGCTGTCTGGGCCTGTCTTAGGTCACACTGTACAGTTTTCTTCTTAGCCCTCTGGCAGCGCTTCTGATACGTTTATGGGCCCTTTCCTCTGCTTGCTGCACTGCCTGCCTGTCGGATTCTCTCGCTCCTCTCCTGGTGACCCCCGGTTGACCTCTTCAGAGCCCCACCCCCAGCCCAGGTCCACCCAGCTAGCTCCTCTCCCCTCCGCACCCTTGCACACATGCCCTGTCTGGGAGCTCCACGGTAATTCTCCCTCCGGCTTTGTGTCTCAACCATTAACTCCTCAACTTAAGTAGTCATGAAATCCACCCAACTCCATCTCTGGTATCACTCTTCTCTCCAGCCCTATCTGCGCCACCCCTACAAAAACACAGGTCTCAACCTCGAACCCGAGCCTGTCACGATCCCACTGAGTACACATCCCGCTGCTCCAAATGCCGTCTGTCTTACCCACACGCGGAGGGCCTCCCTGCTCTAACCCCTCATGTGTCCGGTACTCTAGGCTCCAGCTTTTCGGCTTGGATGCCTTTTCTCCACTTTTTCCCTCCTGGGAGCCTTCTCAGGATCCGCCAGTGAGTAAAGTGGGCCCCCCTTTCCCACCACTTCCCCCAACCAGGCCTGGGGGACTGGGGCTACTCCTGTTCTCTCCCAGCACCCACGGTCCCTGCCCGGCCGAAATGAATTTCACTACAGAGCACTAACCATTCTGTCCCTCCATGGTGGCGCCTCGGACTAGCGCTGCCCACCGCTGAGCCTCCTGGGGGTTGAGGAATTGCAGGCTGAGGGTCCCAGGCCCTCCGGGTGGAGGCTGCAGCTCATGCTGGCTGGGGCCTCGGACCGTGTAGGAAACTGACTCCAAGGGCCACTCCAAACTGACCTGAGGAAGGAGAGAGTCCAGGCTCAGGGTCTTCCGCCAGCACACACTGCGCGATGACCAAAGGAACACGCGGTCACGTCTGCAGGCCACTGACCCGGACCTACGCCCCTTCGCACACCGCCCTCGGAACCCTCACGGGACGCCGCTAAAGGCGGGCAGCACGGCCCTGGCCCCCGTTCTACAGACGAGGAGCCGGCCACAAGGGCAAGCCGACTTCTCAAAGGCACACGGCCGGCCCGCTCAGGGGACCGGCCCCGGCTCGCGGCCCCGCCGCCCCCACTCACCGCCCCGGGTCCCGCGCCCAGCAGCTCCAGCCGGAAACGCCCGGGCCGCTCGGGGTCCGCGCTCAGCTGCAGCTTCCGCAGCTGTGCCTGGGCGTCCGGCCCCGCGCCCAGTGGCCTCACCGCGGCGTGCACAGCCAGGAGCACCGCGGCCGAGTCCGGGTCCGAGGGCGGCGCCATCTCCGGTCCGGCCCCCGCCCGGCCCCCCGAGCCCGCTTCCGGGGGCTCGGGCCGCTGAGCGCCTCGGCCGGCCGGAAACTGGGGCCGCGAGCCTGGGGTTCCGGCCGCCGCCAAAGCGTCGGATAACGCGTCGGAGCCTCCTGCTTTCCCCGGGATGGACACGGCCTAGAGGCTCGGCGGGCCGGGGCTGCAGCCCGACGGTCCGGGTCTACCCGGCCACGCCCGGCGGGAGCCGAATGCCATTCCCAGCTCCTTCCGGCCCTCCCTCCGCCGCCCCCTGGGCTGCCCGGCCCGCCCACCCCGCGTGGGTCCGCCAGCCACTCCGGGGAACGCGGGCTGACACTAGGGGCGGGACGAGCGAGGGCCGCAACCAATGAGCACCAGGGAAGGAGGCGGGTCCTCACGGCCTGAAAGAATGACGGACAGGCACCTCAGCCAGTAGAGGTGGACGCTAGGAGTGACTGGCGGGAGGCGCCCCCAACGGCTATCCGAGCTCTCGATCCCGGCGGCTGGAGCGGGCCATTCAGGGGAGGGGGCGGGGCCTTGCGGACGCTTGTTGTTGTCCGGCCGGGGGAGGCAGAGGTCGCTCGCTCGCTCCTTTGCGCTTTCGGGCCTTGTGTGGCGGTCGGCGGGCAGGTCGGTCGCGGGAGTCGGTCGCCGTGCAGGGGCGAGGCTATGTCGCGGTGGCAACCCGGCAGGGCCGGCAGGGCCGGGAGTAACGGGACGTCGCCGCAGAGCCTCTTCCCCCGGATACAGTGCGGCCCGAACGGAGGCCGCGGCGCCGCCCTCCGGTCCTGAGGAGCTCGCGCTGCCCGGAGCCCTCACCGCCTTCTTTCCCGCGCCGACGTCAACCGGCCTGCCCCGACCCGGCCACACCGAGCGCTGCGCAAGCAGGTAGGTGTCCGCCCTGTGCCGGGCGCCGAGCAGGGGCCTCCGGAACTCCAGCCCCCAGCGGACGTCGCGCTGGGGCGCGTGCGCGTCCCGGGGCGCACGGCCCCCTGGGATTTGTAGTTCCGCGCGGCTGGCTTGGGGTTTTCCTTCGCCCCGGCGGAGAGGCGGGTGCGGCCAGACTGACGCTGGAGCGCCCGAGCTGCCGGCCGACAGGCCCCTCGGGGGTCGTGGTGCCTGCCTCTGTTCCTTGGTGTCCGAAGAACCAGGCGTCCTTGCGGAGAGGGGCACGGAGGCCTTTGGGTTTCCTCTCCACCTCACTAGAGGCCCCGTAGCACAGGGAAGAGCGCTGCGTCCAGGTGACCGCAGGCCCCCAGCCCCCGGCGTGCTGGATCGCGACCCGCTGCAGGTCCTGGCCGTAACTGAGGCGCTTAGCCCGAGGTCCTGCAGGAGCCCCGTGCCTTCCCGGGCTCACAGTGAGGGAGTCCGGGGAGTCCAGGGAGATGAGCTAGCGAGCCCTGGCGTGAGCAGGGGCCCTGGTACGCCCCCGGCATAGGGGCGGGGAGAAGCGGGTTGGCTGAGCCGGAGCCTGGGCCCGCCACTCTCGGGTGACAGGATCCAGTTTCTCTCTCCTGCCAGTGCTGAGGGCTCAGGAGTGAGCGCGGGAGGGACCCAGCTTGTCACTAACGGCTGCACTTACCGGCTAGGGAGGCCAGACGCTGAGCCCCAGGGCTGAGATACTCAGGGACTGTCTCCCATCCTCAGGCAGCACTAGCCCCTCCAACCGCAGGACCCCTTCCCCAAGGACATGAAGCTGTTGGAGAACTCGAGCTTCGAGGCCATCAACTCACAGCTGACGGTGGAGACTGGAGATGCCCACATCATTGGCAGGTGAGGCCTGGGCTCCGTGGGGCCTCAGAGGTCACGACATCCTGGCCCAGACTTCAAGCTGCCAGGTGGCATGCTCCATGGTTCCCCTCGCCCTTTGTAGGATCGAGAGCTACTCGTGTAAGATGGCAGGAGACGACAAGCACATGTTTAAGCAGTTCTGCCAGGAGGGCCAGCCCCACGTGCTAGAGGCGCTGTCCCCACCCCAGACCTCGGGCCTCAGCCCCAGCAGGTGAGCCGGGGCAGAGTCTACCCACTGCGAGCTGTGGGGGGCGGGCCCTTGCCGGGCTGATGCATTTCTCCGTGCAGACTGAGCAAGAGCCAAGGTGGCGAGGACGAGGGCCCGCTAAGCGACACGTGCAGCCGCAAGACCCTCTTCTACCTGATCGCCACGCTCAACGAGTCCTTCCGGCCGGACTATGACTTCAGCACCGCCCGAAGCCATGAGTTCAGCAGGGAGCCCAGCCTCAGCTGGGTGAGGGTCAGGCTGGGGGGAGGGGCCCGCAACCCCCCCCCCAGCTCTGCTTACTGTGCTTCCTACCTGCAGGGGCCCTTGGGCTCGGCCGGGTGCATGCCCTCTGTCCTGCACCCTGAGTCAGTCCCGACTGTGACCATCCTAGGTGGTGAACGCCGTGAACTGCAGTCTGTTCTCGGCCGTGCGGGAGGACTTCAAGGCCCTGAAGCCGCAGCTGTGGGACGCGGTGGATGAGGAGATCTGCCTGGCCGAGTGTGACATCTACAGGTGGGCTGGCGTCCCTGCAGGTGGGCCCTGGGTGTGCGCGGCCCCTGGGCCTTCACACCACCTCTTGCCCACACTCCCCAGCTACAACCCAGACTTGGACTCAGATCCCTTTGGGGAGGACGGCAGCCTCTGGTCCTTCAACTACTTCTTCTACAACAAGCGGCTGAAGCGGATTGTCTTCTTCAGCTGCCGCTCCATCAGGTTGGCACCTGTCCGCCTCCTCTCCCCGAGCTCATGTCTGGCCCTCGCGCCGCTTCCCCAGCCGTGCCCACCCCACTCCTGACTTTGTCCTTCCCGGACACCCTCCCTGGGCTCGGCAGCAGGCCGGGGGCAGGCGGTCCTAAGACCAGTCCCCACGCCTCCCCCAGCGGATCCACCTACACCCCCTCCGAGGCAGGCAACGAGCTGGACATGGAGCTGGGAGAGGAGGAGGAGGAGGAGGAGGAGAGTGGCGGCGGACGCGGTGAGGGCGGGCCGGAGGAGACGAGCGCCATGGAGGAGGACAGGTGTGTGGCGGCTGCTGAAGCCGGGGCTGGCCAGGACAGAGTGGGCATGCCTCTGCCTCCCCCCCTGGGTGTTGGCTCCTCTGAGGTCCTCGTGTGCCACCTTCTGCCAGGGTCCCGGTGATCTGTATGTGACGATGAGGAGCAGAGGCCCCAGCTTCGTTCAGCTTCGACCAGTGCCTGGAACTGCCCGCTCGAGGGCCCCCAGGGCCTCCCCAGCTGGTGGTCAGCCCCCGGCTCTGCCACGGCTCCTGTGCCGCCCCAGGCCACGCCCACCCAGCCCTTTGGCTCCGCCCACAGGTTCTACTGCCGCCCCCCCCCCGCCCCCAACAGGCTCCCGCTGCCCTTGTGTGGTTGGCCTGGACAGCGCAGGGCCTGGTGGGAAGAGCCGCTGCCCTGCCCCCGTGAACTGACACAGGCAGGGACAGCTGGACTACAGAGTTTATTTTTGTATTTTGTGCTGGATCAGGCATGGGCTTGCACACTCCAGCCCAAGGGCCTGAGATCCAGTCAGCAGGCCCCTGCGGTCACCACCCTGGGCTTGGCCAGCCCCTGGCGCCCACCGGTACCCACCCTCCCCTCCCCCGCCACCTCGCCCATTGGGCAGCGTGCACTGAGTGTCACTTTGCTGCAGCTGTTTGTTTCCAATAAAAATTTCTGTGACTTAGTGGGGACCTAACCTCTGTGCTGTGTTGGGGGTGGGGTCTGCGTCGAAGGCGGGGTCGGGGCGTCTGGTAGCCTAGCAACGGTCTTAGGGGCGGTTGAGCCGCCTGGACCCGCAGCCGCTGGGATGGAGACTGAGGTGTCGGAGGCTGGCAACCGCTACTCAGCAGAAGGCGACAGCCTGCTGCTGGACCCGGACCTGTACGATGCCGACACCTACGACATCCCGGACCCAGGGCTGCTCAAGGAAAAGAATGGTGAGGTGGCCTTGCCCGGCCCTCTTCCCCGCCGACACCCGCTTGACAGCAGGCCTGCCTCATTGGGGCAGGAGTTCTGTCCGCGGCGACGCCACACTCCCCGGGCTGTCCCTGGTCCCCGCTCTGGCTGCAGCCTGCAGAGTCAGGGCTGCAGGAGCACAGGGTGACCGCGCTTCTGCTGCTAACTTGCAGAGCTGTTTGTGGAGCCCACCCCACGGCTTTTTACCAGCAGCTCGTGGTGGCAGAACCAGACCCCACGTGCTCGTGCCCGCCAGCTGTGGCTGCTTCTCCGTGGGGGCCTCCATGACTTCGTGGAAAAGGTGGGGCTTGCCTGTGGGCCCTGCCTCGAGGCCTCTTTCCTGGCCCATCTCTTTGCCCAGCTGTCCCTAGTATGCCCTCAGCCCAGATCCCCTCGGCTCCCCGAGGCAGATGCACTACGCTCCAGCCACCCACCCCCACCTCTCAGCTGACCACAGGCCTGCCGTCCTGGCCCACAGGAGAAGAGAAGTGAGCTGCGTGTGGCACGCTTGACCCACGGACTGGAGCCGCTGCGCCATCTGAAAGTGGCAGCTGGGCTGTGCTCGGTGGCACAGGACCCCGTGGGCAGACGCTTCGTGGTGCTGGATGGTGCAGGCCACCTGCACGTGCACAGAGAGGACGGCTGGGCTGACAAGAAGCTACAGGCCCCAGCCATGCTCACGGGACTGGTGGCGATGCAGGGCCCGCTGGACACCATGAGCCGCTTTGTGGGTTGGGGCCCCGAGGGGCTGGCCATCCTAAGGCCTGACCTCAGCCTGCTGTGGCTGAGTGAGCCAGGGGTGGGCAGGGTGCCAGGCCACGAGCCCATCTGCTGTCTGCCAGTGCCCAGCCTGGGGCTGTTGCTAGTGGCAGAGGCAGGTGGCAGCCTGGTGCTCTGGGAGTTCCGTTCAGGGGGTCGCCGCCTGGTGCCACGTGGGTCACCTCTGCAGCTGCCACCAAGTCCTGCAGGTACACTCACCCGTTTGGTTCTGGGGCCCCCACATTCCCACCAAGTCCCATGCTGCTTCGCGGCCTATGGCTCAGCCGTGCTCACCTTCGATCTGCACACCTGGGCTCTCGTAGACGTGCGCCAGGACCTGCACAAAACGTGAGGGGCACCTAGGGACTGGGAGAATGGGTGGGTGGCAGGGAGAGGCAAGTCCAGGAGGGCAAGTGGGTCATGGCAGGGGCACAGGAGCTCCCACGCCCAGAGGTGCTGAGCCGGCCAGGGCCCCCTCTTCCCCTTCAGCACTATCTGGGACGTGGCCTACTGCCTAGAAGTGGGAGCACTGGTGACAGCCTCTCGAGACAGCACGGTGAAGGTGTGGGAGACTGACTGGCAGATCCGGATGGTGTTCATGGGCCACACAGGTGAGCTGTGCCACGGTGGCCTTGAGGCTCGTTCTCTTTCCACGCTGTGCACGGCCGGCGGGAAGGAGCTTGGGGCTGTCCAGAAGCTCTGCCAGCCCCAGCCAAGTGTCCCCGCGCTGGCCGCATCCCGGGCTGACCATGCGCCCAAGTGATCCGTGCCCCTCCTACAGGCCCAGTGACCGCTCTTGCGGTGCTCCCGAACACGTCGCTGGTGCTGTCGGCCTCGCGGGATGGGACGCTGCGCACATGGGACCTGCAGACGGCGGCCCAGGTGGGCGAGGTGGCGCTGAGCCGCCCGGGCCGGTTCGCCGCGTGTGGGCTCGTGACCCGCCTGCTGGCGCCCGCGGGCCCCGGCTGGCCGGTGCTCGCCCTGAGCACCGGCGGCGTGGACCTGTGGCGCCTCCGCGAGCTCTACTCGCCGTTGGCGCAGCTGTCCGCGCCGGTGCTTCACCTGCAGCTGGTGCCCGCGCTGCCCGCGTCCGCGCACCCGCTCCTGCCGGCGCGCCTCGTGTGCGCCTGCGCCGACGGCTCGGTCTACCTGGTGGCGGCGGCGACCGGGCGCACGGTGAGCGCGCTGCTGCTTGAGCCCGACGACCGCGCAGCCTCCGTGCTCTACTGCCTCCCGCGCGAGGCGCTGTGGCTGCTGACGCGCGCCGGCCACCTGGTGTGCGCGGACGCGGCGCGCTGCCCCATGCGCGTGCTGCGGCGCGTGTGCCCGCCCGCCGCCCCCGCGCGCAGGCCCTGCTGCCTGCACCTCTACAGCCACCTCACCGACCCCGGCGGCGCGCGGGCCAGCTGGCAGGCCGTGTGCCGGCGTGCGGGGGAGCCGGGCCGCCGCGACGCGCCGCGGGCCTGGAAGGACAAGAACCGGTGGGTGCCCGGGCGCGCGCGCGCGGCGTCGCGGCGGGGCGGGGCGGCGGCGCCCGAGCCCACGGGGGATGTCCTGCACAGGTACCTGCCCGTGCTGGGGCACACGGACGGCACCCTGTCCGTCCTGGAGTGGCGCCGCTCGAAGACCGTCTTCCAGACCGAGGCGCACAGCCCGGGCCCCGTCACCGCCATCGCGTCCACCTGGAACAGCGTCGTGTCCTCCGGTCCGTATCTCCCCTCCCCCCGTAGCCGGCCTGGGGGTCCCCGCCCCGCCCCGCAAAGGCCCAGCCCCGGCTCCCGCCCCCCCGCAGGCGGAGATCTGACGGTGAAGATGTGGCGCGTCTACCCCTACGCCGAGGAGAGCCTGAGCCTGCTGCGCACCTTCTCCTGCTGCCACCCCGCCGTGGGGCTCTGCGCGCTTGGCCGGCGCATCACTGTGGCCTTTGAGGACCCCGACAGCGCCACCTATGGCTTGGTGCAGTTCGGCCTGGGCGACAGCCCCCGCTCTGATCACCGGCCCCAGGACGACCCCACGGACCACATCACCGGTGAGCCGGCAGGGCAGGAGTAAAGCCCGGGGGGCTACCGGGCCCTGGTCCCTCACCCGAGCCCCGGTCCCTCAGGCCTGTGCTGCTGTCCCTCGCTCCGGCTGTACGCCTGCTCCAGCCTGGACTGCTCCGTGCGCATCTGGACCGCGGAGAACCGCCTGCTGCGGTGGGCTGGGGCTGGGAGGTCCAGGGGAGGGAGGGAGGGCTTGGTAGCCCGTGGGCGGCCAGCTGGGCTCTCCTCCCTCTCCCCCCACCAGAGCCTGGAGGCTGGACAGGGAACAGGGCCTTGCCCCTGCCAGGGCTTCAGCTTCTGACTTTGCGGAGTGGGGCTGGACCCTGACCCTCAACACCCCTCCAGGCTCCTGCAGCTAAATGGCCCTCCTCAGGGCCTGACCTTCAGCTCTGATAGCGGGGACCTGGTGTTGGCTCTGGGCTCCCGGCTCTGCCTGGTGTCTCACAGGCTTTACCTGCCCACATCGTACCTGGTTAAGGTACACGGCGAGCACGGGATGGGCAGGGTGGGGCCACTGTGGGCAGACAAGCCTCCCCACTCCGAGGCCAGCGCTCTAGGTTCCTTTCTCCTGCTCAGAGCCTGTGCCAGAAGGTCCCTGATGTGGTGCCTGACCCTCCGCTGCCTCTGACCAGCCAGGAGTCGCTGACCTCCACCCAGCTGCAGAGGCTCGCCGACCTCCAGGGGATGCCCGGTCTTAGGTCTGCTGGCTGGCCCAGCTGAGCTGTCCTGGAGGCCCCCGCCCACCTCTCCTGAGTCAGGGGTGTGACCCCATCACAATGCCGCAGAGCGCTGGGGCCGCTTAGCCCCCATCCCCCGCCCCCTGTGAGCCAAACCCAGCCCTGACAGCCGTCCTCCTGCCAGAGGCCTAGCCACCCCCAGCCCCAGTCCTTGCCCCAGCATCCCCCTGACCCACCTGGTGAAGACACCCAGTGTCGCACCTGTGCCCATCCTTGTCTGCAGCCCAGACTCGGCTTCCATCCATCGCCAGACAGCGACACCTCAGCGGCCAGTGTTGGAGGAGGTGGGATGGGGGCCGGGCCCTGCCTCTCACCACCCCGACTGCACACCTGGCCAGGGCCCAGGCCACTCCCGTTCAGTCCTTGGGATACACCCCGGGGTCCCTGGGGTTGTCTGGGAAGCAGATGGCAAGACCAAAGGAGGAATGAGCTGACCCCCACCCCCTCCTGCAGGACTTGGGAGCCCTAGTTGCCCGGGACCGAGACCTGCAGCAGCTGAGGCTGGGGCTGGTGGTCCCCACAGCCCCATCCCCACCCTCCTGGCAACAGCGGCAGGAGGCGTTTGACAACTACTTGCACCTGATCTATGGCCCGGGCTTGCTGGTGGGTGTGGGGCCTCCCTTGGCCTCAGCCTTGACTCCGGCCCCTCCCTTCACCCAGGGGCTCTGACACTGCCCATCTCCCCTGCATCCCTCCCAGGACATGCCTTCTGGAAGAGAGTTCCGGCAGTGGAGCACCACCACCCTCACCGTGGAGAGAGGGACCTGGGACGTGTGCACCATATGCAGAGTTGCCAGCGGTCTTTGGCAGCCCGGGGTCTGCGCTGAAGGCCCAACGGCGCCCGCAGCCCTCGCCCGACAGGACCCGGGAGCCGTGGACCGGCGCTTTGCCCACCCTCCCCGAGCCCCCTTACCTATCCCAGTCACACGCCGGGGTGCGCACAGCAGGGCCTCCCAGGTAAGGCCTCCCATCCCTCCCGCCTCTGCACTGAGCCCATGACCCTGCTGCCACCCTGTGACGACATCTGTGTCGCCTCAGCTGCTGGCCCGCTCCTCGCTGAGCAGTAACCTGGGCCTCAGTCTGGACCTGCAGCTCCAGTGGGAACGACTCCGAGGGAAGAAGCCTGTAGTCCCTGACTCACCGTCCGTCCACCTACAGCACAGGGTAAGGGGGGCTAAGCTCCCCAAGAGCGGGGCTGCAGGGGCACTGAGGGTCTGTGCTTGGCTCTGAGCCCTTTCCCTGTCCCCAGGTCCCCCTCTTGAAGAAGAGGCGGCCCAACGAGCCTCTTTCCAACCTCCGAGGCTTCTTTCCTGCCACCATTCGGCCCTACAAGGTGAGAGCCCCTTACTCTTCCCAGACGCACCTCCGTCCGGGGGGCGACCTTCTGAGGCCCCCCATCTTCCCTCCGGCGCAAATCTTGTGCTCGGATCTGGCCTGAGAGCCGTGCCCGCCCGCAGCCCTCCACCCACCTCCTGGCCAGCCCAGTTTGGGCGCTGTTCTTCTCTGGGGACCGGCTGCCGGAGGGCCAGAGATTCCCAGAAAAGGCGCCAGGCCAAGCCGGAGCCTCTGCCAGTCGAGTGTGCCCGCACACCTCCTCCCCGGCTGGAGTGCTGGGTGGGGCCTGGATGGACTTCATCTGGAAGACCAGAGTCCTCTCCCTTTAGAGGAGTGAAGTCAGTGGGAGCTGGCCCCATGCCGTCTACCACCTTCCCAACCTCTCCCACCCCAGACACCCAGACAGGCCTCTCTCCAAGCACGTTCTGACACCACCAGCTGCCCTGGCAGGTGCCGATGCTTCCCGTAGCTGAAACCATCTACCCAAACCCTCAACACCCCCCTCCAAGTTCCTACCACCAACCCCCATGCTTCTTCTTTTTTTTTTTTTAAGACTTTATTTATTTATTTGACAGAGAGAGATCACAAGTAGGCAGAAAGGCGGGCAGAGAGAGAGGAAGCAGGCTCCCCGCGGAGCAGGGCGCCCAATATGGGGCTCCATCCCAGGACCCTGGGATCACGACCAGAGCCGAAGGCAGAGGCTTAACCCACTGAGCCACCCAGGCATCCCCCCAATGCTGCTTTTAGACATCCCTTTTCCAGGGCTGAGGTCCCAGTCCTGTGGGGAGTGTGGAGGGGTGTCAGGGTTCCCTAGAGGCCAGCAGCTGCCCAGACTTCCTTCTCAGTCATCACGGTTGAGTCTCACTGACCGCACTTCCACCTGATTGCTAAGGGGTTTTTCTGCCCGTCTGCGTGTCTTGGGTGTCGACTGAGAAAAGAGGCAGGACTATACCTTGGGTCTGAGAATTGCGACTCGGGGAGCATAGATTCGGGAGCAACGCTGATCAGGTCCTGCCGAGGAGCAGAAGCCAGGGGCCGGTCTGAGCGACCTGGAGGAGCACTAGGAAACTCACACAAGTTACGGGGGTGCAGTCACGTTGCGCACCGCACTGGTTTTCTGAGTGCTGTGCTTCGGTTGTGGGAAAAGAGCTTCTGCAGAGCACCCACTTTTCTTTAGGATTTTGCTTTTAAGCAATCTGAACACCCAGCGTGGGGCTCGAACCCACAACCCCGAGACCACGGGCCGCGTGCCCCACCCATGGAGCCCAGCAGGGGCCCTGCAGAGGGTCCGCTTCTTTTCGTCAAGAATGCAGGGGCTGCATCCTGTGTTCAGTCTTGGCCCAGTTCCTTATAATTCCTCTTTCAAAAACAGGATGAAGCTTTAGTTCCGAGCAGTCTCTAATGCTCGGTGGTTTTACGCAAGTTGGCACAGACGGGGTGTGCGCCCTGGCAGACGGAGCAGGGCTGGCGCTCGGGGTGCTTGCCAGGCAGCCTCCACCACCCCTGGGGTGGGGCGGCCTTCAGGTTCTCAGCCGCCTGCCGTGTGCTGCCCCAGGACTTGCGACGGCCCATCGGCTTCCCCGGCAGCGTGCCCAACTCAGTTGTGCTGTGCCAGCTGTGGCTTCGGCAGGAGGTCAGCAGCCCCGGCGCCCTCGCCCAGCTCACCGGCCACCGCAGGCCCAAGGCAAGGGGGGCTGGGGTTCCTGCCCTGGGCTCTGCAGGAAAGGGCCTGAGGTCCCACCCCAGAGCGTGCCAGCGGCCACCTGTTCTCTCTCCTCTGCAGCCAGGAAGGCACCAGGATGACCTATGGCAGCTGTGGCACATCAGGTGGCCGGGTGCCAAGGGGCAGCAGGACCTGACGCAGTGGCTGGGGGAAGAGGAGCAGGAGGAGCAGTCCCTGGACTGGTTCTCAGACTCCCTGAGCCCACACGGGGAGCTCTCTGAGTCCGAGGAGATGGAGGCTCAGGTAGGCGCCTGGACGGGGACTGGGCTGCAGAGGGCCGCGGAGGGTGGAGCGGGCGCAGTTGGAGAGGACGGGCTTGCAGCCGCTGCCGCCCCCGCCCCCACAGAGCTCCGAGTACTTGACCCCGGAGGGCACGCACTCTCGCACCGCGGCCGGGCCTGAGACCGGCCTTCGCCAGCTCTTGCACTCCTATGGGCCCGCGCTCCGGAAAGAGCGCTCCTGGAGTCTGCCCAGGCTCCTGCATTTTTTCGTCGGCCAGAACTGGTTCAAAAAGCTCTTCCCCGTCTTCACCTTGGAGGTTTGGGGGTCTGGGGCACCGGGGAAGCCGGGGCGGGCGGGAGGGGGCAAGGCCTCAGCTGGCTGCACCCGCAGGCCTACCCCGAGGTGGGCACGGCGGAGGGCCTGGCCTCAATGTTCATGGACGTGCTGCGCGAGGCCTCCTGGACGGACCGCGTGCACGTCTTGAGGGCGCTGCTGAGGCTGCTGCCCGACCTGAGCAGAGTCCTCCGTAACCGGCTGCAGGGCCTCCTGGTGGGCCTGCTCAACCTGGACCAGCCCCCCAGCCTCGAGGTGCGCCCCCCTCCCCCGCCCCGCCCCACGGGCCCGCCCTGCCCTCCCGGCCCGACGCGCTCCCCCCGGTGCGCGCAGGACCAGACGCAGAAGGAGTTCGTGATGCTGGCCCTGCAGCTGCTGCTGGCCTGCTCCCTGGAGTCGCGCGAGGTGGTGTTGGAGCTCCTGTCCTACTTCCTCTACTCGCCAGCCTCCTGCCGGTGAGTCCTGCTCCCCGATCCAGTTCCCCGCACGCGGGGGAAGGCCTCGGAGTCAGCGGCTCGCACCTGTCCCAGCCCCGAGCTCAGGAAGCTGCTGGACGGGCTGGGCCTTCAGGACCCACAGGGCTTCCTGTTCAAGGAGATGATGACCTGGGTGCAGGGCCCGGACGCGGACTCCAAGGCTGCCCTGCGCAAACGCTGCTGCCACAAGCTGGAGGAGATGATCCGAAGGCTGCAGGTCCTGACGGGCCGGGGTGGGGCTACTGGCCTCCTCTCTTGCCGCGCTCCCCCCCCACCCCCGCCAGCTTTCCCCAGGTCTTTGAGGGGGAGGGGCAGGGGATCTAGGCGAGGCTGGCCAGCTCTCTGCCTTGCTTTGTGTCTGTGCTTCATGGGTCCTCTCCTGTCCCCAACCCCCCATTTCTGGGGCTCTTCCTGCTCCCCCCCTAGGAAAGAGTCTGCTGCCAGGTCTCCAGCTTGAGGCCTCTCTGCTGGGGGAGGGGCAGCCTCTGCCTAGGGCTGGTGGGGGGGGCATCAGCCACTGGCTCTTTCCCCCACAGATGCAACACTTGCAGCCTTCCGTGGCCAATTTGTCAGAGATGCTGCCGAAGGTCTCCCAGACTGTGGTGTTTCTGCCTCCTCCCAAGGAGGCCCTGTCACGGATCTCGGTGCTCGCTGGGTCAGCTCCCATCTCAGGGACAGCCCCAGTCCGTTCCTGGGTGTCCTCTCTGGTGGTCTCACCCCGGGAGCTGGACTTGGCTGTCCTCCAGTCCCAAGCCAAGCTGATGCCTTCGCCAAGGCGCCTGGGGCGGACCAAACGCGGGCTATCCGAGGCACTGTCCCACTTCTGGCCCCCCGAGATCTGTGCGTGCTCCTCAGCACCTGATGTGCTGCTGGAAGAGCTGCCACCACTGGAGCAGACAGACTGGTCCCGGTCACAGATGCTGGACCTGGGGACCATTGACGCGCTCAACTTCTTCTGCAAGCAGCTGCAGGCACAGGCTCAGCTGCAGGATCTCCCACAGGAGCAGCTCGAGAGACCGCGCCCGAGCCCGTGCCCCCCGGAGTACAACACAGTACTGCCACAGCCCCGGGAACGCTGGTGAGGGGGCCCCCAGGCTGGGACGGGGCCCGCGGGGTGGGGGGCCGCTGAGGGGCTGGCGGGGCCAAACCTCCCTCCTTACCCCTCCAGGCACTATCCCATCTGCCGGCTTCAGGAGGCCAAGGTCCAGAAGTCTGCAGTGAAACTGAGGGGTGAGTGGGGACAGGGGTAGGATTGGACCCCAATGTCTTCCTCCATCTTAGCCGGGGTCCCAGTGGCCATCGGCCCCATCCGGAGACCTCACCGTCCTGCTGGCCTGCAGGCTGGAAGCGGTCCCGGCTCTGGGTGAGCCAGACCGTCGGTGGCTCCATCCGGATGCTGAAGCTGCCCCTGCCGAGGGTGGAAGTCCAGCCTTTCCCCCCAGACTGGCCCAGGCCCGCCCGGCCGCTGCCCCCGCTGCTCCTCCAGCCGGCCTTGCAGCGCTACTTCCTGCCAGGAGATACGGACCCCGACAGCTGCAGCTGACCAGGCTGGGGGCCCGGGCTCTTCCCTCCAGCACGGAGCCAAGATGTGGCCCTCCAGCCAGCTGCTCTCCCCTGGAAATAAAGTCCAGAGGTTGTGGCCAGAGAAGGGGGTGCCGCCCTCATCTTTGGGGGCTGCATGCGTGAGCAGGGTGGTCTCGATGGTGTGATGAAGCTGCCGGCGGCAGGCCAGCCCCCAGTGGGACAGCATTCCCGGTGGGCTGGGAGCCAGGAGCGAGACCCAGCATGTGGGCATGTCCCGGCTTAGGGACTCAGCCTGTGTTTATCAGTAAATCACTGGGGTCAGGATGGGAGTGGGGAGTCACCGGCCAGTGAGTGGTCGGGCAGGAAGGGAATGCGAGGGTCTAGGTAGCCACACGTGTGTGCGCATGGAGGGGGTAGGGGGCCTGCGGTCTTTTGCTGCAGATTTCAAACTAGGTCTGTTGGTGCTTTGCTACCCTTGGGCTGGAAGGGAGAAGTGATGGGTCCCATGTGCTTTAGTTAAGAAGCAACAAAGGAGGGGCGCCTGGGTGGCTCAGTGGGTTAAGGCCTCTGCCTTCGGCTCAGGTCATGATCTCAGGGTCCTGGGATCAAGCCCCGCATCGGGCTCTCTGTTCCGCGGGGAGCCTGCTTCCCTTCCTCTCTCTCTGCCTGCCTCTCTGCCTGCTTATAATCTCTGTCTGTCAAATAAATAAATAAAATATTAAAAAAAAAAAAGGCAACAAAGGAGGGACACCCTGGGGGCTCAGTCTTTGAGCGTCTGCCTTCAGCTCAGGTCATGGTCCCAAGGTCCTGGGATCAGGTCCTGTGTTGGGCTCCCTGCTCCGGGGAAGCCTGCTTCTCCCTCTCCCACTGCCCCTGCTTGTGTTCCCCCTCGCTGTGTCTCTCTCTGTCAAATAAATAAAGTCTTAAAAAAAAAATAGAAGCAATAAAGGGGCAGCATCGTTTGGACCCTTCTACCTCAAAATTGCCACGAAACCGAACTTGTACGCAAAGTGCAGGGCCCCAGGGGGCCTTGACTTCCTTCTGAGCTTCCAGGCCTCCCCGGGCACTGGTCCCACAGCTCGTGGGACACACGGCCCATGTGTGCACTTGCTACAAGGCCTGCTTTTGCTTTGTTTTTTAAAGATTTATCTATTTACTAGAGAGAGAGCACAAGTGGGAGGGACAGAGGGAGAGAGAGAATCTGAAGCAGACTCTGCCCCGAGCCCAGAGCCTGGCGTGGGGCTCGATCTCATGACGCTTCCATCACAACGTGAGCAGAAACCGAGAGTCGGGTGCCTGACTGACCAGGACGCCCAGTGCCCCTGGGTCTGCCTTTGTGAGGGGCTGTCCTAGGTTTCACACCCAAGCAAAGCACCTTTTGGGTGGTCAAACAGTGGTTTCTTCCCTCTGACTGTTTTCAGCCTCCGACTTTAGAAGTTTTTTCTCCATGGCGTTCTGGATAGACTTTGTCTCCCATACCTTCCGCACAACTCCCAAACTGTGCCGGGACTTTTATGAGGGGGCTGCCTAGAGAGGGGCCCTGTCCTAGGCCGAGTAGGGCACCAACTGCAAAGTCTGGAGAACTG
This sequence comes from Eira barbara, assembly GCA_020311275.1. Taxonomy (NCBI): domain Eukaryota; kingdom Metazoa; phylum Chordata; class Mammalia; order Carnivora; family Mustelidae; genus Eira; species Eira barbara. The sequence continues at coordinate 682,587 of JAHRIG010000026.1, read as the reverse complement.
AAGAGGTGACATTTGTACAAAAGGATCGCATCTGCTAAAACAAGGACTGTGGGGCCCATAATGTCTGCTTTTACAGGTATTTCCTTTAAATTACAAAAGCAATAAATTCCTTTAAAAATGCCAGCATGAGAAGTACCTGCCTGGCTCAGTGGTGGAGTGTGCAAATCTGGATCCCAAGGTCATGAGTTCAAGCCCCATGTTGGGTAGAGCTTAAACTAACAGAAGTATATTAGGAATAGATAAAAATGTATTAAAAAATACCAACATGAGGGGCACCAGGGGGGCTCAGTAGGTTAAAGCCTCTACCTCCGGCAGGTCATGATCTCAGGGCCTCTGCTCGGCGGGGAGCCTGCTTCCCCCTCTCTCTCTCTGCCTGCCTCTCTGCCTACTTGTGATCTCTGTCTGTCCAAAAAAAAATCCTTTTTAAAAATACCAACATGAGAAAGTGGGACAAATTTAAACAAGTCAAAAAACCCCACTAACTTGGGACGCCTGGGTGGCTCAGTCATTAAGCCGCGCGGGTGTCCCCAGATCCCTTTCTCACACCATTTACAAAAGTAACGTTTAGAGGATTCAAAGGTCACGGTGTAGAAACCAAAACTGTAAATATATCAGAAGGTAATTTAGAAAAACATTCACTTAGAATACTCAGAAGGGAAAGATAGACTTATTTGTAGATTTAAAAAAAAAAAAAAGAATTATGGCAAGGGGTGCCTGGATGGCTCAGTTGGTTAAGCGTCTGCCTCCATTCAGGTCACGGTCCCAGGGTCCTGGGTTCTAGTCCCTGCATTGGGCTCTCTGCTCAGCGGGGAGCCTGCTTCCCCTTCTGCCCCCCACCCCTGCTTGTGTGTGTGTGTGCACGTGTGTGGGTGCACGCCTGTGCGCCTACTCTCTCAAATCCTTAAAAAAAATTATGGCAGATGATAAAACTAGGAACAAACCTCAAAGTGAATTGTGTATTTAAATGTAAAACTAGGAAAAATGTAGAAGGAAATATAAAAGCTCTTCTGGACTAGCGACTGATGAAGCATTCCCAGGACGCCAGAGACAGCGCGCATGAAAGAAATCAGAAAGTTGGACTTGATCAAATTTTAAAACTTCTGCTCTGTGAAAGGCCCTTTTAGCAGGACCGAAAGACAAGCCATGACTAGGAGAAAATGCCTATAAGTGGCCTGTCCACAAAGAACATCTAACAGAAACCAAACAATCGCCCTAGAAAATGGGAAAAGCAGCAGACGTTTCGCCAAAGAGGAGACGCTCCAATCACTAGCTAATTAATTAGAAACGCAAACTAACCCTAAAATAAAGTGTCGACATCGCCAAATGCTGGTGGGGATTCGGAGCCACTGGGTCTGCACATGTCGCCTGCGGGATGGAGCGCGGTCCAGACACTCTGGAAAACCATTCGGCAGTTTCTCGAAAACCGAACATACCCGCAGCGACAACTCAGCATTGCCCCCGGGGAATGAAGATCTGCGTCCGTACACACCTGCACGACAGTGTTCTCCCGCCTCACCCTGGAAATGACACGAAGGTCCTTCAACAGGCAAGTAGCTGCTCGCGGGGACGTGCACACGGGGGGCACTCGGGAGCGGCAAGAATGAAGTGGCCGACACGCGCGACAGCCTCCAGAGCTCATCTGCCGTGGGATTCCGTTTCTGTCACACTCGTGAAGGGAGGAAGGGGGGGTTGCCCGGGGGGAAGGTTGGAGGTTGGGGGCGCGCGCAGAGGCTCTTCGGGCCGTGCCCCTGCTCCCCATCCTGCCGGCGGCTTCGGTTCCGGGAGCCTCCCGGGGGGTAAAGCGGCGTGAAACCACACACGCTCCTTGGTCCGGAGCCGGCCGAGGCTGCCGGAGGAGCGGGGTCTGTTTAGGAAGTAGATGAGAGGTCACCGGAGGGAGGCGAGCGGGGGCAGGGCGGGCTCGCAGGTTACGGCTCCTCGCACTGGGCCATCACGTTTTGGAAGCAGGCGGTGGTGGTGGTTGCACAGCACCGTGAGTGTAACCGATGCTGCTAACCGTACACTTCCACATGGCTTAGCGCCTTGGCTGGCTCCTCCGTGCAGCATACCGCTCTTGATCTTGGGGTCACGAGTTCAAGCCCTATCTTGGCCGTGGAGCCTACATTAAAAAATGGTTTAGGAAAGCCTCGGTGGCTCACTCGGTTAAGTGTCTGCCTTCAGCTCAGATCATGATCCTGGAGTCCCGGGATCGAGTCCCACATTGGGCTCCCTGATCGGCGGGGAGTCTCCTTCTCCCACTGACCTCTCTCATGTTCTCTCTCTGTCTGTCTCTCTCTCAAATAAATACATAAATAAATAATCTTTTAAAAAATTTTATAAAAATTTTTTTGCCCAATAAATAAAATCTTTTAAAAGAAAATTAAAATAGGGACATCTGGTGGCTCAGATGGCTAAGTGCCTGCCTTTGGCTCAGGTCATGATCCTGGGGTCCCAGGATCGAACCCCTCGTCGGGCTCCCTGCTCAGTGGGGAGTCTGCTTCTCTCTCTCCCTTTGCCTCTCCCCTTGCTCCTTCTCTCTATCTCTGTCTCTCAAATGAATAAATAAAATCTTTAAAAAATAAAATAATACACAGGACCATCCTTGAAGGTTCTTCCAATGGCCAAATTTTGGATCACAATAATGAGAGTAAAATATTCTATTTCTTTGAATAAAATAAGACTCCATGAGGGGCACCTGGCTGGCAAATGACTCTTGATATCGGGGTCATGAGTTCAGCCCCACACTGGATGTGGAGATTACTTCAATAAATTAACTTTAAAAACAGAAATGAGAATCCATGAGTCTTCACTGACGTACACAAGTGAACAAAACTAGGTAAAGAGAAAGCTTTCTTCTCTACGATAGACAAAACAAGCAGCACTAGTGAGTGAAATGTGCACGAGGAATGCACTATTTACGTATTCTCAAAGTATTGCCCCATAAAACATTTACTAAAGACGAAGAGAAAAAGTAATCTAACAGTGAAGAATCCTGGGCAATTCCCCTTAAGTAATCAAAATAAACATCTCCAGTGTGGGGACAAACTGATGGGACCCAACGAAAAGCCCTCAGCCTCATCTCCATAGTATTTCTTTTTTCTTTTTTTAAAGATTTATTTGAGAGAGAGCAGGAGCAGGGGGAGGAGCAGAGGCAGAGGGAGAACCAGGCTCCCATTGACCAGGGAGCCAAGGGTCTCCATCCCAGGACCCTGAGATCATGACCGGAGTTGAAGGCAGATGCTTCACCGACTGAGCAGCCCAGGCGCCCCCCTCCTTGGTGTTCCCGCCAACCTGAATCTAATCATGAGGCAGCCTGACAAGTACAAGTTGAGCAACGTGTTACAAAGGAACTGGTCGGTTTGTCCTGCAAGCATCAAGGGCACGACAGTCAAAGACTGAAGTGTAGCTCTCAGTTGAAGGAGACTGAAAACTTTGTTAAAAGGTCATTATCGGGATAACTGCGGTAACTTGGGAATTTGAGGTGTCTGGGTCAGAGGTATGTGGAAGTTCTTGTTGAGACGTTTTCAGCTCTTCTGGGCAGCAACTGCGTGTCAGAGCATGTGGTTTCCTTGGAGAGGTGGGCATTTCCTCGGACTTGTCTACCCTCTTCCTCAGTTTCGGGCAAGGGGCTTTCACACAAGGTTCGGCTGGTGGTGAGCCTATGAAGTGCTGGTCGGTCTCACCTGGGGACAAATCCCGACTCCTGGACCTTATTACCCGCTGACTTCAGGGGTGTGCTGTTCCCTCTCAATGGCCCTCCCAGCCATCACTGTCCCTACAGGCTTTGTTCTAGCCCTTAGAGCGAAATAAAAATAATATCAACCTACTAAGGGGCTTATAACCTATGCAGAAGTACATAACATGACCCATGAGGCAAGGAATAGATGAAGGAAAACTCTTATATTAGAAAAGGTCTCAAATCAATGATCTCAGCCTTTACCTTAAAGAAACTAGAAAAAACAGCACATTGAACCCACAATAAGCAGGAGATAGGAAATAGTAAGGTCGATGTGGACATTCATTAAATCAGAGAAGAAAACAGAGAAAATGTATGAGTCCAACATGATTCTTTAGTGAGGTCAACACAATGGACAAATCGGCAAGAGTGAGAAGTCACAAACCGTCAGCATCAGGGAGGACAAGCGACACTACTACAGACGCTACAGACGTTAAAGGATAGGGGAAGATTATGAACCACCTCATGCCAATGAGCTTGACACTACAGATTAAATGAACCAATTCCTTGAAAAACACAAACTACCAAAAGTCACTCAAGAAGAAAGTGGCAACCTGAATAGCGAAGTGTCTATTAAAGGATTTGTGGTCGAAAGATCTTTCTAGAAAGAAAATTTCAGGCGCAGATGGCTTCACTGGGTGGTCGACCAACCACTCAATGAAGAAAAATGCTAGTTTCACAAAGTCCTCCCGAAAACGGAAGAAGAGGGAACGCTTTCCCAATCCTTCTGAGGCCAGTACTACCCCATAAGAGAACCAGGGCTTTATATGAAAACTACAGACCAGGATGCAAAAACTCTAAACAGAATGTGAGCAAACCGAGTACAAGAACGTATTAAAATGTAAGCATTATCACGACCAGACGGAGGTTGCTCCGGAAACACAGGCTGCTCTAACCTCAGAAAGTCCATTAAAGTAATTTATGACGTGACTCTTTCAGCGACACGAGCTCTCTCTCCCAGGGGGCTGGCCCGCCCTGGGACCGGGGTCACACCGGGGACTCCCGACTTCGGTCCGCGCGCCTGCCCTGCCCCGCCCCGCCCCGCCCCGCCCCGCCTCGCCTCGCCCCGCCTCCCCGCGGCCCCCGCCCCCGCTGCGGCGGGGCTCCCGGACCACAATGCCCCGGGCCTCGGCGTGGCCCCGCCTCCGCACGCCGACCCCGCCCCGCGCGCACAGTCGGCAGCCTCTGATTGGCGGATGCGGCTTCCGCTCCTCTGATGGGCGGGTTCTCGGCGCCGGCGGCGGCGTGGGTGATCCCGAGGCACCGGCAGGCATGGGGGAGGCCCGGACTCGCACCGGCGCGTCGGCTGATGGGGTAGCTCCCGCGGGGTCGCCGATGCCGGAGGCCGGTGTGGAGGCGGAGGTGGCGAAGCTGCTGCCCTTCCTGGCGCCCGCGGTGCGGGCGGACCTGCAGGCGGAGGCGGTGCGGCACGTGCTGGCGCTGACCGGCTCCGGGCCCGGTCGGGCGCTGCTGGCGGGCCAGGCGGCGCTGCTGCGGGCGCTGGTCGAGCTGGCGGCGGCCGCGGCCCCGGCCCCGGCCCGCGACGCCGCTCGTGCGCTCGTCAACCTGGCTGCCGAGCCCGGCCTGCACGATCCGCTCCTGGAGGCCGAGCCCGCGCTGCCTGCCCGCCTGCTGGGCCGCGCGTTGGACCCAGAGTGGCCCTGGGCCGAGGAGGCGGCCGCCGTGCTGGCCAACCTCAGCCGCGAGCCGGCGCCGTGTGACGCGCTGATGGCTGCGCTGGCGGCTGAGGAGCCGGGGGGGCCGGGCCTGGAGCGGCTGGTGCACGCGCTGTGCACGCCCGACTACAACCCCCGGGCGCCCCTGCATTACCTGGGGCCGATGCTCTCCAACCTCAGCCAGCGTCCCGCGGCGCGGGCGTTCCTGCTGGACCGCGAGAGGTGAAACCCGGGGCGCCCGCGGGGAGGGGGTGCAACTGAACGGGGACGGCACTGAGTGGTCCCTCTCCCCAGGTGCGTGGTCCAGCGGCTGCTGCCCCTTGCCCAGTTCCCAGACTCCTCGGTGCGCAGGGGCGGGGTGGTGGGGACTCTCCGAAACTGCTGCTTCGAGCATCGTGAGTGGTGATGGGGGTGGAGGGGTTGCGGCTGGGTGGGGGGCTGGGACAAAGAGACCACTTTGGACCCCTTCCCCTCAGGACACCACGAGTGGTTGCTTGGGCCCCAGGTGGACATTCTCCCCTTCTTGCTGCTGCCCTTGGCTGGGCCTGAGGACTTCTCTGAGGAGGAGATGGAGCGTGAGTGGCTTTGGTGGATCCTCAGGGGTGGCTGGGCAGTGGGGGCAGGCCCCTAGGGGGCAGGCAGGTGCACAGATCAGGACCCTTCCCGAAACCTTACAGCAGGGAGATGCTGAGCACAGATGGGGCTTACAAAGGCAGGGTCCAGCTGCCCAGTGGAGGCAGCAGCAACTCCCACACCCACCTCTAGGGCTGCCAGTGGACCTGCAGTACCTGCCCCCAGACAAGCAGCGGGAGCCTGATGCTGACATCCGCAAGATGCTAGTGGAGGCCATCATGCTGGTGAGCAGGGGTCCTGCTGTGCCAGTGCCACCCCCCAGCATCCCCACACCTCAACCTCTGCGTGACCTCTGCCCTGTTGCAGCTGACAGCTACGGCCGCTGGGCGCCAGCAGGTGAGGCGCCAGGGAGCCTACCTGATCCTGCGTGAGCTACACAGCTGGGAGCCAGAGCCCGATGTGCAGGGGGCTTGTGAGAAACTCATTCAGGTGGGCGCAGCGTGTGTGGGGAACAGGCATGGATGTCCGTGGGGGGCGGCCAGCTGCTCACCTCCTCCCACTGCCGGCAGGTGCTCATTGGGGATGAGCCAGAGCCGGGCATGGAAAACCTGCTGGAGGTGCAGGTGCCTGAGGACGTGGAGAGGCGGCTGCGGCAGCTGGACCACCAGGAGCAGGGGCAGCTAGAGGGGCCGGCCCCGGAACCACAAGCCGAGGGGGCTACCCCAACCTGAGGCCCTGGCTCCCCACCCCCAGCTCCAGGCCCACCTTGGCCAGCCCATCCGTCCAGGCCCTCCAGACCAGGCCTTCTGCAGCCACCCGCAGGCCTCCGGGTCTCCTTGCTCAGAACACTGTTCCCTGCTGAAAGGCGTAGCTACACTTACGCTCAGGGTGGGGCGTCTGGGACGAATGCGCCGTAAACGTGGGGGGTCAGGGCGCTTCATGCCCTGTTACTTCCTGCAACTCAGGTTGTTCAGACCAGCAGTGGTCAGCCCGAGCTAGTCAGGCTCTGTGACTCTCAGGCATTTCCAGGAGACGGCCCATGGGGCTGGGCAGAAACCAGTACAAGCCTGAGCAACCCCTGAGGGTACTACAGAGGTCTGGGCATCCAGGTGTAAGCAGGGCTCTTTGCTGCCAGTCCCACCCCACATCTTCCATTCTGGGGTCCTTAGCTAGCCCTGCCTGAGATCCAGCCTCAGAGGACTGACGTCTTGTGACTGTCACCAGCCTCAGCCTGTCCTGGGATCTCCTAGGGCTACAGCCCCTGGTTTGTCCTTGGAGCACTTGCTGGGTGCTGTCTGTCTGCGTCCTCTGTACCATCCTGCTCCGCCTGTGCTCCGAGACTGCCCTCAGGCCTTTGCTAGTTTGTCCAGCCCAGAACTGATGTGACAAGCTACGTCTGCACTAACTACGCTCTAGCCGTGATCAGTTTCCTTGAGTTGCACAGCCCCTTGCCTCCCCGGAGTGCCTGCAGCCTTGCACTTTGCCCGGCCTTTTCCCTTAGCACCCTCTGTCCCCTTGGAGCCCCAGCAGGCCCAGGACACTTGTTTTCCCTCAGCTCCTTGTGTGGGCTCCTGTGTTCTGCAGCTGCCAAGCCTGGTAGGCTGTCCGCATGGCCCTCCCCGCGCCCTGCTCCCTTCCTGCCACCGTCTCCAGGGTAGGACTCCTTTGCACTCGTCACGGGAGTGCAGCCTGATGCCCTGAGTGTTCCAGCACCCTCTCTCCATGTGCCCTCAGTCTTGTCACTGCCTCCAGAGCTGGAGGTCCACTTCAGTTCCTCCCATCAAGCCTGGGTGCATCACGGAAACGAGGGGTTTCCTTCCTCTCCGGTACCCCCTGTATTTTTCTCCTCCTCCTGATTAAAGCTGTGGTGTGGAGGCGTGTGGACTCGTGTTCTCCCCGGCTGGGGAGCGCTACCGGCTTTGCCGTGGCTGGCTGCCCCTTCCTGCACTGACACGCGAGCGTTCCCTCTGTAAAATAAATGCTTTATCTGGCCTCGCCTGTGCCTACCCATCCTCGGGTGCCCAGGCAGTGCTCAGGCATGGTCCTGACGGCAAACGTGGAGCTCAGGGATAGTGGCTACCTGGAGGTGCCCACCCCCAGGCTGGCTGCCGCCACGCTCCGGAGCCCCCGCTGGGCAGGTCCTGCACCTCTTCTTGGGACTCCCTCTGGGGGCTCAGGCGTCAGGCTGGAAGCATTCCTGCGGTGAGTGCCCCCGTGCTGGGGGCGCTGGAGCTGCAGGAGTGGCCTTGGACGCCCTGAGTCTCTGCCAGGCTCCGTGGGATGCAGGGTTGTGGGCAGCTGTGACTTGGCTGGCTTCACTGCAACCGATAGCCATGGGGAATCAGAAAGGGGCACTGAGCAGCAGAGCCCCCGCCCGCCCTGCTGGGGCCTCGCCCACCTGGCGACAAGCAGATCACGGTGCAGAAGAGTGCATGCGTGGCGGGCAGCATCCAGCAGTGGGCGGCCACCTGTTGCAGGTCCAGGCGTGCGCGCCGCCTTAGCTGTAGCAGGCCCCGGATCAGGTCCTGGCACTCTGTGGGCAAGGGCTCGCAGCTGTGGCCTCCCACTGCCCACTCTCTTGCCCGTGCCCATGACTGTCAGCAGTGCTGGGCAGTTTGGAGGAGGTATCCGGTGCAGTCACCCGTACGCGTGGAGGGAGTCCGTGCTTCTCCAGTCATGAGATGGAGGCACCGAGTGGGAAGGTGGCGTGCCCTGGGCCGGTGCAGAGCTCAGAGCCCCCCGGGACCGCTGCTTTCCAGTCTGTGCCACCCCCAGCCCCGCTGCCCTCTCACCTCTGTGCTGCCGTCCATTTACCAGCCCGGACTGGGGGTGGGATGCCAGCTCAGCCCCCATGCCCCCCCCCGCCACTCCCCTCACTGGGCATAATGACCCGTCTCTGGACCCAGTCTCCCTAAGATTTTATTTGAGAGAGAGAGAGCAGGAGGAGGGGCAGCGGGAGAAGCAGGCCCCCCACTGAGCAGGGAGCCCAATGCGGGACTCAATCCCAGGACCGCAGGATCGTGACCTGAGCCAAAGGCAGATGCCGCAGTGAGGGTGCGCCCCTGGGCCCAGATCTTTCTTGCCAGGACTTGGGAGGGACCCGTGCTCTGGCTCACCTGGGGACATGCCCGGCCTGAAGGCGGGGCCCTGGCGCTTGAGGTGCAGCACGCGGTGTGGCTGATGCTCCTTGAAGGGCAGCTTCCCGGCCACCATGGCATAGAGGATGACGCCTCTGGGGACACGGGCGGCTCAGGGCCTGTGCCCCTCCTGCCCTCCCACGATCCTGCCTGTGCCAGGGGGCCACTCACAGGCTCCACAGGTCGGCCTGCTCCCCGTTGTACTTCTTGCTCATGAGGGTCTCGGGGGCCGCATAGGCCACAGAGCCGCAGAAGTTGCTCAGCAGCGAGTCCTTGAGGCCCGAGCGGTTGGTGAAGCCAAAGTCTGTGGGGGCGCATGGTGTGGGGGGGGCAGGAGGGGAAGGGACCTTGGGCTCAGGAGAGGGGGCTGTGGGGCAGATGCAGAGTGGGTGGGGTTAACCCAAGCATAGGTGGGGGCCAGCGTGGGGCAGGGCCTCCTGGGAGGGTCAAAGGTCAAGCCAGGTTGGGGTCAAGTCTGAAGCGGGCAGGGCGTCTGGGCGGCTCAGTCAGCTGAGCAGCCCACTCTTGGTTTCGGCTCAGGTCATGATCTCAGGGTCCTGGGATAGAGCCCAGGGTCTGCATCCGGCTTCACGCTCAGCCTGGAGCCTGCTTCAGGATTCTCCCTCTCCCTCTGCCCCTCCTCTCTCTCTTTCTCTCAAATAAATAAATGGGTTTTTAAGGCCATAAAAACTGAAAAAAGTCTGGAGCAGTAGAGAGTAGAGGCTGGAGTCCTGGCGGGGATAGCGGCTGAGCATGGGTGGGGCCTCCCGAAGAAGCCTAAGGCTGGGGGCCGAGAGTCAGGGCGGGTTAGGGCAGGGGTGGGGCTGGACCACAGGCTCACCCGTCAGGCTTTAGGAGGCCCCGGTCGTCCAGCAGGATGTTCTCACACTTGAGATCCCTGCGTAGGGAAGGGGAAGCAGGGCTGATCCTGGGCTCGTTGGGCCTCTCCATGGTGGGGGGGGGACAGGCGGTGAGGGCACCCCCTCACCTGTGCACGATGCCAGAGCTGTGGCAGCGGGCCACGGCACTGACCAGCTGCCGAACAGCCCACGGGCCTCCTCTTCCAGCCCCGGACGGACGGCAGCGGTGGTCCGACATGGCGTTGATGGGCTCCAGCAGGGCCCCGCGGGCCGCCAACTCCAGCACCAAGTAGGAGCGCTGGCTGCTGTGGTAGGTCTCATAGAGCTGCGCCTGCCAGAGCCCGTCCCCAGCCTGCCATCACCCAAGGAGGGCTTGTCCAGGGCACTGGAGCAGGGGCTCAGGGTGGGGCTGGGCCCCAAGCATCAGGGTCCCTGGTGGGAAAGGGGGTGCTCTTGGGCAGGATGGGCATGGGCTGTGTCAGGGTCTCTGCCTACCATGTTCAGGTGCTTGTAGGTAGCGTTGAGGGATATCTCACGGGGCAGAAACTTCTGGGAGAACTCCATGGGGGCCTCAGCAGTGGAGATGATCTTGATAGCCACCTGCAGGGGTGGAGGGTGACCCTTGTGTGTAGGCCACAGCCCCTGAATGGGGACGTGAACAGGCCCCATGTCCTTTGTGCACACTGCTGAGCTTGACTGGGGCGAGGCTGGGAAGCAGAATCCCTGGGGGTCTAGAGAGACCTCCCCCTTCCCTCCTGGCTCTGATACACTCCAGGGGTTCTGGAGCTGGGAGTGGCCAGCTTGCAGGTCCTTGGGAGGACACGAGAGCATGAGGGAGCTAGCACAGCAGGGAGGTGCCTCAGTGGGGTTAGCATGGGGACCGCTGGGGCTGGCCTGCTGTCTGCACCCATGGGAGGAGATGGCCCTGCCTCACCATGGCATGGTGCTTGCCTCGCAGGTCGGAGGCCAGCTTGGGGTTGCGCCGCATGCGCTCATGTGTGGCGTAGGCCAGGTAGGCTTTGGAGAAGGCCCCAGAGCCAGTCTTTCTAGAAGAGAGCAGGTAGCCATTGTCCCTGCACTCACGCACCTGCTCCGTGAAGTTTTGCTGGTCCAGCTTCCCGGGGCACTGCCCTTCATGGAGGGCGGGGCGCCACGGGAGGGGGCGGGGCCTTGGGTGCGAGGAGCAGGGGGCGGGGCAGAGGCCCGACCAGGATCAGAAGGGTCGGGGCAACAGGGCCGGAGGAGGCTGCTGGGCCCTGGGCCCCTCGAGGCTGCACCCCCGTTTCTGAAGTCTTTCTGGGACTGGGGCAGAGGCAGGGGAGTGACCAGGGCTGAGAGCTCGGAGTGGGAAGCCAACGCAGCCGTGGACTGGTGTGGGTCGAGGCAGGCTCTGGGAAAGCAGGGCAGATTCCAGAATGGAGGTTCTAGAGCTGCTCTTGCATTGTGCCCTCAAAGAGGAGTGTTCTGTCCCCCAGGGCCTGCCTTCTCTGAGAATGTCTTGCTGGAACTATCCTCCTCCTGCATGGGGCCCGCTCCTTGTGGGGTGAGAATCCCCAAGGCAGGGTGAGGCCTTATGTGACTAGTCACAAAGACCTTTCGAGAAGCGTGTGGGGAGGGTGGGCGAGGGAAGGTAAGCAGGGCTTCTAAGCATACAAAGAAGGGGAAAGGAAACGGCGTGCGCTGGTGCGTGCCCCTCTTCCTTTGCGAGGGTAGTGAGGAGGCTGCCAGGTCCGCTGACCCTGGCCTTGCCCCCAGAGCTCTCCTCAGACTTGATGGCCCATCTCCAAGGCAAGCAAGGGTCTCCAGTCCGGGCTCTAGGAGAGGAAAGCCAACAGGACCCCTGACTTCTGGCCTGCAGAGCCTTCTGGGGGCACTGTTGCCATAGGGAGTAGCAGACGACGTTAATGAGCATCTACTGTGTGGCCGGCACGGTGCTAAGTGGCGCGGAGTGGCCACCCCCCCTCAGTCCCTGCCTCCCGTCTACGGACCACACCTGATACAGCCATCCCACAGTAGGCGTTCTCATCCAGGATCGCAAACCACAGCCAAGTTCTACGGGTGAGAATTGGCCCATCGAGGTGCACATATGTGGTCTCTCCGCTCTGAGCTAGCTGGCTTGGTGGCTGCTAGGCTGCTGTCATGCAGGTGTCCTGGAAGGGCCTGGCTCTTGGTGGAGGCTTGTGATTGTCTGTGGCCCTGGCTTGTTCCCTGTGGGGATCTGCAGTGGTCATGGTGTGCCTGTGGCCGTGAAGGCCTGGGGATGGTCTGGTAGAACAGACACGTTCTCCTAGCCCTGCTGGGTGAGAGAGGGGGATGGGCTGCTTTAGAGCAAGGCTTGTGTCATGTGTTCCCTCGCTCACCCACTGCCCTTGCTAGTCAAACTGCCTGGGATATAGAAAATATGGACAGACTTTCTGCATTGCTGATGTGCAGGTTGGGGAAGAGAAGCCTCCGGGCTTCAAGCAGGTTATTACTCAGGTGTTAGGGGGCTGGTGCAGCGAAAGGGAAGATGGTGTGGGTCTGGCCAGAGGTGTGTGTGCCTCCGCATTGCTGCTGGGGAGCCTGGGAACCGTGTTGGCTGTCACCTTCCTAGCTCCCACCAGTGCCAGAACAGAACAGGAAGCCACTGAGAATCGTGTGGAGACAGGCAGGACCTAGAATGGTCACCAGCTCTGTGCACCCTCCCTTTGCAGTCTTTCATGCCCTCCTCCTTCACTGCACTCTCGGTCACCCACCCATCACGAGACACATTGAGCCCCACCATCTGTGGGGCTTGGTGCCAAGCACTTGGAAGCAAATCACAGACATGGGCCTTTCTCTCCTAGAGCTCACAGACAGGAGATGGGCATCGATAGTGTAATAAAATGACAGCTGTGATGTTTGGTGGAGCAGTTTGTGCCCTTGGGGAGTGAAGTCTAGCTAAGGCTGGGGACGGGACAGAGCCAGCAGGGCTGCTGCGCACTGGCCATGTCCGGAGGCAGGGCTTGGGGCAGGAAAGTGAATCCTTCAGATGGGACCTTTGAAAAGGCCTGCCTCCTGCCCTAGCAACTTCTGCATGCTGCGTGAGGGGGCTGGGGGGTGGTTGGGGCTCTTCCCAAGGGACCAGGCCCCATCTGCAGAGCATCTCGCCGTCAGCCTTCTGTCCCTGTCTTCTGGGCTCCATCCGTGCAACAGAAAAGGGCTAAACCCCTTCCCTCTTGGGGAAGGGAATGTCCCTCCCTGCACTGTTCAGCTTCCACCCTGCCCCAGTGTGTGCCCCAGGGCCCCACGCTGCACCCTCAGGCCATCAGCCACAGCTCGCTGCAAGATGAAGACGCGGGCTAGGCCTGGACGTAAGGCTGCCGACCACTTCCTTCTCAGAGGGCCCTTCTCGCTTCCCAAGCTGCGGCGACGCCCGCCTTTTTCTCCGTCTGCAAACGTGCCCAGATGACCTCAGCCCGTGCCGTGCCTTGTGCAGATCGCAGCCCCCCGCCCGCTGCTTCCCTCGGAGTCCGATCCTCCTCCGTCCCCCCGGCGGCGCCACTTCGCAGCGCTCCGCGTGTCTTACTGTGGCCTGTTCCGCGCCCTCTGCAGCGCCCGGGCTCATCCCGACCCCCGGTCGGCCCACGGAACTCGTCTCTGCTCGCTCGGGGGTCGACGGCCGCAGGGTCTCCGGGGGTTGGCCGGGAGTGCCGCATGTGCGTTCCTGCTGAGCGGCAGCGGAGCGGGAGAGGGCCCGCGTGTGTCCCTGCACAGGCGCGTGTTTGCGAGGGGCCTGGCTCCGAGCGCAGTGGCGCGCCGAGCCCGCGAGGCCGATGCGCTCCTGCCGTGCGGCGCGCGGTCCGCGGCCCGCGCCGTCGCGAGGTCAGTGTCAGAGGCGGACAAGAGCAGAGAGGCGCGGGGGCCCGGGTGCCGCGCGGGAAGCCGGACGTGCACGCCCCGCGCCTGCGCACTGACCGGCCGCGTTCCTTACGGCCAGCCGGGAGGCCGAGCTCGCGCGCAACGGTTGGGAGTCGCGGTCTCCAGACGGCCGGGGGGCGGGGCCGAGCGTGAAGGGGAGTTTGCGCACTCCCGCTCGCTGGGGCCCGGTGGGCGGGGTGGAGAGAGGGAGAGCGAGAGAGGGACGCGTCTCCGGCCAATGAACGCAGAGATCGTCTGGGGCGGGGCCGGGCTGCCGCGCGCCGGGCCGCGGTTGGCGGAGGGTGTCGGGGGCGGGCTCGGCGTGAGACCCCGCCCACCACTCCGGGCCGGGCAGGCTGAGAGGGCGGTGCCCGGGCCGGGGCGGCAGCTCCTCAGGTAAAGCGGGGCCCGGGGACCGGCGGCGCTCGCTCGCTCGGAGAGGAGTCCCTCGGGGGAGCCGCGGCCGGAGAGTCTGGGGTCCGCGCCGTCGCCCGGGGCCTCGTGGGAAGCCGAGTCGGGAGGCGCCTCCCCAAGGTCAGCGGGCGAGCGCGAGGAGGGTCCTGGGCGTCGCGGGGCCGAGCCCGTCCCCCGGCCGCGGCCCAGGTGCGCCCCGCGCGGCGGAGGAGCCGGCGCCGCAGCCCGGAAGAGGCCCGGGAGCCGGCCGCGCCCCTTCTGCCCCAAGCCGGCGCGGGGTGCCGGGGCCTGGGGCGCGCCCCGGGCACGGCGGACTGTCCTCTAGGGGAAGCCGAGCCTGAACTCGGAGAGGCCCCTTCCCGTTTGCTCGCGGGCGTCGGGGGAGGCGGCCCTGCGCGGGGACTGGTGTGTCCGGACGCCGCGAGGACTGCTGGGCGCAGCGGCCAGGTCGTGAAGCCGGCAGGTCAGGGTGAGGGCCAGGTGGTGCTGGGCCAGGCCGGCCCGCGGCCGCCGGCTCCGAGGCCCGAGTGTCGGGGCTCCCGGCTTCCTGCAGCGCCAGCACAGCTGCAGTGCAGCGCCAGGGCCCGAGGACAGGGCTCTGTTCCCGACCCTACGCTTGCAGACCTTCCGTTTTGCCAGCCCCGTGGAGCGGGGCGCGGGGCTGGCCGGCTCGAGAGCCGTGAAGTGAGTCAGAGGGGTGGGGTGGGGCAGCGGGTCTGGTGGGGGAACCGGAGTACTGGCCTTGCCTGGGGACGTGGCTGCAGTGGCTGGCTGGTGCGGGGAGCAGGTGGGGTTGGGGTTGGGGTGGAGGCTGGCTCTGCGGGCACAGTCTTGGAGGCAGGGACCGCTTCGGAAAGGGGTGGTGGTGGGGGGTGGAGAAGAGGGTCAGGTGTGGGGAGGGAGACGGAGGAGCAGGAAGGGGTGATGCTGGTTCCTGACCCTACCGCTGAGCGTGCGATGACTTGCAGGAAAAGAGGCAGGTGTGTTGGGGGCCAGGGAGAGATCAGGTGAAGATGGTGAGGTGAGCATTGGAGCTGTTGGGTTTGAGGGGTCCAGATGGAGATACCCAGCGGGCACTGGGCCCCAGGAGACCCATGTGGGAATTGTCAGTTGTGGGACACTCCAGCAGTGGCTTGATCGTGACGCGGCTACATCTCACGCCTGTAGTTCTGGCGCCCAAGGGGTCTGGGGATGCTGCTGTCAGCCGGGTCTTTACTTCCAGGCCTCAGGCTGTTGTGGTTCAAGTGAGCAGGTGTCTCTGGTCTCTCTGTGGTGTCGGAGTGGAATGACCTGAGTTGAGCTCCCTTGGTTACCTTGAAACCAATATTCAGGCTGCCCTGCCTTGCTGGGACCTGCGTCTCGCGTTTCTCACTCCCCAGGGCTGGTTGCTGCCTCCCTAGGGACAGCAGTAGATCAGAGGTGGAAACTGGGGGGCTCATGCCTGCTTGCGTTCCCCGCTAGTCCCATGTGCTTGGAAGCAGGTGTCTGCACGGAGGCCCAGGTAAGCAGTTCGGTTGCGGCTGGCCTGTGATCAGCCGCTGCAGACCTCGTGAGCCTCTTCAGTGGGCTGAATCGTTTAGTCTCCTTGAGGTAGGTCCCAGAAAGCCCCCGTGGCTCTTTTGGGCGCCTGGCCAGTGCTCAGGGAATACTGGCTGCTGGAGTTACGAGGACTGGGATTTCTTCACTGAGCTGGAGGGCCACATGGCTCTGGGGGTTTCCATGTGAACCCAGTGACACAGCTTGGGAGGCTTGGGTTGAGAAGTAGTGTTCCCGAGGGACCGTGAGCGATGACCTGCTGAACCGCCTTCCCCAGATCCTCAGCCCAGATTCTTGTTGGTGACTCTGGAAGTTGATTCTTCTCTGGCTCCTGTGCCAGAAGAGAGAGTCCTGGGGCCTGCTGCAGGGCTGGGTCATTCCTGTGACCCCACACGGTGGCCTGACCCTCAGACAGGCGCTTGGCTTCCTCTGGGCAGTGGTGTCCAGGGCCTCCTCGCCTCCCATGCCTCCTCCTGACCCAACCTTGGGCTTGGAGCAGTTGGCCCAGCACCTCTGTTAGCCTCTGCCATGTCGCGTGGCAGCCATGATACACGTGGGTGTCCGTCAAGCCGAGGGCTTGGACTCTGCGGGCTCAGACGGCGCCTGGTCGGCTTACTGTCCAGGCGAATGAGGAGGAAGCCGCTGCTTCACTCGGCGGCTACGATGCGTAGGATGCAGGGAGGGAGGCCCTCCTCGACCATGCCTTTGACCTGTGCTGGTCTGCGCTACAGCACGGGTGGAGAGTGGAGCCTGTGGGAGCCAGTCCCGGGTGAGTCCTGCCGTGCTGTTAACTGGCCACTGACGAGCAGCGGGTTCCTCTCCAACCTGCTGGGCTCAGTGTACTAAAACAGACGGAGCCTCTGAGGTGCTGGCCGGGCAGTCTGCGCGCCGCACACGTGTCCTGCAAGATGCGGGGCGCCTTCGGGACGCAGTCCTGCACCCTCTTCCCCGACGGGGCGTTTGTCCTGCTTTGCCTCCAGCGACCTGCTCACGTTGGTTTGTCTCCACAGAGAGCAGTCTTTGCTGTCTCAGCGTGTCCCGCGTCACACACAGGTCACCTGGCCTGCGGCGGTGGTGCGGGCGGGACCTCTCCCGCTGGCCTTGTTCGGCCGCGCGCTCTTTGCTTTTCCACCGGGCGGTCGAGCTCTAGACTCTACGAGCTCCGCTCCCTGCCGCGCTCCCGTGCTTGCGCTTGTGTGAGGGTTTCAAAACGGGTGATCCCGTCGCGGGTGTGACTGTTTGGGCAGGCGCCCCACAGGCTCTGCTGGCCCTCACCCCCGGGACGACTGCCGCTGCCCGCCGGGCTTGCCGTGTGCCAGGCTCCCGCCGTGCAACCTCTTGCGTGTGTGACGAGTGATTTGTGCTACTTTGTCACTTATTGACCTTCTGCTCTGGCGGTCGGACCAGGTGTGTGAGCACGTACGGTTGTGCGCAGAGGTGTAACTGTGCACACGGTTGTCAAATTTTATGTATGTTTTGACTCAGAAACTTGACTTTTTTTTTGATAGTCAAACTGAACAGTGTTCGTTAATGTGTCTGGGTTTTTGTGTCTGGCATATCACATCCTTTCCTACTTTAAGACTATAGAAGGTTTTTTTTTGTTTCTTTTTTTTTTTTAAAGATTCACAAGTAGGCAGAGAGGCAGGCAGAGAGAGAGGAGGAAGCAGGCTCCCTGCTGAGCCAAGAGCCGGATGCGGGGCTCGATCCCAGGACCTCCCAGGACCCTGGGATCATGACCCGAGCCGAAGGCAGAGGCTTTAACCCACTGAGCCACCCAGGCGCCCCAAGACTGTAGAAGGTTTATGTGTGCTTCCTACTTGGACTTTTACATTTCATCTTTCTTTTTTTTCTTTTTAAAGATTTTATTTATTTATTTGACAGACAGCACAAGTAGGCAGAAAGGCAGGCAGAGAGAGGGGGAAGCAGGCTCCCTGCCGAGCAGAGAGCCCAGTGTGGGGCTCGATCCCAGGACCCTGGGACCATGACCTGAGCCGAAGGCAGAGGCTTTAACCCACGGAGCCACCCAGGCGCCCCACATTTCATCTTTCCATTTAACTCTTATGTGCATCTGTAGTTCGTGTTGGGTAAGGAGAGGTGTGGGAAGGCTAGTGTTTTCCCTGAGTGTTTAATTTGCTGTTTCAACACTAGTGATTAATCGGTCTATATGATTTAGAACTCTGTCTTTCTTGCATAATGTTTTCTTCCTTATTGGTGTTCATTTCTGGAATTTTTATATAGTTCCATTGATTTAATACACTTTAACGTAATATAGGACAAATCCTCCTCTTCATATACTTTTAAAAAATTTAACTGGCTGTTCTTTTTTTTTTTTAATTGGCAATTCTTGTACATTAATTCTTCTATATGAATTTTGGACCATTTCATCAAATACCCTCCAATATCCTGTCTCATATATTTGTAGATTCAGGAAAATTGAGCTCTATAATATTGAGTCATATGGGAGGATTTTGATTCTATTCCTTCCATGAACAGTTTTTGTTTTTTTTTTTTAAGATTTATTTATTTTAGAGAGAGTGAGCAAGTGAGTGGGGTGGGGGGAGGGGCGGAGGGTGAGAATCCTACAGCGGACTCCCCGCTGAGCTTGGAGCTTGATCCCAGGACCCGTGAGACCATGACCTGAGCCAAAACCAAAGTCGGACACTCAACTGACTGAGCCACCCAAAACCAGGCAAAGACCCCATCAAAAAGGAGAATTTCAGACCAATACCCTGATGGATACAGAAGCCAAAATTCTCAACAAGATCCTAGCTAGTAGGATCCAACAGTACATTAAAAGGGTTATCTATCATGACCAGATGGGATTTGTCCCTGGGATGCAAGGGTGGTTTAATATTGCAAATCAATCAATGTGATAGAACCCATAAATAAAGACAAGAACCGCATGGTCCTCTCAATTGATGCAGAAAAAGCATTCGACAAAGTACAGCATCCATTCCTGATTAAAACTCTTCAGAGTATAGGGATAGAGGGAACATTCCTCAACTTCATAACATCCATCTATGAAAAACCCACAGCGAATATCATTCTCAATGGGGAAAAGGTGAGAGCCTTCCCACTGAGATCAGGAACACAACAAGGATGCCCACTCTTGCCAGTGTTGTTGTACATAGCACTAGAAGTCCTGGCAACAGCAATCAGACAGCAAAGAGAAATAAAAGGTACCCAAATTGGCAAAGAAGAAGTCAAACGCTCTCTCTTTGCAGATGACATGATACTCTATGTGGAAAACCCATAAGACTCCACGCCCAAACTACTGGAACTCATACAGCCATTCAGTAATGCGGCAGGAAACAAAATCAATGCACAGAAATCAGTTACTTTCTTATACACTAACAATGAAAGTGTAGAAAGAGAAATTAGAGAATCGATTCCCTTTACAGTAGCACCAAAGATGACAAAATACCTTGGAATAAACCTAACCAAAGAGGTAAAGGATCTGTACTCGAGGAGCTACAGAACACTCATGGAAGAAATCGAAGAAGACACAGAAAGATGGAAGACCATCCCATGCTCATGGATCGGAAGAATTGTTAAGATGTCTACGCTGCCCAGAGCTATCTACACTTTCAGTGCCATCCCGATCAAAATACCAACGGCATTTTTCAAAATGCTGGAACAAACAATCCTAAAATTTGTATGGAACCGGCAAAGACCCTGAATCACCAAGGAAATGTTAAAAAAGAAAAACAAAATTGGTGGCATCACGTTGCCTGATTTCAAGCTATATTACAAAGCTGTGATCACCAAGACAGCATGGTACTGGCACAAAAACAGACACATAGACCAGTGGAACAGAGTAGAGAGCCCAGATATGGACCCTCAACTCTATGGTCAAATAATCTTTGACAAAGTAGGAAAAAATATCCAATGGAAGAAAGTCAGTCTCTTCAGTAAACGGTTCTGGGAAAATTGGACAGCTATATACAGAAGAATGAAACTCGACCATTCTCTTACACCAGACACAAAGATAAACTCTAAATGGATGGGAGACCTCAACGTGAGGCACGAATCCATCAAAATCCCAGAGGAGAACATAGGCATTAACCTCCTCGACATTGGCCACGGCAACTTCTTTCAAGACGTATCTCCAGAGGCAAAGGAAACAAAAGCAAAAAAAAAAAAAAAAAGGAGTTTGGGGACTTCATCAATACAAAACCTTCTGCACAGCAGAGGAAACAGTCAACAAAACAAAGAGGCAACCCACAGAATGGCAGAAGATATTCGCAAATGACACTACAGACAAAGGCTGATAGCCAAGATCTGTAAAGAGCTCCTCAAACTCAACACCCAAAAAACAGATAATCATGTCAGAAAATGGGCAGAAGACACGAACAGACACCTCTCCGAAGAAGACATACAGATGGCTAACAGACACATGAAAAAGTGTTTATCGTCATTAATCATCAGGAAAATTCAAATCAAAACCACATTGAGGTACCACCTTACACCAGTTAGAATGGGGTGGGGAATGGGTGAGCCCGGTGGTGGGCATTAAGGAGGGCACGGACTTGGGCACCTGGGTGGCTCAGTGGGTTAAGCCTCTGCCTTAGGCTCGGGTCATGATCTCGGAGTCCTGGGATCGAGTCCCGCATCGGGCTCTCTGCTCAGCGGGGAGCCTGCTTCCCCCTCTCTCTCTGCCTGCCTCTCTGCCTACTTGTGATTTCTCTCTGTGTGTCAAATAAATAAATAAAATTTAAAAAAAAAAAGGGCACAGACTGCGGGGAGCACTGGGTGTTATATGCAAACAGTGAATCATCATCAAAAACTCTTGAATGTACTGTATAGTGGTGATTAACATAACACAATAATAAAAAAATAAAAATTAAAAAAAATAAAAAATAAATAAAAAATTATTTTAAAGTGAGCAAGCAAGTGAGTGGGGGGAGGGGCAGAGGGTGAGACTCTTACAGCGTCTCCCTACTCAGCTTGGAGCTTGATCGCAGGACCAGTGAGATGATGACCTGACCTGAAACCAAAGTCGGACGCTCAACTGACTGAGCTACCCAGGTGCTCCTGAACAGGTTTTTTAAAAATGCTGTGCACACTAAGGATGAAAATCAAAACGTTTCCCCTTGCTCTTGGTGCACTGGAAATGGCAGGGAGACTGGAGCCTACGACTGGTAATATTTTGCACTGACCCCATATGCATCACGCGAACAGAGGGTTGTGGGAAAATTGGCGCCCTTGCTGGAAGGTTGGGCGTGTCCTGGGTGAGGTGCGGGAACAGGAATGGGCTGTTGAGTGAGTGGGAGTCCCCAGTCAGAGAGCCTGGACACGGCTTGCTTGCAGAGGACTGGCAGAAGCGAGGTGCTGAGAGTCCAGCCCGGGGCCTGGGGTTTCCAGGCGGCCAGGACACCTAGAATGTAAAGGGGTGAGAGAGAAGCGGCGAGGGCTTCAGGTCTAGGCTGACACAGCCCGTGTGGGAGGTGTTGGGTGCTGCGGGCAGCAGGAGGATGGGTAAGCAGCGGTGTGGCATCGTGCTAGGATCAGTGTTGGCAAAAATCTTCACGCTGAGCATGGAGGAGGCAGGGACGCGGGAGTGGCTGAGGCCGGACGGCCAAGTGAGCCGGTCCTCGGGAATAGGACCCCTGCAGGGGAGTCGGGCATCTTCTGGCTCGTGTGAGGGCAGAAGTCTGGAAAGGAGAGCCATGGGGAGGGGTACTGATGTGTTTTACGGTGCGTCTGTTACTGAGTGGTGTGCCTTGGTGCCATTAATTTCATTCCCTTAGCAGTATATCCAAAGAGAGGAAGTTTTTTGGGGTGCCTGGGTGGCTCAGTCGGTTAAGCCTCCCTCTGACTCTTGGTTTTGGCTCAGGGTCTTGGGATTGAGCTGAAAATCTGCTTCTCTTCTCGCTCTTCCTCTGTCCCTCACCTGGCATGTGTGCTCTCTCTCTCTCTCTCTCTCTGAAATCAAAGAATAAGCATATTTTAAAAAATATTTTATTTTTTTATTTGACAGAGAGTGAGAGAGGGAACACAAGCAGGGGAAGTGGGACAGGGAGAAACAGGCTTCCCTCCGAACAGGGAGCCTGATGCGGGGCTCGATCCCAGGACCCCGGGATCGTGACCTGAGCCAAAGGCAGATGCTTAACAACTGAGCCGCCCGGGCCCCCTGCTTTATTTTTCTTTTAAGAGAGACAGAGATAGAGAGAGCACACGCAGGTAGCAGAGGGAGAAGCATGCTCCTGGCTGAGCTGGGAGCCTGACGCAGGGCTC
The DNA here is from genome assembly GCA_020311275.1 of Eira barbara. Taxonomy (NCBI): domain Eukaryota; kingdom Metazoa; phylum Chordata; class Mammalia; order Carnivora; family Mustelidae; genus Eira; species Eira barbara. The sequence goes on along the minus strand of JAHRIG010000026.1, from coordinate 660,539 downwards.
GATCCCAGGACCCTGGGATCATGACCTGAGCCTAAGGCAGACACTTACTGACTAAGCCACCCAGGCGCCCAATAAATACAAAATTTATTTTTTTAAAAAAAGTGGAAGTTTTTTGATGAATTTCAGTTTATCAAGTCTTTTCTTTTTTCCCAGAGTGCTTTTGCTTTTGGTATCTGTCATAGAGATTTTCTTCTGCTTTTTACCGCTCCCACCCCCAAAATTTTCTGATTTGAACTTTTACATGTAGGTCCGTAAGTCATTTTGAGTTTTGTGTGTGGTGGGAAGGACGGGCTGCGGTTTGTCCCGCTACGTGTCAGTGTTCAGTACTGTTTGTTGGAAAGACGGTCTCTTCTCCACTGCATAGACCTCGTTCCTCTGTGGAAAATCAGCTGGCTGCGTGAGTCCTGAAGTCAGGTCGTAGAAACCCTCCAGTTTGGTTTGGTTTCAGAATTGTTTCGGCTGTTCTAAGGCCTCGCACTTCCGTACGAGTTGTAGGGTTAGTCCCCAGTTTCTACAAGAAGCCTGCTGGGATTTTGAGTGGGATGCATTTAACCTGTAGATCCACTCAGGAAGAATCGGTACCTTCGCACACTGTGTCTCCACTTATTTACGTTTTCCTTAATGTCTCACAGCGGCGTGGGGTGCCTGGGTGGCCCAGTTGGTTAAGCCTCTGACTCTTGGTTTCCTCTCTGGTTGGGATCTCGGGGGCCCGAGGTGCAGCCCAGTGCTGGGCTCCAGGATCAGTGCAGAGTTCACTTGGCCCTCGCCCTCGCCCTCTGCCCTGACCCCAATCCTGTGTGCGTGCTCTCCCTCTCTTTCTCTCAAGTAAATATATAAACCTTAAGTGTGTGTGTGTGTCTGTCTCAGCAGTGTTTGATAGTGTCACTGACTAATATATCTCTTGTCAAATTTATTTTTCAATATATCATATTTTGGCAGGCAGGGAAATATTTCATATTACTTTACTCAGCAAATAGCACGAGTTCCCATTTTTGATTGTTTATTGTTAGCAAATAGAAACACAGTTGATTTTTTAAAATTTTAAAAAGATTATTTATTTATTTGACAGAGACACAGCGAGAGAGGGAGCACGAGCAGGGAGAGCTGCTGAGGGAGGGGGAGAAGCAGACTCCCCGCTGAGCAGAGAGCCCTATGCGGGGCTCGATCCCAGGACCCCGAGATCATGACCTGAGCTGAAGGCAGAGGCTTAACCCACTGAGCCCCCCAGGTGCCCCAAAACAGTTGATTTTTTAAGATTTTATTTATTTGTCAGAGAGAGAGAGGGAGAGCACAAACACGGAAAGTGGCAGGCAGAAGAAGCAGGTTCCCCGCTGAGCAGGGAGCCTGATGCGGGACTCGATCCCAGGACCCTGAGGTCATGACCTGAGCTGAAGGCAGAGGCTTAACTGACTGAGCCACCCAGGCGCCCCTATTTCTTTCTTTTTTTTTCTTAAGTTTGTTTATGTATTTAAGTAATCTCTGCACCCAACATGGGGCTCGAACTCATGACCCTGAGATCCAGAGTCTCACACTCCTCTGACTCAGCCCGCCAAGGTGCTCCGACTCATCTGTTTCTTTTAGGGTATTTGGTATACTTAAAAAAGAAAAAAGTTAAATTTACTGGCATAAAGTTATGCATAGTGTATATTTATTTTCTAATTTATTTCTAACTTCTAATGTCACTAGGCTCTAGTGGTGTCACTTCTCTCATCTCGATCCTGATAACTTGTGTCTTTCTTTTTCCTAATCTGTCAGGATAGAGGTTATCAAATTTATTGATCTCAAATAACTAGTCTTTGGTATCACTGATTTTCTTTTCTGTTTTGTTTTCTTTTTAAATTTAAGATTATTTATTTATTTATTTGACAGACAGAGATCACAAGGAGGCGGAGAGAGAGGGGGAAGCAGGCTCCTCGCTGAGCAGAGAGCCCGATGCGGGGCTCAATCCCAGGACCCCGAGATCATGACCTGAGCCGAAGGCAGAGGCTGAACCCCCTGAGCCCCCCGGGCGCCCCTTCTTCTTCTTTTTTTAGATTTTATTTATTTCTTTGAGCGAGAGAAAGAGATAGCGATAGGCAGCACCAGCGAGAGGGAAAAGCAGACTCTTCGCAAAGCAGGGAGCCAGATGGGGCTCAGTTTCAGAACCCTGGCTTTAGGACCTGAGCCGAAGGCAGACGCCCAACCAACTGAGCCCCCCCCCCCAGCACCCCTGTTTATTATTCTTGAACTTTGTGCTGGGATGTACCTGAGTGACATAGGAACAATTTGATCTTTTCAGGTCTTATTTTTGGCTTTGTTAGGTGAGACCAGAAGGGCACTTAGTTTACAGCTCGTTTTACTTTGTGCCGAGGCAAGACTCTTCTGAGTGGTCTTCCCGACACTCTGTGGCTTGCGTTGTTTTCCCATCCGGCCGCTGAGAGCAGCCCCGTGCCTGGCCTGTTGGGAGTTCTGGGGATTGTTTCTGCTGATCCTTTCGGGCCAGTTTTCCCTGGCTTTTGGTAATTTCTTCTTAAACATGGTGCTTGTATTAGTTTTCCTCTGCTGCTGTAACAAATTACCATAAGCGTCATAGCTTCAACGACATATATTTAGTACACTAAGGTTCTTGAGGTCAGAAGTCTGATGTGGCTCTCACCAGGCTAAAATCCAGGGGTCAGTCGGGCTGTGCTCTTTTCTGGGTTCTCTGGGGAGAAGCTGCTTCCTGCTCTCAGCTTGTTGGCAGAATTCGGTTCATTGTGGTTGTAGGAACAGAGTCCCTGTTTGATCATTGCCTGTGGACTAAGGGACACATCTGACTTTTAGTGGCCGCCCACGTTATGTGGTCCGGAGCCGCCTTTCTGTCTTTAAAGCCAGCCATGGTGGGTTGGGTCCTTCCCACACTTGGAATTTCTCCTTCTCTTTCCATGTCATCCCCTTGACCCTGCTGGGAAGGGTTCTCTGCGTTTGAGGACTTACACAGTTAGGCTGGTCTCACCCACATAATCCCTCCATCCACAGGGTTTGTACCCTTAATCCTATCTGCTGAGTCCCTTTTGGCACAGAAGGTAAGATACCCACAGGTTCTGGGGGTGAGGACATGGTCACTTTTGGGGACATTATTCTGCCACCCGGCATTGACCAGTAAGTCAGCTGAGTGACCAAGGACCCTCTGCAGGTCTTCGGGGTTCTTGCTGGTCCCGACCTGGTCTCCCAAGATACTCCCAGTGTGTCTCAACTCGGGTATATTGCTGAGTCCTCCTGATTCCTGGATGCGCCCCCCAGGCAGTGAGCCGGAGTGATCAAGGGCTCCTGGCCCTCATGTCCTGGTGTCCGTCACCGAGGTGGCCGAGAACTACTGTTGCTCTTGAGTCGTTTGGGTCACGAGGGCAAATCGGCGCGTTCTTCCCGTCGGGCTAGGAGCTCATGTCTCATGCTTGCTTCCTTCTCTTCTCTCCTGTTCGAGTTGGGTGTACATGGCCGTTTGCACTTCTCTGAAGAGCTCTCCAAACCTGCTGATCCCGAGTTGGTTTACCCTGGTTCCTTCCTGGGTGGTGGAGGTAGGCAGCCGTGGCTTCCACGGGGCAAAGCCTCTGCTCCAGAGACCGCAGCTCGCCCCGTGGCTTCAGACCGCAGGCCTACGACTCGGGGTCTAGGTTCCTTCTGGCCGTGCGCTGCCGCCTCTGGCAAGTATCTTTGGGCTCTTGTGGCACTTGCTGCCGGCGAACCTCACACCCTGCCCGACAGCCGTGACGTTTCCAGCCCTTGATGCTTGGGGTTTGCGCTTTTTGCCTTCTTGCTCTGCCACAAATGAAATGTGTGTTTCTGTGTCTTGTTTCCCTTGTTACTTTTAGATGCTTTCCAGGCAGAAAGGGGAAACACCTTGCTGATGCCAGCGTCTTTAAGCCAGTCTTCTCCATCTGCTTTCTAGCTGCTTGTGATTCCTGGAGATGCCCGGTTTGCTAATTTTATCTTGTTTTCTAGTGCTCTTGTGGATTTACTCTTTTAAAACTTGCATCCTTGGGACACCTGCTGGCTCAGTCAGTAGAGCATGTGACTTTTTTTTTTTTTTTAAGATTTTTTATTTTATTTATTTGACAGAGAGAGAGAAAGCATATACAAGTAGGGGGAGTGGCAAAGGGAGAGGGAAAAGCAGGTTCCCCGCTGAGTAGGGAGCCCGATGCGGGACTCGATCCGAGGACCCTGGGATCATGACCTGAGCCGAAGGCAGCCGCTTAACCCACTGAGCCACCCGGGCCCCCAGCATGCAGCTCTTGATCTTGGGTTGTGAGCTTGAGCCCCAGGCTGGGCGTAGAGAGATTAGTTAAAAAGAAAATCTTAAAAATATATAACAAAAGAAAAACGTGCATCTTTTCCGTCATTTCTTTGAGGTTTTGTTGGGGTGGACGTACGCTCGAGGCCATCTCCCTAACTGAGCCGGAGTCCTCGCGCACGTCTCATTCCGCCACCACGATCCCTGTGATTTCTCACCTTGCTTCTTCCCTTTTGTGTCCGTAGCCAGACTAGCGTCGTTTGTTAGGGGCAGGTCACGGCAACCCGCCTCTATCATCTCTGTCCTTTTATGTCTGAGAGGTGATCCGGGGGGCCCGGCGTGGAAGAGATTGGTGAAGGGGTGGCGGAGTTGCCGGCGAACAGCAGACGTCGTGTCAGAATGCCATCAGCGATCGGGCTCTCTGCTCGGCGGGCAGCCTGCTTCCCCCCCACCCCTGCCTGCCTCTCTGCCTGCTTGGGATCTCAGTCTATCAAATAAATAAATAAAATCTTTAAAAAAAAAAAAAGAAAGCCGTCCGCGACCTCGCTGAGGGCTGATGGCCCCTCTTACCTTAAGGGCCTTGGAGAGTGCGATGTAGGTCTCACCTCGTGACCCTGTAGGGAAGGGGCAGAGGCACTTGCGTACTGATGGACTTGGTCCCTCAAAGCCTGCAATGCTTGAAAACTGCACCTCTTTTTTTAAAGATTTATTTTATTTTATTATTATTTTTAAATAATAATATATATAAAATATATTTTAAAATTAAATATATATATAAATATATATAAATATATATATATAATATATATATATAATATATATATAATATATATAAATAAAATATATTAAAAATATATTTTTAAATAATAATAAAATAAAATAAATTAAATAAAAATAAATAAATAAAGGGGCGCCTGGGTGGCTCCATGGGTTAAAGCCTCTGCCTTCGGCTCAGGTCATGGTGTCAGGGTCCTGGGATCGAGCCCCGCATCAGGCTCTCTGCTCAGCGGGGAGCCTGCTTCCTCCTCTCTCTCTGCCTGCCTCTCTGTGATCTCTATCTGTCAAATAAATAAATAAAATCTTTAAAAAATTTTTTTAAATAAATAACCTAATGAATAATATTTATAAATATAATAAGCATAAATATAAATAAAATAATAATATAAATAAATAAAAATGATAAATAATAAATAATAAAATAAATAATATTTGTTTATTTGACAGAGAGACACAGCGAGAGAGGGAACACAAGCAGGGGGAGCAGGAGAGAGGGAAGGAGGCTCCCCACTGAGCAGAGAGCCTGATGTGGGGCTCGATCCCAGGATCCTGAGACCATGACCTGAGCCAAAGGCTAACGCTTAAGGACTGAGCCGCCTAGGCTCCTCAAGATTTATTTTATTTAGAGAGAAAGTGGGCAAGGGAGAGGCAGAGGGAGAGGCAGAGGGAGAGGGAGGGAGAGGCAGAGGGAGAGGCAGAGGGAGAGGGAGGGAGAGGCAGAGGGAGAGGCAGAGGGAGAGGGAGGGAGAGGCAGAGGGAGAGGCAGAGGGAGAGGGAGGGAGAGTCTCCAGAAGACCTCCACTGAGTGTGGAGCCTGACACGGGGCTCGATATGATAACCCTGAAACCGTGACCTACACTGAAACCAAGAGTCGGTCACTCAACCGACTGAGCCCCCCAGGCGCTCCGAAAGCTGCACCTCTTAAATGCCATGGGCCGTTTGGATGGTCGGTCTCTGGTGTCAGGGAACCCGCTAGGTCCCCGTGCTGCCCACCCAGCCTGTCTGAGCCACGACGAGGCTCATTCTGCGCCGTGCTGGGATTCTCGGGCTCGGTGGGTCCTGAGCCTTTGGTGATCAAGCCTGTCGGTCTTGGCCCTTGGGGCACGTTTCTCTGCCCGCAAAGACTGCTGTTGACGTCCACCTTAGGTGTGCCCCGTCTCCTCTACAGAGCTCAGGGAGATGCCGTAGGTGGAGGCAGCACCCGTGCTTGCCCAGGTCACCGTGTGGGCTGACGTCACCCGGGTAGGGCTGCCGGGGTGGGGGGCAGAGGACAGCTGGCAGCTGTTGAGAGAAGCCGCCTTCTGTCCTCCATGAGTGGTTCTGCCCCGCTGTGGCAGCTAGCTCCCGTGGGAAAAGGCACTGGAATCGGGTTTTTTGGTGAGGTTTTTTTTTTTTTTAATTTTTTAGAGAGAGTGCTTGCGAGTTGGGGAGGAAGGGGGGACGGGGGCTGAGGGAGAGTCTCAAGCAGACTCCCTGCTGAGAGGGGAGCCCGACCTAGGGCTCAGTCCTGAGACCCCAAGATCATGACCTGAGACGAAATCAAGAGGTGGAGGCTTAACAGGCTGAGCACCGCCCCCACAGGCGCCCTGAAGTCATGTTTTACACAGACGTGGTGCCCGCCTATAGAGGCAGGTGGCGTCTGACCTAACTGCTGTGTTTTTGCTTCCTTGAGGTTTGGGAAGAAGCTGTCCACGTGTGCTGGACTGAGGCGGAGGCGAGATGACCAAGGCCTATGTGAAGAGTGAGTGTGGGGGTCCCGCGGGCAGGACGCAGGAACACCTGGCATTGGGCGGCATCTCTGGGAGCCACTAGGGCCCTGGGCTGCTCCCAGGTGGGGCAGCTTTGCACCTGGCCCCGAGCCTGTAGCGCCGGCGTTTATAGCAGCCGCGGTCCAGCGGGGGTAGGAGACATGAAGCAGTCAGGGCCTGGGGAGTCAGGTCAGGGTGCGGGCGGCCCGTGGGTGCCAAGCAGACCCCGGCGGGCAGGGGGGTGGGAGGCGGCGCCCCATGGGTGGATGGTGGAGGTAGGCAAGGTGGCCGGGGCGGTTGCTGAGGCAGCGGGGACGCGCAGGGGAGCGAGGGGGCAGGCGTCCTGCGGTGGGAGGCCAAGGCGGTGGCTGGCAGGGCGGGCTGGGCCTGAGCGCGCACGCCGGGCTTTGTCGTTGCAGAGCTGGCCGCCATCCTGCTGGACGCCGTCACCGACAAGGACCCTCTGGTGCAGGAGCAGGTGTGTGGCGCCCTGTGCGCCCTGGGAGAGGCTGCGCCGGAGGAGGCGCTTGGCGCCTGTGAGGAGTGCCTGCGGCAGCATGAGAAGGTAGTCCCTGCCCCGGGGGCACGGGCGCAGGGGCGGCGTCTGTAGGTGATGGTGGGTCCCCGGCTGTGCAGTCAGTTGCTGTGGGCAGAAAGCTGCATTCCCGTGAGGCGGGGCATTTCCGGGACAGATGAGCCCCCTTGTCTTGTGGCCAGTGCCTCGGCCCGTGTGGGGGCACCGGCTGGGGACGGTGCCGCGTCCAGCGGTCACACACAGGGGGTGTGTTGCTGTCCCCGGTCAGTCACTGGCCAGAGACTGAACCGCTCTCCTTGCCAGGGTCTGTGCTGTCCTTCAGGGAGAGAAGGCCCCTTGTCATCAGCTGCAGCGGGAGGAGTGCTCCGCTGCGGGGGCGGAAGTGGGGGCTGCCCCAGGAGATGGGGCCTTTCCCTCACCCTCACCCTCCTGCTGCCTGCTGGCGGGGCAGGGGCCGGGCAGGGGCGGCAGACCCCTGGGGACCTGTGTGCTGCCTGTGCCCCGGGGGGACCCTGTCGGTGCTGCCGGAGCGCCTCCGAGCCAGCGCTCCTCCTGGCCTCACTGCTGCCTGCTGGGTCTCGGCTCCGTGGCGCTGTGACGCTGCTGGTCCCTGTGCACTGTCTCGCGTCTGTCTCAGCGTGTGGTCTGGGCCCTTCCCGGCAGGGAAGGCACTTCTGCAGTCTCCAAAGACTATTTCTCTCTGTGTGTGATTTGACCCCCAGATGTGGAAAAAGGGATCTCTCTGCAATGGGAGGTTATTCTCTCTCGTGTCTCGGGTGCCATCTCCTGGGGGAGCAGCTCCGTCCCCTGAGCGGCCACTGAGCCGATTGTTCCTGGGTGTCTGTGTTGGTGTAGGACGCGAGGACTGCCTGCGGGCGCCGGGGTTAGAGACGCACTGTTCTTGGTGCCAGAGCGCGCCCCCACGCTTGGGCACCGCGCGCCCACCGTGGCTCTTCCGTGGCTCCGTGGAGCTTCGCGCTGCTTCTGTGCTGGGCGCCAGTGCCCTTCTCAGTGGCGTAGAAGGGGCCGGCCGCGATGTGCTGAATCAGCGTCCGATGGGACCACAGATCAGGGCCACCCCGGCCGCTTGAGGGGCCGGCCAAGGAGCGTTTACCGAGGGCGGCTAAAGGAGCCCTTGTTAGTTTTAGCGATTTGTTGCAGAATTTAAGTGGGCTTCATGCTTGTCATTTTCTAGCTCACTTATGATTTTATCCCACTTCTAGCTTTTCGGTTTCTTTAACCAACTTAAAAATAAAAATCTTGCCCCACATTTGCATATTTGCGGTAAAAGTGCACTCAGTGGGAAGCCCTGTCCTGCGGAAGCGTGCTCCTCTCCGGGCGCCTCTCTCCCCCAAAGGCCGCTCCAGGGTCTGCCACTCCTTGTGCTTCATCCCCGCCGGGCTTGATGGGGCCTCTCCCCGGAGGGAGCGCGGGCAGGGCGCGCACGGGGGTGCTCAGGCAGGGGCGGGGAGTGACCGTGGGAACAGAGGCAGAAGTCGCCATCCGGGCCTGTCGAGCTCACTCCGACAAGACCAGACTTGTGCTGTCCCAGTTCCGGAGGCTGGGAGGCCCAGGCCGCTGCGCGACAGCTCCCATGTATGGTGGGAACCCACTTCTTGGTGTACAGACTGCCATCTCCTCACCATGTCCTCACACGGCAGAGGGGAGTGGGGGCTTTCTGGGGTCTCTTTAGAAGGCACTGATTCCCCCTCATGGGGCTCCAGCCTCGTGACCTACTCAGCACCTGAAGACCCTGCTCCCACTGCTGTCCCTCCGGGGCTCGGTTCCCTCGTGGGCGTTTCGGGGGCCAGTCTCTAGCAGTAGACAAGCCCAACTTGCCAGTAGTGACTGAAGCTTTTCTTCTCTTCGCTCTGCATTTTCGGGCTGGTTTCAACGTCATGTGCTCCCATCTGGTTTCCTCTAGAATCTCATCCTAACGTAAGGGACTCGTAACCGGCCACTCATCAGCTCACTCCAGGTCTCCACGCGGAGGCTGCAGGGGCCGCAGCAGGCAAGCCCGGGTGTGGGTGTGGGTCCCGTCCCACCGGGCCAGTTGGCTCAAACCGCGTGAACCCACCTCCCCCATGAGAAGCGGAGTGGATTGTGGATTCTCTAGTCACGTAAGGGACCTGAGAGCCTCACGTCGGAACACAAAGCCGCAGTGGCCACTGCTGCAGCTGAAGGGGGTTGCCTGTGGTGCTGTTAGTCTGCCGCGACAGTCCAAGTCTGCTGGAGGGAGCAGCTTTGGCATCTCAGGTCAGGGCCTTAGATGGCTGTGCGCCTCACCCCGTGCTCTGGGATCTCCCGTGGCCAGGGTCCAGCCTACACGTGGCCTGGGTAGCCAGGTCAGTCTCTTTAGCAGGTGTGGTCCGTTGGGGGGGAAGGGACAGAACAATGGGTCCTCTGGCGACCCACCACACATTGACCGTCGAGCCAGAAGTCTCACACACGCCCACTCTGGGCCCGGATCGGCAGCAGGTGAGCCCAGTGCGCTGTCCCCGTCTGTCCCAGCTCAGTTCCTGCTGCGCTCGGGTGACAGGGGCTGTGGTTTTATCCCTGTGCGCGCAGGGCCTGCGGAGGCCTGACGGAAAACCTCTGTGGGAAGCCGACAAGTCTCACTCTGGCGTGACTGGTGCTCGGCCTGTTGGACTTCCGAGGGCAATGGGAAATAGGGAGGAAAACCCACATTTTCTTTAAAAACAAGCAGCTGTTGTAGTCTCTGTCAAAATCCCAATGATGTTTTTTTGCAGAAATAGGAAAAGCCATCGTAAAATTCCTATGGAATCTCAGGGGACCCAGGATAGCCCAAACAGTGTTAAAAAAGAACAAAGCTGGGAGCTCATGCTTCTTGACCTCAGAACCTGCTGCAGAGCCGCTGGAGTCAGACAGGGCAGTGGAGGCGGGCAGAGACAGACACGTAGATGAGCGGAATAGGACTGAGAGCCCAGGAGTAAACCCTCATGTGTGGTCGGATGCATTTTAACAAAATTTATTACCAAGGGAAGAAAACCGAAAACTAGAGCTTTCCCCCGGAAAACTAGGGCAGATCATGTGACCTGTCCGTATATCTAGAGATGTTTATGATGTGTTGGCTTTTTTCAGGAGCAACAATCATGTCCATTCCTGGGGCCCGCCCTGGGAGGGAGTTTGTGCTCCGGACTGAGCAACGGCCCTGTTGGCTGTATGTCCCTGCTTTCCTAGGCTCCTTCAGCCTGAGTCGTCTCTCTACCTTGCCACTTTGTCTCTGGTCCCGCAAGCTCAGTCCTGTCCCAGCGCGGGCCCGGGTACCACCCACTGCACGGAGTGCCCCCCGCCGCCACCAGGATGCTCCATTCCTGTGGGCTGGGGGTCCTCGGGAGAGGCCAGTCTTGGTCTTCCCCTGTCCCCAGCAAGCGTCTTGCCCTCTCCTCCAGATTCTGAGCACCTGGGGGCTCCTGGCTGGATGGAGTCTTCCATGTGGCTGGGCTGGGCTCATCTCCGAGGCAGCCCTGTCATCACAATAGGGTGTCTGGGCTTCCTTGCCTGCCCCCCCCCCGGCCCCCACCTGCCCCCCCCCCCACGTCCTCAGTCTGGGCGAGGATGAGCACCCGGTGGCATCGCAGCTGCAAGGTGCAGATGTGGACTGTGTCTGGGCCGGTGGCAGGGCTTGTGTAGGGCCCACCCGGAGCAGAGGAGAAGCCCCAGTGGTGGCTGGGGGCGGCCCCAGGGGCGCAGGGGCCGGGCGGCGCCATCATCTCCCATGTTAGTCTCTGGACCCTTGGGTGTATTTGCCAGTTTGGGGAGGGCTGTGACAGACGAGGCTCCCTGGGGTGGGAAGGGCCCCAGAGTGAGGAGAGGGCCCTCGGGTGGGAGGGCCGGCCAAGTGGTCTCTGACAGGCGCTCCCTGGGAGCCTGGAGGAAGCCTGGTGACAGAGACCTCTGCCGTGATGGGGCGTCACGGGACAGTGCAGCCTCTGCCCGGGAGATCCTGGCCACAGTGGGGAGGGCTGTTGTCACCCCTCGTGAGTTTCGCACAGAACTCTCCTGGCACTGCTGACAGTCAGGTGCCCGGAGTCCCTCTCGCAGTCCTTGCTGGGTGAGGCACTGAGGCGCTGGGCGCACGAGGCGTGGTCGGGCGTGCTCCTTTCCGCCCTGCTGGGGCGGCTGCAGGTGCTTTTGTCCTGAGGAGCCCTCCAAAGAAAGCAGGAGGCGTCAGCAGGGTGCCTGGGTGCTGGGCTCACCTTCCAGGATCTTCCTCCGTGCTCTCTCTGCTCAGTTGGCGCACCCTTACCGGACGATGATCCTGAGGGCCATGGAGGTGGTTGTGAGCAGCCACATCGCTGAGCTGGACAAGGCCAAGGCCAGGGCTGTCACTCTCCTGGCTTCCAGCGAGATGACCAGGGCGAAGGTATGGCTGCACCTGTGTGGCTTGGGGCGGGAAGCCGCTTCCCTAGAACTCTGTACCAGGAGCATCAGGAATGCGGTCGCCCGTGACTAGGGGTGGCGATCGAAGCAGAGAGCAAAGTTCCTAAACTCTCAGGGCAGCTGTGGGGGCAGGGGGCCTGCATCCCAGTTTTTGGGGGTGCTGCTGGGCTCCGCACGGGGCCTGGCTCCCAGTGCCGGCTCCTTGTGGTGGGAGTGGCAGGTGCTTGGTGGCCTCTCCTTGGCGGGGGATGGGGGGGGTCCTGTGTCCGTGAGCTCAGGGCGTCAGCGCACATTTGGCGGGGGCGGGGGGCAGGAGTTGGTCTATGACTGGCAGCGGGCCGCCAGCGACGTCCTGGTGGCTGTCGGAAAGCGGTTCGTCGGCACGGTGATGGAGGAGCTGCTGAGCAAGTTCCAGCCCGGGGCCCTGCCCCACTGCTTCGTTGTGCAGACCCTCGCCAACCTCGCGGCCTCCAACGGTAGGTACCGCTTGGCCCGCCTCCGCCTGCGTCCCGGAGCCTGTCGGAAGGGCCTCTGCACCACCTGGCCCAGGCCCCCTCTGCCTCTCCGGGGTGGGGGGCGGAGGCCAGGCCCGATGAGGTGGGGGTGGCGGGTAACCCCTCACGCACCCCCTTCTGCAGTGTTCGGCATGGTGCCCTTCCTGACATCCATCCTGAGTACCATGCTGCCCATGCTGGGCATGGCCAAGCACGACGCAATGAGGGTGGCGTTCTGCTGCGGTAAGATGGGGTCTCTGAAGGCGGGCAAGGCCTCCGGGGAGGGGGCTGGGAGCAACCTGCCCCCCACCCCCAGCCTCTGTGGAGGGTCATGAGTCCTCTGGGCTCCAGGAGGAGAGCAGGACACCGGCGGGTGCCTGTAGGCGTGCAGGTGGAGACTCGGCCTCTGCCTCTGGCTGTCCTGGCAGCTGGTGGGGACCGCTCTACCTCACTGGCAGGTCCCTGAGGCCCGGACCCTTGTGGGGGCGTGGGAAGAGCCCTCTCCAGAGCCATAGGGGCTTCCCGCTTTACTCCGTGCTCAGTGCTGGGCACCTCAGAGAGCGGTCTTCACTCCGCTCCCACCTCCTCTGTCTGCTGCCCTCCGTGTGGCTGGGCAGGGGCTGGGCCTCCCTCCACAGCCGCGGCATCGCCGTACCCTGCGGCTTCCTCAGGAACCCTGCCAGCTCTGGCACCGAGGGGAGGGCCGGGAGCGCCGGGTCAGCCCAGACCCTCAGAACAGGACTCTGGTTAGGAGGGTCCCGGACGTGGCAGGGGCTGGTGACGGGATAGGGTCAGGGTCCGCCCGGAGCTCAGCTGAGGGGTTGCTGGCTCTTTGCCAGCGGCCTTGTCCTGCCGTTGCCACTTGGTGCCCCACAGGTGGGCTGAAGCCTGGGAAAGCTGCCGGCCCGTGCGCACCTGGGGGCTTTCGAAGCCAGGGACTAGAGCTTTGGGCCCTAGCCCACCCTGCTCACAGTGGCTTTGGGTCCTGGGTCCCGGATGGGGCTCCAGCTTCTGCGACCCTCCTTACAGCCCCTCGTTCACATCTCACTTGTCCCTGCCATGGCCTCCTTCCTGTCTTCTCCTTGGTTCCTCCCGCTGCACATGGTGCCAGACTCCCTGGGTTGTATACGGAAACTCTCCTTGACGCAGTTCTGGCTGAAAAGACAGCTTGTGACAGGATCCCAGGGCAGCTGAGCTGGGATCTCCCACTGAGCGGGGACGCGGAGCAGGACACAGAAGGGACAGGCCGTGTGGGGTGTGGGGGCATGAGCCCCCGGTATATACTTAGAGGTGCAGAAGACAAGGCAGGGGGTTGGGAGGCCATCTGGGACGGGGTGCGTCCAGGCCGGAAGGGAGGTGAGAAGAGCCCCAGGGCACAGTCGCTGTCCGCCCCGCGCAGCTCCTCGGAAGGGCACGGCGGTCTGCAGCCGCCGCGACCGGAGCAGGAGACTGACCCGCGGTGATGAAGCCCTGATCCCTTCCCCGTGGCAGTTTTTACTCTGTCTGTGTCTTCTCTCGCGTGTGAAGCGGGCCGGTTTCACCAGCAGACGCTCAGCTGCAGGACGTCCCCGTAGCGGGCTGCGGGCCTCCTGTCCTGGCGGGCAGGCCTGTGTCCTCTGAGGACGATGGTCCTGGGCCAAGCACAGGACCTGTACACGCTCAAAGGTCCTCACTGGCTGAGCTCCTAGGACCCTTGGGCCGGGGGCGGGAAGAGCCGGGATGCGCAGAGGTGGAGCTGGCGTTCCCCAGAAGCCGGTGTGCGGGGGGCGGCCCGCCTGTCAGATTAGCGCCCGCAGGAAATGAGAGGAACAGACTTGGCGGAAGCAGACCCTCGGGGGAGAGGAAAGCACCATCAACCCCTCGGGGAGGCGGGAGGGGGGAGCCGAGCTGTTGCCGTGAGGCAGCTGCCGCCAGAGAGCACAGCTGCGCTTTCCGGGGTGACAGACACAGTGACAGGGGGTGACCAGAGATGGAAGGGGAGGCCGAGGAAATCTCCAGGAAACAGCAAAAATATAAACATACGGAAAGTAGAGAAGGGAGGACCGGCGTGGCGTCGTGTCCAAGCAGACCCGGTCGGAAGAGCACAGGGGCAAGTGGACGTAGGAGCTGCTCGGCCGGCGCGGGGGCGGGGCGGCAGGGCCCTCGGCGCCCGCACCAAGACACTTTGTGGGGCGGCCCCTCCCCTGCGCAAAGGAGGGTGCTGAGCACGATGGACTTGCACCCTGCCCAGAGGCCGTGTGCAGGGCCCCGTCCACGGCCGGGGGAGGCCCCGGACGCGGGCAGGAGGTGCAGGAGGTGCGAGCTGGCGAGGCGCGGGCTTGCTGCCCGCCCCTGGGGCAGGTGGTGTGGAAAGCTGCAGACCCGTCATGAGTAAGAGAAGGTCCACCCCAATGCTTGCTTCTGGAAGAAAGGAAATCAGGGTTGGGGAGGGCATAGGAGAATGGCTCTTCGACCTTTGTGTGTGTGTGTGTGTGTGTGTGTGCGTGTGTGTGTGACTGAGTGACAGGTAAAACCTAGTAACGAAGTGAGGAGGTTGATTTCTGCTTCCGGCAACAGAGTGGTCTGTCACCCTGAAAAATCTCGCTACAAAATGCTAAGAAACGCCAGTCAGCCTGACGACCATCCTGATGATGGGGCTCAGAGAGGCGAGAGCGCTGGGGGGACAGGACGAGATCGGGCTCTGGCCCCGCTCTACGTGGCAGCAGCCGTGTGGCAGGTGGGGGCGCGTCTGCCTGGGCCAGACCCTCCAGAAACCCGCGATGACACAGAAGGGCTCCAGGACATGGTTTTCTCCTGAAATTTTTTTATTTTTTAAAATGTTTTATTTACTTAAGAGAGAGAGAGGGCACACAAGCAGGGGGAGTGGCAGAGGGAGAAGCAGACTCCCCGCTGAGCACAGAGCCTGGACTTGGGGCTCGGTCCCAGGACCCCAACATCATGACCTGAACTGAAGGCAGATGCTTAACGACTGAGCCAGCCAGGTGCCCCTCTTCTGAAATTTCTTTAAATTCTTTCTTGGGAACTCAACTGATGGCCCCCCTGTACACCAAGGGGTCTGGCTCATTCTTTCTGTCGGACCGGGGAGCCCACGCCGGGGAGTTAGCCGCGTAAGTCGGCCACGTGAGAGCTGGGCTGGACAGGCTAGTGGGCCTGCCGGGTGAGGCGGCAGATCCCTGGGGGTCGCTTCCGAGGGGGTCTTGCAGGCTGGTGTGGAGCCCTCCCCACGAGGCCTGGGAGTCATTGGCCCTCCCGGCCACTGCCTGGCTGCTCCATTACCCAGCCCTTAGCGGGGCCACACGGAGCGGGGCTGCGCGACGGGGCCCTCACTTGGTCTTCCCTTGACCCAGCGTCAGCCCTTGCTGACCACTCCTAGGCCTTCGTCTCTGCCTGGACTTGCCGCCCGGACGTCCACGTGCGCAGTCGCCGTGGGAGACGCGGCAGGCCGCCCCGGCCTGCCCCACCCCAGCCTGGGCCCTGCGACTCCGGCAGAGTGAGCGGCACTTGTGGCCATCTGGGAGGGGTCAGGGTGGCACGGCACCTCCGCCTTTTGCCTTACAGCCGGCTGCTGTGGGCCGGGCGCTGTGAACCGAGGCCATCCGGTGCTGGTTGGTACCCGTGTTGGTTTCCCAGAGCTGCTGTGACACAGTACCCCAAATTAGGGCGCTTCAGTGAGAGAAATGGGGGGCGCCCGGTTGGCTCTGTCGGTGGAGTGTGTGACTCGTCTCGGGATTATGAGTTCGAGCCCTACGTTGGGTGTAGGGAATTACTCAAAATCTTAAAAAAAAAGATAAAAAGATAAAAATACTCTGTCACAGTTCTGGAGGCCAGAAGTGCGAGATAGCTGTCGCCAGGCCTGGTTTCTTCAGGGCTCAGAGGCCCTGCTCCCTGGCCCCCCACCCGCCACCAGCATCTGGTCTGTGCCCTGCTGCCCCCCCGCTGTCTCCTCTCTGTGTCTCTGTGTCTGTGTGTTCTCTTCTAGGGACACAGTCACGTACGATTTAGGGCCCACCATACCCCGCCTCGATCGCAGCTTAAGCAGTCGTATCTGCAGAGAGCTGCTTGATTCCGGGAAGGACGTGGGTGTGGCCGCTGTGCTGGGGGGTGCCTTGCAGGTGGCTGGGGGCGCTGTTGTCAGGGTAACCGGCGCCCTCACCCCTCACCCCTGCGACAGCTCTGCAGCACTTCAGCGAGAGCATTCTGGAGTACCTGGCCGACCTGGACCACGCCCCGGACCCCACGGTCAGGAAGGACACCTTTGCCACCGACATGCTCAGTGCCTACGACATCCTCTTCAACTACTGGCTGCAGAGCCGCGAAGCCAAGGTGGCACTCGTCAGTGTGTCAGGAGCCTGTGGTCCTCCTTGAAGGCTGCTTCCCCCACCAACGGGGTCCTGGGCTGCTGTCCACACAGGCTTCTAGTCCCTTCTGTGTCCTGCCCTCTGGCTCGGGGTGGGGGTCGCATTGGGGAGTGGGGGTGCCCTGTGCAGGGTCCCTACAGAATAAGGCTTGTTTCCTGCCCTCCTACCCCTCTCTGCCTGGACGCGGCTCATTGCCGGGGTGGGGGGGGGTTGGTCTCCTTCACGGCCTCCCTCCCTGGCCACTGTCCAGACCCTGGCTGTGTGTGGTCACACTGACCTCTCTGCCTCTGGACCCCTTTCGGACCCCCAGTTAGGCGGTAACGTGGCTTCCCTCACTTCCGGCCCTGGGTCCTCGGTGAATGGGCCTTTTGCCGCTTCTCCACTTGGGTCAGTGGTTCGACCTGAGCGGCACGATGCTCTCGTTCTCAGCTCCGGCTCGCTGTGGTGGAGGCCCTGGGCCCCATGAGCCACCTGCTGCCTGGCGAGAGGCTGGAGGAGCAGCTGCCCAAGCTCCTGCCCGGGGTCCTGGCCCTGTACAAGAAGCACGCGGAGACCTTCCACGTGTCCAAGGTGCGCACCTGCACGCCGTGGCCTGTGCAGCGCTCTGTCCCAGGGACTGGTCCCCACCTGGCTGGGACAGGAGGGCATAGGCACCTGGGAAGGGCGGCTCAGAGTGCTGTTAGAGGCGGTGGTGGGTGGGGCCCAGTCACACTCGTCGCTGCCCTGCCCTGCCCAGGGGTGCTTCACCTGACTATGCCGCCTGTCCCGAGACTTGCCCTCCTCTCTTAATTCTTGACTTGAAAGTAGGTCTCCCTTACCTGAGCCCTGGAGTGGGGTCTTTGTGGCTAGGAGGTGGGGCTAGGGGCTTGAAGTAGGGCCGACGGCTCCTGTCCTCTGTGTCTGAGCAGAGCCTGGGCCAGATCCTCGAGGCTGCGGTGAGCGTGGGCAGCCGCACGCTGGAGCCGCAGCTGGACTCGCTCCTGGCCGCCCTGCATGCGCAGGTAGGGTGCACGGGGACGGGAGCGGGGAGGGGGGCACCTGTGGCTGCGCAGGCTGGGGATCCACAGGGAGGGTGCAGGGGGGCACCCTGGGGACAGGGCTGGTAGGACAGGGCAGTTCCTGGTGCTGGCCATGGCCAGGTCTTGAGTGCAGATGCCTGCTGAGGCGTGCAGGGGGCAAGAGTGGGGTCCAGCCTGGCAGCGCTGAAGTTGGGGTGTTCCCTGGACCACGGGTGTGACACCTGGGGTGAAGCTCCTCCCCGGCAGGAGTGGGCCAGAAGGCGGGAGAGAGGCCTGAGATGGCCTGGGGGCATCTGCCCTGGCTGTGGGCCACTGTCCATGGAGAGGGGAGGGGTCCTGAAAAACAGCGGGGCTGGGCTCCTGTGGGCCCATGAGCTGTGCAGCCCCCTCTCTCTAGGTCAGAGGAGAGGTGTGGAGGTCCCAGGAACAGAGGCAGGTGGGTGGAGTGGTAGGTAGTCCTGTCCACAGACTCCGAAAGAGGAAAGAGGGGCATAAAACGAGAGAGAGAGGAGGGGGCGGACATGGGCCTCCTTCCTGCTCTGCAGCCCTGTGGCCCCTCCCACAGCACCTGGAACACAGGCCCGGCCCCACGTGGTCTGCCCAGCCAGGGGCAGGGAGGGCTGCAGTAGAGAAATTGAACAAAGGTAATGAACTTGAAAAATGGTGAAATGGATAGATTCCTGAAAAAATGAAAACGTCAAACTTGGCAGAAGAAAGAAAACCCAACTAACCCAGCAAGTGGAGATCATCTTCCAAGGCCTCCCGCACCCAGCACACACCGGGCCCACGGGCTCTAAGGTTGGGTTCTGCCCGACTCCTAACTGCCGTCCCATAAACGTGGGTTGGGAGACCAGGCGGATTCAGAGCTGCCCGAGGGAGTAAAGTCAGTGCCATGCGGGGGAATCCAAGTCTGTAGTTTGAGGTACGCATTCGAGCTAATGGATCCCACACTCTCCTCCCGAGCAGGAGGGACCGAGAAGCTGTCAGGACTCTCCCTCTCAGAAAGTGATGGGGGAAAAGAGCCTAGTACCTTGGTTGACGCAGAAAAAGCTTCTGTGGGCGTTCAGGATGACCCCTGGAAGTCCGCGATAAAGACTGGGAGGAGCTTCTTGAATCCTCAGAGCTCCTGTGCCCACGCCCCAGCATACCGCCTCGGGAGTGGGACACGGGCACATCCCCTTAGGATCAGAGCAGGACCCCACACCATTGTTGGTGGAGCCTGGAGCCAGTTTTGATGGCAAGAAATAGGAATGCGGGGCGTGAGGCTTCGTGGACTGTCACCCGGCCTCCCTGCCTCATCCCTGGCCCTGCTTTGTTTCTCCCCGTGGCGCCCACCGCCTTCTACACCTACTGGACGCCTGACTGCCTGCTGCTCGCCGCGCCGCTGCTGCCGTGGAGGCCACAGCGCGAGGGTGGGGTGTTGTCTGTTTCCACGGCGGCATCTCTGCCCCGGCACCCCACCTGTCACTCGTAAGCTCTCAGTATTTGTCTGGGGACGAGCGGTTCCCTCCTCGAGACATCCACTCGTGTCCGAACAGAGTCAGTACGCAGACACTAGAACTGGGACCACCTTTGCTCCTCAGCTAGTGACAGGGTGGTCCACTAGACAGCAGCCAAAACGCGCTGCAGGCCATAGCAGGAACATGGTGCACAGTGTCCTAGAGCTGAGGTCACCAAGAGTGTCCAAAATCCCCGCGGAGAACAAGTTTACTGCTCTGAAAACCTCACCATGAGAAGAGGGACCACAGCACCACTTGGGATCGCAGGAGGGGCCACGCAGGCCCGCAGAGCAGGGAGGGAGGGAGACGGGCGCAGAGGCCCAGCAGTGGACACGGTGACATTTCCTCTTGCCTCGCAGCGGCCCGTTATGTCTTCTGTTCTGTTGGGTTTTCGGTTCCCGTACCGACCAGCCCTCCGTCCTGCGTGTCCTTCCTGCTCCTGCTTTGTGGTCCTGTGGTTCTGTTCGTGATGGACTCTGCCGCCAAAATTATCTCGTGTTTCCATGTCGTGTACCCGTCTTCTCTGTTGTGCTGTGGGTTTGGTTAGGGTTAGAAAAGCCTTTTGAATTCTGCAAGTTGTTTTCCAGATCTTCCTAGCACCCAATATCCTTTTATCGTTTAATCCGCCTGGACCTTATCTTGGGAAACCATGAGCGAGAGTCCGTCTCCTCTCTAGAGGACTGTCCGGGCATTAGTTACCTCGCGCCATGGAGCTAGTTGTTCCAAAACTTGGCGCCTTCCCACAGCAGCTGGTGGTTCCTCCACAGCCACTGTCGGTGCAGGATCTGGGCTTGGCTCAGCCGCGAGGTTCTGGTTCAGGGTCTCGTGTGAGGACAGTGAAGGCTCGGCCGTGGCTGGCGGCCTCCACCAGGCTGGCGGCCTTGCTTCTAGCGCAGCGGCTCTCCCCGGGGCTGCTCGCCCGTCCTCACGACCTGGCCGCTGGCCTCCCCCAGAGGGAGAGCCTGCTGCGGTGCCTTTCGTGACCCGATGCCTTTCCGTACAGTGGGGGAAGCAAGGAACTCCCTGGGAGGCTGGGCCAGTGCCTGCCCTTGCCCACGTCCACCAGCTGTCTGAGCGCCAGCGGGGCCCAGCACAGGGCAGAGCCCGCGGTCCTGGGGTCTTGCTCCGTGCTGGCGCGCACCGCCCCGCTCCTGCCTGGAGGTTGGGCTGTACTGAAGACTTGCTGCAGGGCCTTCTGCACGGAGGCCCTGTGGGCATCCTTCACCATGAGCCTGACCCGGGGCGGGAGCGGGGTGCCGCTGCAGAGCTCAGCCCCAGGTGACTGCAGGGGTGGGGGTGGGGGAGGCTTCCACGTCATGGGCCGAGGGGTGGTGGACCCTAGAGACACAGCTACCAGCAGCTTCGGTTTCTAACCAGTGCAGCAATTCTAGTTTTATTTTTTTACAATTTTGAATGAATCAGCACTAGGTGTTTTGGTTTCCAGTGCTTTCTGTACTCTAGAGATCAGTGCCCAAAGGAGGTGTGATGCTGGTTCCTGGCTCCTGGCGGGAGGGAGCCAGGCCTCAGCTCCCCTGATGCACGGGGGCCAGCTCTGTGTCTGCTGTCCCCCCAACCAGCCGCAGGGGCGGAGGCTCGGGTCCCTGAAGCAGCCTCGGATCTCCCCAAGAGGGTGCTGGAGTGACCTACGCCTGCAGGCTCGGGTGCCCGCTGTGGGGCAGGCAGAAGGCACAAGCCCGGACGGCCTCTTGGGGCCCCGCGAGTGCAGGAGCGCGTGCCCTTCCCGCCGGGCCGGCGCGGCCCTGGGAGGCAGCAGCCTTTCTCCGTGACTGGTGTCTGTCTTCTGTCCCTTGGAGCAGATCTGCGCGCCCGTGGAGTCGTCCAGCCCGCTGGTGGTGAGCGACCAAAGGGAGGTGCTGCGCTGCTTCACCGTGCTGGGTAAGCCGTCGCGGCCCTCCCGCGCGCCGCCGCCGCGTGGCCGTCTGGGCGCCGCCTGTGTGCAGGGGGCAGCTTTGCTCAGGGCTTGGAGCCGAGGAGCTTTCTGTGCCCACCTGTCCCTGGGCCCCTGTGTAGCTCCGGAGCCTCACCGTGGAGGCCTGGCTGGGCTGCAGCCCCCGCGTCCATCCTCCGCAGCCCTGGGTTTGCACACGCCAATGCGCGGCAGGGAGCCGAGGTGATTACAAAACCTTTTTTTGGATGTTGCTTGCCCTGCAGCTCACTGTGCACCTGACCGCTTACTGGCCTTCCTGCTGCCCAAGCTCGAGGCCAGCAACGAGAGGACCCGCGTGGGCACCCTGCAGGTCGTGAGGCACGTCATCAACTCAGCTGGTGAGTGTCTGGTGGGGGTAGGGCCTGAAAACGGCAGATACTGTACATCTTTCAGATGAAGGGAACATCTTGCTCTTTTTTTTTTTTTTTTTTTACGATTTTATTTACGTGAGGGAGCATGAGCGAGCACAGGTAGGGAGAGGGACAGAGAGGGACAGGCAGATTGCCCACTCAGCATGGAGGCCAACCCAGGGCTCGATCCCATGACCCTGAGATCATGACCTGTGCTGAAACCAAGAGATGGACACTCAACCGACTGAGCCCTCAGGCACCCCTTTGTCTGATTCTTTTTTTTAAAGATTTTATTCATTTGTCAGACAGAGAGAGAGAGCACGAGCAGGGGGAGGAGGAGAGGGGGAAGCAGGCTCCCCGCTGAGCAGGGAACCCAATGTGCGGTTCCATCCCAGGACCCTGGGATCATGACCTGAGCTGAAGGCCGACCCTTAACTGACTGAGCCACCCAGGCATCCCCCTTTCTCCGACTCTTAAAAACAATTTCCCTATTTCCTATTTTGCAAAATTTCAAAGTCTTTGAAAAATAACCTTTCGGCCCGGCAGCAAATGCCCATCATAGACGTTTGCCTTTTTGGGCCGCTGGAACACTGGGCCCATGCACTCCTTCCCCGGGCCAGATGTCCCCTGCCAGCCCCTGGCCTGATGGCTCAGACATGTCCCATGTCACCTGTCCTGGCTACCCTGGGGGGGCCCAGAGAGACCTGTCAGTCAGGTGTGGGCCCCTGGGAAGGGCGCAGCTGGCCGTTGGGCAGAACACCCGTTAGCCTGCATGTGTCTCTGACACCCTCAGACGGAAGGCTCCAGGCTTCTGCTTCTGAGACCCACGGAGCCAGCAGCGGGCTCGCGCTATGTCCTTGCCGGCTCTGGTCAGTCTCACTTCAGCCATTGTGGTCGACGTGCGTCACATCCCGCTCTGGTTTGTTTTGGTTATTTTAAAGATTTACTAATTTTAGGGGCACCTGGGTGGCTCAGTGGGTTAAAGCCTCTGCCTTCGGCTCAGGTCATGGTCTTGGGGTCCTGGGATCGAGCCCCGCATCGGGCTCTCTGCTCAGCCGGGGAGCCTGCTTCCCCCCCTCTCTCTCTGCCTGCCTTTCTGACTGCTTGTGATATCTCTCTCTCTCTCTCTCTCTCTGTCAAATAAATAAATAAAAATCTTAAAAAAAAAATTAAAAAAAAAAACGATTTACTTATTTTAGAGAGTGCACGGAAACGGGGGGAGGGGCCGCGGGAGAGGGAGAGAGACAACCCTCCCTGCGTGTGGAGTCTGACTCGGGCTCAGTCCACGACCCCGAGTTCACGACCCGAGCCGGAACCGAGAGTCAGACGCTTGACTGACTGCGCTCCCTGCGCGCCCCTCGTTTTGGTTTTTATAAAAGTAAAGCACGTACTTAGTTTGACTTACGGTGAGAAGCTCAGTAATAGCTTGTTGATCTAACAGAAGTCCCGAAAGCGCGTCTTTCCCAGTGACGGCAGCACCTTGTTCTTGCTCTCTCCCCTCTGCTGAGACCTACACGACGCTCAGCGCTGCGTCGCACTGGGGTGAAGGACCCGTGGGTGACGCAGCCTGTCCGCGGGCGGGACGGCGTAGACCAGAGCCCTTCTCCCCACTGCAGGCCTCACTGATCCCAGGAGCTGCAGTGCCCCCTGTACTGGCTGTCTCCCCCCGGTGCCAGCTGTGTCCCCCCACATCCCCGTGCCGGCTGTGTCTGCAGCCCTGTTCACTCCCTGGCACCTGCAGAAAGGCCCCATCACGGTCTGATTTGTAGGTGAGGGTAGTAAGGCTTCGTGTTAGCATGAACGGCAGGTGTGGGATGCACACCCAGCTTCGGGTGAGCCGGGGCCCTTCTCTTTCTAGAAGTTCTCAAATTTTGAGTTAAAATAATTTAATATGAGTAAGAAGTTGGGGCCATGATTAGATTCCTTTGAACCGTGACCCAGGAGGCCTTTCTTGTGTGGGCGGGCACTGCCATGCCCGCCGGGTTGGCCGCACGAAGGAAGCTCTTGCTTCTTCCTTCCTTCCCTTGTTTCGCTGCCTTCGAGCTTCGGGCGTGGTCACCGAAAACTGGTGACAGTCTGAGTTTCCTTACAAGTGATTCCGTCTGTTTTCCTCGATGCCCAAAGGATGTTTATTTTTTTATTATAAACCCAGAAATTTTATTGGCTATGATGGCTGTTCTGGGGGTGATATTTTCCCCAGATCTGTCAAGTGCCTTTTCAGGATGTAGTTTCAAATCTTATTTTGCCTCAGGATTTTTATTTTTATTATTTTTTTAAGATTTTACTTATTGGTGTGCCTGGGTGGCTCAGTGGGTTAAGCCTCTGCCTTCGGCTCAGGTCATGATCCCAGGGTCCTGGGATCGAGTCCCTAATCAGGCTCCCTGCTCCGCAGGAAACCTGCTTCTCCCTCTCCCACTCCCCCTGCTTGTGCTCCCTCTCTCACTGTGTCTTCTATCAAATAAATAGATAAGATCTTAAAAAAAAAAAAGATTTTATTTATTAGAGAGAGTAAGAGAGAGCAGAAGCAGGGGGAGCGGCAGAGGGAGAAGCTGGCTCTCTGCTGACCAGGGAGCCCAGCGCGGGGCTCGATCCCGGGACCCCGGGATCATGACCTGAGCTGAAGGCAGAGGCTTCACGACTGAGCCCCCTGGGCATCCCCACAGCTTAGAGCTTTGTCACTCGTACACCGCGAGGTGTCCTAGTTTAGTCATTGAAAACCTGATACATTCATCAGTGTCTTCTTTTTCTGGAGTGTTGCTGTTTTGTTTATGATTGTTACACATGCAGTAGGGGCGCCGGGGGGCTCCGTGGATTAAAGCCTCTGCCTTCGGCTCCGGTCATGGTCTCAGGGTCCTGGGATCGAGCCCCACATCGGGCTCTCTGCTCAGCGGGGAGCCTGCTTCCTCCTCTCTCTCTGCCTGCCTCTCTGCCTACCTGTGATCTCTGTCAAATAAGTAAATAAAATCTTTTTAAGAAAATCTTAAAGGCTCATACGGATGAGTAAGTTCTATTATATTTGCTTTTAGAAGTCATTATTTGGGGAGGGGTGGGAAAGTAAAAGGCATTATTTTATGTCACATCTGAAATAACATCTGAAGTGCTCACGGGTTTTCACGTAGTTATCGCAATCGTTGCCATCATCGAAGCTCAGGTTGTGTCAGCCGTGGGCTGCGGGAACCTCTTCGGGGCCTGAGGCTCAGCGTGGCCGCTGGGGCCTCCGGCAGCTGGTGCTCTATGCGCTTCGATGCTTCTTGGCCCCAACCTGGAATCAGCCATTTCTCCAAAAAGTCCTGTTTCCTTAGTGAGTAACTGTCCTTAACGACAGTGGTCCGGGGCTGGGTGTGCTGGTCACCTCTCGGTGGTCGCTGTTTCGGGTCTTTGCGGAGAGGGCTGGAGCGCGCCGCTGCTGCAGACACAGGGCGAGAGTGCCGGGAACTCGCGTGGGCATTTCCGATTCGACACCCAGGCCACGCAGCCTCGACTGGTACTCTATTCTCTGGTTTCTTTTTCTTTCAAGGCTAGTAATTTCACTAGAACGTCCTGGTGTTGGTCACTGTGGGTCAGACGCTGCGGGGAGGGCAGGGAGCCTTTTCTTCAGCGCCCCCCACCCCCACCACCCGCCCGTGGCCGCCCCCACAGCCCCACTCCCGTGGCACCGGGAGGTCCCTTCCCCTGCACACCGCCTGGCCAGCCCTCTTCTGCCTCCTGTGCGTAGCTCAGGTATGCCCCGCTCCGAAGAGCCCTGGGACCCTGACTGCTGCTCCAGACTGGGTCCCCCGTCGACGACGGTCTGCGCCTCTCAGGACATTTGTAGTGTGATGGCCCGATGGGTCATCTGCTTGTGTTCTGTCTCTGCTCGTCCCAAGGGCCCGGCTCACGGCTGGAGCCAGTCGGAGCTGCCGGCGGTGGCACCGCCAGTTGGCCGCGTGCCGGTGAGACCAGTGCTTTCCCACTCGCCTGTTGTGCTGCGGTTCAGGGACGTGGGACTGGGTCGACATCAGTCCTTGGCCCGCGCCCCCACCTCTCTGAGCCCTCGTCTCCCCTGCTCACCATCTGCGCAAGTTTCTCCAGTGGGTTGTTTGCATTCTTAGCTCTTTGTAATCTTCTGGGAACCAGAAACACGAATGCTAGCCCACGGGGCACGCGTGTGTCTGTGCTGCTTCACCCGATGGGCTGTCTTCGGTGTCCTCTGGCTCGCTCCTGCGCCGAGAGCTGGCCCCCAGCCCGGGCCGCGCCCGTCACTCCAGCGCGCCGTCCCGCACGGGCTGGCCCAGATGCGGGCGTGCTGGCGCGGACCCTCAGCTTGCGCGGCGAGGCCCAGCCGTCTTCGTGGCCTGGCCTGCGGGGTCCCCAGGGCCCCGCCGCTCCTGCCGCCCTACAGCCCTGCCCTCATGCGGCTTTGCCCCGCCTCTGTCTCTGCCTGTGGGGCAGATAACCCTGCGTTTCCCTGGCCAGCGCGTGGCGGAGCGCAGCGGCCTGCCTTCCTGTCGGCCCCGGGGCTTGGTCGCGTCTTGGCCGATTCTCTCTCCTTCTGTATTTTTCTCATCAACCTGCCAGATTCCCTGGTGCGCCGAGCACAGGAGCGCGCTGGCTGTGTGTTGTATCTCCACGGTGGTGGCCACCTTGCAGGCCTCCTTGTGCCCTCCTGAGTCTCGGCGGAACCTTCGCCGCCTTCCTGTGGCCCCTGCTCTGCTTTCCTGCTGGGCGTCCGGGAAGGGCCTCTGCAGCATCTTGCCGGAGGGGCTGTTTGTCCCACAGCGGGGTCGGGAATCGTGTTTTCTTGGCTTGCATGTCTCCTGTTGTGGCCAGGAGCCCACCCTGGCTTTCTCATGGGTACCACGGGGCCGAGCATGGGTGTGAACGATGGGCTCGGCGTGGTCAGGATGACCCCTGGGGCGCCTGGCAGGCTCAGTCGGAGGAGCAGCTCTTGATCTTGGGGTTGTGGGTTCAAGCCCCACATTGGGCATAGAGATGCCTTAAAAATAAAATCTTTAGGGGCACCTGGGTGGCTCAGTGGGTTAAAGCCTCTGCCTTCAGCTCAGGTCATGGTCTCAG
This sequence comes from Eira barbara, assembly GCA_020311275.1. Classification (NCBI taxonomy): domain Eukaryota; kingdom Metazoa; phylum Chordata; class Mammalia; order Carnivora; family Mustelidae; genus Eira; species Eira barbara. Next base: position 634,103 of record JAHRIG010000026.1, on the reverse strand, counting down.
GGTCCTGGGATCGAGCCCCACATCGGGCTCTCTGCTGGGCGGGGAGCCTGCTTCCCCCCCTCTCTCCGCCTGCCTCTCTGCCTGCTTGTGATCTCTGTCTGTCAGATAAATAAATAAATAAATAAAGTCTTTAAAAAAAAAAAGAAATCTTTAAGAAACTAAAGTGCCCTCCCACTGTGTACCTTGAAGGTCCCTGTGCTATGGACACTTGTGTCTCTGTCCTCGTTCCTGTTGGTCTCAGGGCCACTTCCTGACGGCCGCCTTCAGTCTCCACTTTCCTGTCCGGAGACAAAGGCTGACCTTGCTGGCTGTCCGGTGGGAGACGGTCCTCAGAGCAGCAGGAGCACAACTGGGAATATGTGGGAAGTGCCCACGTCCACCCACCGACAGGCCTGCCAGGACTGGGGTGCTGGTGGACGCCCCCAAACCTGGTTCTGCCTGACTTAGGACAGTCTTGTACCTGTTGCCCTAAATTATCTACCGTCCAGCTTCTTCTTGGGCAAAAATAATGTTATTTGGGAAGAAAGTCACTTGTCCGCCAAGGGAAGTGGGCGGGCTTTGCCGCAGTGCTGTCCCCTCCCTCTGCTGAGGACCAGGCTGTGGCCAGACCCTGGCGATGGGGCACTGGGCCTCGTGGGGGTGGACGGGCCAGCCAGCCTTGGTCCTGGCGGGGAGACTGAGCCAGCCGTTCGTTTCTTGCAGCTTCTCAGATGGAAGTTAAGAAGCCCTTTATTCTGTCCTCCATGAGGCTTCCTCTTCTGGACACCAACACCAAGGTAGATGGTGGGGTCAGCCCGAGCTCCACTGGGAGCAGCGGCAGGAGGTGTGGCGGGGCTAGGGTGGGAAGTCCTCATTGACTCAGCCCGACCTGGACATCAGAGGGAGGACGCAGGCGTGGGTGCTGCTGAGGCGTCAGCCAGGATTCCCACACCCTACTCCTTACGCAGTTAACCACATGTGAAGGGAGGCAGGGGTCCCCGAGACCCCGCGGGGTCCGCCGATTTGCTCCAAGGGCTCCCAGAACTCACGAGAGCTGTCAGGCTCCCGGTTACGGCTCATCGCAAGCAAAGGACGCAGACCGCCCTCAGCCGGGGGCAGGGGCGCGCGGGCAGGGCCCGGGAGGGTCCGCACCGCCCTCTCCCCGAGGAGTCGAGGAGTCGCGGGCAATGCGAGCTCTCCCGGCCCGAAGTGCCGGCTCGCACGAGTGCTGCCGGCCGGGGAAGCCCCCGCCTCGCCGTCCAGGGTCTTCGTCCGGCTCCCGTCACGCTGACCCGGTCGTCTTCCCGCGTGGCCGACCTCCGTCTCCAGCCCCTCGGGCCGAGCTGACACCGTGTGCCCCACAGCCCCGGGAAAACAGGACACTGGGCTCAGGACGTCCCAGCAGCCGGGGACAGGGTTGACCCTACTGACCCTTGCTGGGGCCCCGTAGTCAGGCAGGCCTGCTCACTCCCAGGTTGCGGGGTCTCCCTACCCGTCCTGGGGGGCTGCTGCAGACTTTGCGCTCATCCTGGGCAGCCTACTCTTTGAGCCCTTCTGTGAGAGTTTTGGAAACTACCGACGTGGACCCCCAGGTACTGCGGCCACGTCTGTTGCAGGCCCCATGCACAGCCCCCAGATTTCCTCCTGGTGGTGGTGCTCGGGACACCCCTAAAGGGCCGCCCCACGTGCCACGGACAGTGCTAGTGGCCGGAGCACCCATTGCTCGGCCCGGATCTACTCCTCCCCACAGTCACTCGGGGCGCGCACGTGATGGGGGATGGCTCGGAGCTATGAGTGGCCAAGGAGACTTGGGGCAGTGACATTTGCCCTGAGGTCCAAAGGAGAGAGGCCTTTTGAGGAAGTATCTCAGGAGTGGGGGGCATTGGGCTGGCTGGCGTCTGTGCCTGTGGCTCAAGGGGAAGCCCGAGGGTGTGTGGGAGGCGCCAGCTCTGGGAGAGGGGTTTTCGGCCTTGGTGACGTGGCTGTGCCTTTGAGCCACCAGGTGGGGCCATTAAGTGGGGCTGGATGGTAGGCTCAGCTCCCAGGGGGGTTGTGGCCACAGCAGCTGATTCAGGGTCCTTGTGCTGGAGGGGGCGGTGGAGCCGGGGGTAGGGCCCGTGAGAGGTGCCAACCCTGAGAGTAGCAGTCCTGCAGCTCGAGGTGGGATGAGCGTGGGGCAGAGGGGACAGCACATCGGAAGCCAGAGGAGCAACAGGTCTCACGCCCAGGGAGGGAGGGAGGTGCAGGGGCAGGAGGAAAAGGGACCTTCTGCTGAGGCCGTGACACCCCCGCAGGCCGCCGAGGTGGCCACATGTGCAGCTGAGGGGCTGCGTGCAGCACAGGTGCGGGTACAGGTGCCGAGGAGGGCTGGGTGTAGGTGCACAGGAGGTGTGTATGGTACAGATGTGGGTGCAGGAACACGTGCAGGCAGAGGAGAGGGCAAGATGCCCGTATCCCAACTGGGCTGTGGCGGCACCGTCCAGGGCTCTCCCCCCGAGGCCCCTCCCTGACCTCCCTCGGTCCCGGGCAGGTGAAACGGGCCGTGGTGCAGGTGATCAGTGCCATGGCCCACCACGGCTACCTGGAGCAGCCCGGAGGAGAGGTGATGGTGGAGTACATCGTGCAGCAGTGCGCACTGCCCCCTGAGACAGAGGTAAGAGGGTGTCCTCCACCTATCTGCTCTGGGGCTCAGGAGCTGTCGGCCTTCTGGGAGGCCGAGTGCTCATCAGAATCTGCACAGGCCCAGCTGGGGCGCGGGGTCCGTGTGCTGAGCACCTCTCTGCTTTCTGCGGTGGGTCCTCCCTCCCTCAGCTCCCAAGACTCCGCAGAGAGAGGCAGAACACATACCTGGTTCTCTGGGGCTTTTCTGTTGAAAAAGTTATTAAGCAAATCCAAGTTTCTTCTTGAGGGAGAGCAAGGTAGATGGCAAAAACGCAGGCGTGGCTGGGCGCTCTGTCTCCACGTCCTGGCCTTGAACCTGCCCTGGGCCTGGCCTCCCACGCCCAAGTCAGCTCAGAGCTGCGCGACCCCGGCGGGGAGCTCCACGTTTGGGCGGAAGCACTGGAGTCCAGCCAGAGTGAGAGGACGTTGCTCCCTTGCTGCGAGAGTCGCTCTGTGGGCCCTGGGAAGGGCCGGCTCGGCACCGTTCCCGGGCCTCGGGCGGCCGGGTCTCCCCCTGCTCTGGCCCGTTTTGGCCTCTGCATGTTCACAGCCGCTCCGGGGCCTTTGGGCTTACACTGGAGAGAATCAAGATCTCTGTTTTAGTCTGTTACTCCCCAGTTTTGGGGCATTTGAAGATTTCTTTTAGGATATTAAAATTTTTCTAGGTGATTAGTATTTCACGGCCATGGTGGACTTGTAATTTTATTGTGTTGTGTTCTGTGAATCTGGCCAGGTTTATTCCTGTCTTTAAGAATTTGTTGAGAGGGGCACCTGGGGGGCTCAGTCGTTAAGCCTGCCTTTGCCTCAGGTCATGATCCCGAAGTCTGGGATCAAGCCCCGCATCGCGTACCCTGCTCCGCGGGAAGCCAGCTTCTCCCTCTGCCTTTCCCCCCGTTTGTGTTCCCTCTCTCGCTATCTCTGTCAAATAAACAAAAAAGTCTTATTAAAAAAATAGAGAGATGGGGCGCCTGGGTGGCTCAGTGGGTTAAGCCGCTGCCTTCGGCTCAGGTCATGATCTCAGGGTCCTGGGATCGAGTCCCGCATCGGGCTCTCTGCTCAGCGGGGAGCCTGCTTCCCTCTCTCCCTCTCTCTCTGCCTCTCTGTCTACTGTGATCTCTCTCTGTCAAATAAATAAATAAAATCTTAAAAAAAAAAAAAAATAGAGAGAGGGGGTGCCTGGGTGGCTCAGTGGATTGGGCCTCTGCCTTCAGCTCCGGTTGTGGTCTTGGGGTCCTAGGATCGAGCCCCGCATGGGGCTCTCGGCTCAGCGGGGAGCCTGCTTCCCCCTCTCTCTCTGTCTGCATCTCTGCCTACTTGTGATCTCTGTCTGTCAAATAAATAAATAAAAGCTTTAAACAAAAAAAAAAAGAGAGAGAGAGCGAGCTTGTTGAGGGGGCGCCTGGCTGGCTCGGTCAGTGGAGCAGGCAGCTCTTAATCTCAGGGCTGTGAGTTCAGGTCCCATGCTGGGTGCAGAGATGCCTTAAATAAATAAAATCGTTTAAAAAAATACTGACCTAACAGATGATCAGGCTCTCAGAGTTGTTCGTACTTGTGCGGGACGAAGCTCTGTCTGTGTCCAGAGCGTTTTTTAAAACTTGCTATTCAAGGCCTAAACATGTCTCGTCTCTCTGCTTGACCTTTGATCTCTCCGGGAGAGGTGGGGGGTCTTGGACACTCGTTGCATTTTGGCCATTTCTCTGGTGTTCAGTGTTTGCGTTTCGGTATCTCGGAGCATGAGTGGGAGGCTCGGACAGAGCGTGTGGTCAGCAGGGTCAGTGCTTTGCAAGGGACCGTCCTAAGGAGGCGGGCTGAGGACGTAGTGTCGACCGAGAAGCCGTCCGCCGCCTGAGGCTGCAGGAGCTCCGGCCTGTTCTGGCGAGGCGGCGGCGGTTTGCCCAGGGGACCGCCACTGCTGCTCGGGTGCGCCCGTGTCTGCGAGGCCACAGCTGAGGATAAAGCGATTTCTTACAGAGTCTGTGGCAGGCAGGGAATGCTCACGGTCTCCGTTGTCCTGGAGGCTGGAACTGAGCCAGCTGGGCCTATTTCCTTGGGCACTGCCAGTGCCCAGTGTGTCACCTGCCCACGGCAGGCGGGTGTCCCCTGTGGCGGCTGGGCTGGGTCTGCCCTGTTTACGTGCTGGCTACGGGCCCGCCGCCCAGAGCCCACAACAGTGCAGGCTTTGAGAGCAGAGCGGTACCGCCCCATGCGTGCTCCCGCCTCTCCGCTCCCCCCACCCCCGCCAGCCGCAGAAGCTGGGTCCCGACAGCGAGGACCTCACAGCGGACAGTGTGCGGGCCATCAGCATCAGCACCCTCTACCTGGTCAGCACCACCGTGGACAGGATGAGCGACGTGAGTGCCTGCCTGCCCCGCGGCCTGCACCTGGGATTGCCCCGATGGCTGGCCACCCGCCCTGGGCACCTGACTGACGGCTGCCCTCCTGACCTCGTGGCCCGGGGACTCTTGAACTCCGGGGTGGGCAAGCTGCAGGGCAGGGCTCCTCTCTGGGCCACCTCCCCAGACCTTCCTGAGCCCCTGCAGGGCCTGGGGGAGCCCCTGGCTGCGTTTGCCCCTGCGGCCTGCACTCCTGAGGCGCGGCGCACAGACCAGGGCTCTGCTCCCCAGGTCCTCTGGCCCTACCTGCTGGCCTTCCTGACCCCTGTGCGCTTCACCGGGGCGCTGACCCCGCTCTGCAGGAGCCTCGTGCACCTGGCCCAGAAGAGGCAGGAGGTGGGAGCCGAGGCCTTCCTCATCCAGTCCGACAGCAACGGTGCGCCCTGCTCCCCACCACCCTCTCCTCACCCCCGATCTAGCCCTCGAGCCCGGCCTCTTCCCGCCACCCACCCTGCCTCCCAAGTCCCCACACCCCACGGGGCGGTCAGGGCCTGGGGCTCTGGGGGCAGGCAGCTTCCTGACCATGTCTCCGACCTCCTCTCCAGTGACCCTCCCTTCGCCCTACGCCATCACCACGAGACTTCTGGTGAGCATGTACAGCATGCTGTGCTGGCCCTGTCCCCTCCCCGAGCCAGCACAGCTCCCCGGGGGACTCAGGGAGTGGGCTCGCCCTCGGTCCCTGTGTCCCTGGCCTCATGCTGTCTCGCAGTGGGGCCTGTCGGGCGCGCCCCGTGGGGCTTGGGGGAGCTGTGTCCCGAGCCCTCCTCACCTCCTCGCCATGGGGTGGTCTTGCGGGGCTCACGTGGGGCGCGGCGGCCCCTGGAGTGCCTGGAGCTCCTGCCTGCACTTCCATCAGACGGTGTCCTCCCAGCCCTACATGGGGGATGGCCGCGGGGCCGCCTCTCTGCGCCTCTTGAACGCCCTGCATCGTAGCCTCCACCCTCTGCTGGAGCAGCGCTGGGCGACCACCATCCCCCCGTTGCTGGAGCACCTGGATGGTGAGGCTCCAGGCCGCGGGGGGGGCCCCTCCACCTCTGACCCCATGTGTGCCAGTTTGCGTCCCGGTTGGCTTTTGGGGACCAGAGTTTGTTAAGTTGGCAGAAGCGGCCTCCCCTGAGTTTCGAGGACGCGGGGCTGGAAAGGTGTCCCTGCTGGGTGTCACCCAGGAGGGTCTGGGCTATGGGAGCTGCTCGGCCGTCCCAGACAAAGGATGTGGCCTCTCTGGAAGGTGCTGGGCAGGGACCTGGGCCTGGGTCTCTGAATTCCGCCCCTACTTGCTGGGACGGGTGAGGCTGACCACGTGACCGGTCCTTGCAGAATTTACCGAAGAAACCCTGTCCCAGAAGGAGTGGGAGGAAAAGCTGCTTGCGGTGAGAGCGGGGAGACCAAGGGTGCGGCCTGTGTCTGCCGTGCAGGGCTGTTGCGGGCGGGACAGCTCGGGTCAGGGGATGCTAGTGGGAGGCTGCCCCTCTAGGGTCATGACGCCTGCCTTGACCTCACGGGGCTGGGGGTGGGGTGGCTGGTGGGCATCTCTGTGGCAAGGACCGTCTGCCGCCCTCACCCACTGCTCACCCTGATGGGACAGGGCCACCGTGTCCCAGGGCCTCCGAGCTTCTCCTGCCCAGGAGGCTTTTGTCCTGCCCTCTGCCAGGGCCAGTGCACCTTTGGCCGCCCACAGGGTGCTCTGCAGAGGCTCCAAGGTTGTCTGCTAACCATGTGGAGCTGTGGCATGGGACCACCCAGGGTCGCTGCAGCTCCCTCCCCAGCCAGCCCGGGAAAGGGCTGCGTTCCTGGCCCCTCACTGCCGTAGCTCCTGCCCACAGTTCCTCCGGGACACTCTGGCTGTCGTGTCCGACAACACGTGGATTTGCCAGCTGAGCCTGGAGATGTGCAAACAGCTGCCTTGCTACAATGGGCTGCCCCAGGAGAAGGTACGCAGAGCAGGGATGCCCGGGGGGAAGGGCTTCTGGGCGTGGTCCTTAGGCTCCCCAGTTCCTGTGCCTTAACTCTGGGGGGGGCCTTTCTGCCTGAACATGTCTCCAGTGGCCTACGAGCCCGACAGCCCCCGCGGGCTGGCTAACGGCTGTGAGACGCAGGAACCCAATTTCCCCTCCTCTCGCTCCTCAAGTCGCCGCCCGGAACTCACCGAGTCTTCGCGGCGGCCACTGCCCTGGGCTCCCGGCGGCCCCAGCCACGTTCGGTTGGCCTCCTGCCCTCGGGCTCAGGCGCACCTGTGCCCCTCGGCTCTCTCGCAGAACTTCCTGTACAAGTGCGTGGGAACCGCGCTGGGGGCCGCCTCGAGCAAGGACGTGGTGAGGAAGCAGCTGCGGGAGCTGCTGGAGACGGCCGGGCACCAGGAGGAGGCCGAGCGCGAGGTGACTGCTGTGCTCCCCAGGAGGCCCTGCCGGCCCCGCTCGGCACTCAGCGCGTGCGTGTGTGCTCACGCGTGCAAGGCCGTGCCTCTGCGGGCCGTGTGTGTGTGAGCACCGTGTTCCTTCCTGGCCCTGTCCTTGCCCAGGTGTGAGCACACCTGTGTGCCTCCTTAGGGCCTCGCCTGCTGCTTTGGGATCTGTGCCGTCTCTCACCTGGATGACGTCCTGGCCCAGCTGGGGGACTTCATGAGGTCGGATGTGTTCAGAAAATCTACGGGCATTTTCAACATTTTCAAGGTACAGGGATCGGGGTGACAGCAAGGAGGGCATCTCAGGTGGGACTGGCCTGTGCTTGTCTTGGCCGTGATTCGAAATCCTGGGGGCCGGGCGTTCCGGAGCTCCCTGGGCTCGAGGGACCCTGCAGGTTGAGGTTGGGACGGGGAGGTGGCATCTGGTCCACACTTCTTGTTGCGGGGGGGCGCTCCCAGCTGGTGACAAGAGGCGGGCAGCCCTCTGCTAGCCACAGACTCTGATGGGGCTGCCGTCCCGCTGCCTGTGTGTCCTCTGCTCGCTGGGGGCCCGTGGTGGCCGCCTTCTGGGGAAGCGTGACTCAGGAGGCACAGACCATTGTGGCCTTGTGGCCGGGTTTCCTGTCTCTGGGGCCCTGTTGTAATTTTAGAATCTGCGGGGCCCCAAGGGTGAAGGGTTGCAGTGCAGCCACTGGAGAGAGGCCGGGGACCAGAGAGAGGACAGGGACCGGAGACAGGCCGGGGACCGGAGAGTGGACGGGGACCGGAGACAGGCTGGGGACCGGAGAGAGGCCGGGGACCGGAGACAGGCCGGGGACCGGAGACAGGACGGGGACCGGAGACAGGCCGGGGACCCGAGACAGGCCGGGGACCCGACTCCAGCCCTTTTGTTGCCTCTCATCCCACTCTCTCTTCTGTGCGGTCCCTGACTCGGTCCTTCCCTTCGGCCACATGGTCCCCAGCGGGCCTGGGCCCGGCCTGCCTGTCGTGTTCTGCTGTCCCTGCCAGAGGGACTCTGGGGGGTCAGGTGGCACCATCCGCCCCTCGGTGACGACTCTGACGTTGTTGGCCGGCCCCGAGGGACGGAGGAGTCTGAGCTCGAGGCTTCCTGAGAGGGGCCGCGGGCTCTGCCTGAGGCCCCGCCCGCTCCCCTGGCCTCTTAGGAGCGCAGCGAGAACGAGCTGGAGAAGCTGAAGGGCGCCGTGATCCTGTGCTATGGGCACGTGGCGGCGCGGGCCCCCCGGGAGCTGGTGCTGCCCAAGGTGGAGTCGGACCTCCTGCCGAATATGTTCCGCTACTTCAGCACCAAGGTGGGCACCCGGCACGCTGCCTGCCGGGGGGCGGGGGGCACCGCGGGGGCCGCGTGCGTTAATCCCTTTCACTTTCGTCGTTCAGGTTCTGGGAATAAAGGTAGAGACCAAGGTACAGTGTGGGGGAGCTCAGTGCGGGCTCTGCCTCTTCTCTCTTCTTGGGGCGGGACTGGCCGTGAGCTTCAGGGACGGAAGCGGACGGGGGGGGACAGGCCCCGGGACTCCCTGCTCCCAGTCCGCGGGCAGAGCTTTCCGGAGCCTGGCCCCACCGCCCTTGGAGCGTCTGCTCCTCTTGCGACCCGGACGGGGACCCAGGAGCCAGCGCCCTGGCCTGGGCCTGGATGGCGGGCAGACAGAAGGGCGGCCCGCAGGCTGGGCTCTGCTCCCTGACACTCACGGGGCTCAGCTATCGGTGCATTCTAAAGCCAGTGGCGACGGTCAGACTCTCTGGCCTCACTAACATGCCTGCTTTCTGGGACCGCCGGCACTAACCTGTCACACCTCTGAAGGAGCAGTCGGGCTTCTCCCTCGAAGAACGGCCCTCTTGGATCTCCAGGGGTTGGCTGGGGGGTAGGGTATTCTGACGGTCGTTGCTTCTTCTGGCCCTTCGTGTCCCCAGGACAGCACCCCTGCATCCCCTCTCTCGACCATCCCCAGAGGCCGAGTTGGTAGGACAGGCAGGGGCAGGCTCCCTCTGCGGGGGCTCTTCTTGGGCGCGCTCCCTTCCCCTCCCACCTTGACAGACCCTTGCAGGGGATGCAGAGCGCACTGTCGGCCTTGGCCAGGTAGAGAGCTGGGGGCCGCAGGGGCTCCATCCCAGGCCCCCCGGTCCGTGTGGCTTCGGTGAGAGCTGGAGGAGGACAGGCTGAGAGTCCCTGAGGAGGAGCGAGTGTGGCTGTGGATGGAGGGGAGGGCCTGTGGTCCGGCCTGTGTTGCCGTGAGCACCAGCCGTTCTGTGTGCAGCCCCGAGGGCCCCCACGTCGGGGCAGAACTGTGCTGTGGGGCGGGCGGCGGCGGCCTCCTGCAGCCCAGCGTCCTTCCAGGACCCGGCTTTGAAGCTGTGTCTAGTCCAGAGCGTGTTCATGGCCAGCCAGGCCATCTGCAGCAGTGCCCAGGCCGGCTCCTTCCACTTCTCCCGGAAGCCGGAGTTGGTGGCACAGATGATGGTGAGCGCCAGCCGGAGCCGGCCTGGGGCTGGGGGTGGCGTTGAGGGCACTGCCGCAGGCAGGGAAGGTGGGCCTGGGGAGGGCTGGGGCACACGCAGTGAGGGCCCCCAGCCCCCACTCAGCACAGCCCCAAGAAGCCCACGCCAGGCTGACTGCTGACCGGGGGAAAGCAGGTGCTTTGACCCAGGGCTGAGTCACGGGCCTGGCCCCCCTAGGAGTTTATCAAGGCAGAGCCCCGGGACTCCCTGAGGACACCCATTCGGAAGAAGGCCATGCTCGCCTGCACTTGCCTGGTGTATCCTTTTCTCTGGGTGTTGTGGGGAGCTTCAGAGGGGGGCCGTCTGTTCACATGCTCTCTAGACAAGGGGTGTGGCCGCAGGGCGGGGATGTGGGGCGGGCGGCGGGGCAGGGCACGGGGCTGGAGAGGCCTCCGGCCCTTAACTGCGGGTTCAGCTCCTTGGAGCCGGCGCTGGAGGAGCAGGTGCAGGCCGATCTGACTCGTAGCTGTCTGTACAGCGTCTTGTCTGTGCTGCCTGATCCCGAGGGGGAGAGTGACCACCAGGAGGTACTGCCCTGCATCTGGGGGGCCGGGACAGGCTGCTGAGCAGGGCAGAGTCACTGGCGTGGCTGGCCACCTGTCTCTTCCTAGTCCCTGTACCTGGATACCATGCACGCCCTTGAGGATTTGCTCACCAGCCTCCTTCAGCGGAATATGACCCCCCAGGGCCTGCAGATCATGGTGGAGGTGTGCAGTGGGAGTGCACTGCCAGGGTGGGGGGGGGTCGCGTGGGGGGCGGGCACCCCACCTGGCAGCCAGCCCCTTGCCTGCTTCTCCTGGCTCTCCCTGCCACGGGGGCCCTGGGGAGTTCTGTGCTCTCTGCAAGTGTGTGGTGTGGGGGGAGGGTCTTGAGTTGGGGGCAGCACCCCTCCTTCGTGGGCAGGTGTGCTGCTGGGCTGAGCCCAGATGGGACCCTGTGCTCCCCTGCCCGCCATTGCACAGCACCGGGTGGAGAGAGCCCACGGCCCCCCAGCTGGGAGTTCTGGCCGTCTGGACCTCCAGGCAGCAGAGAGGGCAGGCGCCAGGCCAGCCACACTCCTTGCTGCCCTTTCCAGCAGTCGCAGGGGTGGGACTGACCTGCTTCAGGGAACAGCCCGTCCCTCTCTGGGCCTGGCTCACTCTAGGCCCACCTAGGGTAGCCATGTCCGTGGGAAGGTACAGAGCGGGAGGTAGAGCAGGTGACCTGCCCTGACCCGACCAACTGGCCCTCGCAGCCGGGGAGGCTGGCCTGGCGGGGATGCTGAGCGGCCCGCGGCGCACAGGCTCCTGCTTCCCAGGCGCACCCCGAGCTGGCACCGACGTGAGGCCCCTTCTTCCCCAGCACCTGAGCCCATGGATCAAGTCTCCACGGGGCCACGAGCGGGCGCGGGCCCTGGGCCTGAGCGCCTGCCTGCTGCAGCACTTCCTGGACCACCTCCGTGTTGGCGTGAGTGCCCGGCAGGCCTGCGGTTGCTCCCCGGCCCCCGGCCCTGTTCCTTGGTCCCTTGGCGTGGGGACTGCTGGGTGTGGCACCCGTGTCCCAGGGCACCCTACCGGCTTCCTGGCCCTCCTCTGGTGGTTGCCCTGGGCGCATCCCACGTTCCGCAAGTCCCACCATCCTCTTTCTGGAGCCGTGGACTGAAGACCCTTCGGGGCCGGGAGTCGTCCTCAGGCTGGCCACTCAGTCCTACGTGCATTCGCTGGGATGGTGTGTGGTGTGTCCCCTACGCGAGGGGAAGGGTGACAGGGACTGGGGCTGAAAGGCTGAGGGCGCTCGAGGCAGGAGCAGCACTTTGGGCAAAGGCAGGGGGACGCGAACACACAGAATGCCGTGGGAGAGGCAGGTGTTGTGGAGGGACTGGCGGGGGCGGGCGGGGGCTTGTTCCAACAGGTGCTCAGTTTCCAGGAGTTTTTATCTTGCCTGAGGTGAAGGAGCCCTCACTGAGCCTTTCGGAGTGTCATGGTTGTGCTCCCGAGGTCGTCAGTCCAGGCGACTTTAGCATAAATTCGCTACAGCCCTAAAATATTCCTGTTGCAGTTTTGCATTTTGGTAGGAATCACATGGAATCGACGGACTAATGTGTTGGGCAACAGCATCTTTTTTTTTTTTAAAGATTTTTAGTTTATTGATTTGAGAGGGCTGAGCAAGTGAGAGCATGAGGGGGGGGGGCAGAGGGAGACAGAAGCAGCTCCCCGCTGAGCAGGGGCCCCCCATGTGGGGCTCAGTCCCAGGACCCCAAGATCATGACCTGAGCCAAAGGCAGAGGCTTCACCCACTGAGACCCCCAGGTGCCCCAAGAGCATCTTTTAATAATGGGTCTTCCCCGCGGGTCCCCCAGAAGCAGGGCCCGTGTCTGTGCAGCATGAGTGCTAGGTCGGAGGGCTCGTGGCTCTTGTCCGAGTAGCTTTCTCTAATGTCACTTTTACGAACTGCTTGTCGCTAGGATGGCCGAGAAGCATGGCCTTGCGGGTACCGAGAGATGAGGTCGTTCATGAGATTCTTTGGTCATTTCTAGGAGTTTTAGTTAACGCCCAGTACCTGTGGCTCGGAGCCCCTGCCGTGCTAGCACTCCGGGCCGCGCTTACAGAGTCCCCGCTGCTTATTTCTGACCGTGTCCCGGTAGCGTCTGAGGATGGTTTTTGGGGTTGTCTCTCTTGCGCGTTTGCTCACACACCCAAACATTCATTCCGCACCGGCTGGACCTGCCGTGTGTCTCTCGCTGGCTACAGCCTCCCGTGTGTGCCTCGGCGGGCTTTTCCCGCTCCCGATTCCTTCAAGGCCTGCTTTTCACAGGATCCCGGCGCACCTAGAGTTCACTCCTGTGCGTGAGGTGACAGATGTGTGACCTCGCTGGGCGGAACAGCAGCCGCCCTCCCTCCGCCCACCCCAGCCCCCTCCCCCCCGCGCTCTGCCCAGCGCCCCACCTCTCTCTGCTGGACACTCACTTCAGGTGGCAGCGGGGACGAGGGGCCCTTGGAGAGTCCTGCGCTTCCTTAAAGCGTGGGCAGGGACAGGGCGGGGCAGGGGCAGGTGGAGGCAGGAGGCGGAGAGGTGTGTAAGGGGTGCCACAAGGCCCAGGGCAGGTAAGGCCATTTGCTTAGAGCAGAGTGGGCAAGGCTCTGTCGTCTGAGGGGTGCAGATGGGGCCAGGACCCAGCAAGGATGAGGGGGGTCTCTCGCAGCCCCTCAACTGACGGGGCCGTGCTTTCTCAAGGAGAGGACGCCCCACACCTATCGGCCAGGATCGGCAGAACCCTGCCTCCCTCTGCTGTCTTGTGGGGACTCCCTCCTTATCTCCTGATTGTCCCTCTGTCTGCACACACCTACTTACCCAGGCCTCCTCCTCGCAGGGACCCCTCCTCCTCCGGGGGGGTGGGGAGGAGCCACCAAGGGGGCTGTACTGGCCATCCTCTTGCCCATATCTGGATCCAGGTGTTACAGGGGGCACCTGCCCACCTCTGGCTTCTGCAGGGTCCCAGTCCCCCTCTCTGCGGTCCCCCTGAGTGCCTCTGCACGACCCCCTCCATCTGTCTCTCCAGGCCCTGGTGCCCTTCCACAACCTCGGCCTCCTCATAGGCCTCTTCTCCCCTCGCTGTGCGGACTTGTGGCCCGCCACCCGCCAGGAGGCCGTGAGCTGTATCTACGCCCTACTATACCTGCAGCTGGGCTACGAGGGTGAGCCCGGGCTGGGCGGAGGTGCTGGAGGCCGAGGGGCCGAGTCTGGGCCCTGGGGGCTGTGGAAGTGCCTGCCCAGCTCCACTCTCCATCCTGCCCCTGTAGGCTTCGCCCGCGACTACCGGGACGATGCAGTTGAGCGACTCCTCACCCTCAAAGATGGCCTCGTGCACCCCGACCCTGACGTCCTCTTCCACACCTGCCACAGCATCAGCCAGGTTACCAGTGGGAACAGCCGCAAAGGGCGGAGGGGCGGCACTGTCTGGGGCAGAGAGGGGCTCTCCGAGCAGTCACGGCCTTGCATGTTGTGGGCCCCTCCGGGCGCTGGTGCAGGGCACCATGGGGCTAGTGGGCACGGCGCAGAGACTGGGCACAGAGGCAGGCGTCGCTCAAGATGAGCTGTCCGGTGCCACCGCTGGCCAGCACTGCTGCCCTCTCCCTGGGGTCTACCCTCTGAGGCCCAGCAGCAGGGGCGTGGTCAGGAGCTGCTCCGAGGAGCCGAGAAAGCTGCCCCAGCCTCCCCCAAGAGCCCCCATGCCAGGGCAGGGCTCCTCTTCCATTCGGTATCCAGAAATGGCCCCCGGGGGTCTGGAAGCTGTCTCTCCTACAAAAGGAAGAAGGGAGGGGGTTACTCAGTGAGAGGCAAAGACCCAGGCCTGGGCGAGTCCAGGGGGAACGGCAAGGGTGTGTGTGGCTGGGGGGAGACATGGCGGATATCCAGCCACCTTTCTGCCCATGGCTCCTGCGCGTGTGGTTTTGTGACCTCGTCCAGCCTGAGCGCTGCTTCTGCACTCGAGCATTGAGCACGGGGCTCTGCTGGGCCGAGAGGACAAGGAGGGGACTGTTGGGTGATGCATTAGCCTCTGCCCTTGACTCTGGTCTGGAGAGCTCTGGAGCCACAGAGACAACCAACCCCCCCCCCCACCGCATCCCAGCTGGAGGTCAGGAGGGGCCTCCAGGACCCGGCCGCTGTGCTGCAGGGACCACCTTCCAGGGGCGAGGGTAGGCAGGCCCTGGGGGCTGTGCCCGCGGCCTGGCGGGGCGTTAGTGTGGACAAGGCTCCCATGTGAGCCACCAGCGCCCCTGGTGCCCGGGACAGGGTAAGGAAGGCTGGAGGAGGGGCGTGAGCAGGTGGAAGCGGGGGCGGCCCTTGCGGATGTTGGGTCTGTCTCGAAGGGCGCAGGCCCCCACCCTCGCAGTTCTTCTGACACGACCGTCCTGCTAGATCATTGCGAAGCGCCTCCCGCCAGAGCAACTCATCAGCCTCTTGCTGACCATGTTTGAGGGGCTGGGCGACCCCGACAAGAACTGTTCTCGGGCCGCTACCGTCATGATCAACTGCCTGCTGAGGGAGCGAGGCAACGTGCTCCTGGAGAAGGTGCGGGGGGCGGGGCCTAGGGGCGGGGCCTAGGGGCTAGGGGGCGGGGCCGGGCCGTGGTGGGGGCGGGGCGGGGCCGGGGGCGGGGCCGGGGGCCGGCTGCCTGCGCTGGGGCTCCCGCGCGGTCCTGGCTCCTGCCCCCCTGCCCTGCCGGCCTGATAAGCGCGGGGGTTTCTCTTCCGGTTGAAGACAGGTGGGAACTGGGCCCGGGTGACTGCGGAGAAGTTGAGAGGGAGGAGGGAGGAAAGGGAAAGAAGACGCAGCGGTGAGGCGTAGGGAGCCCTTTAGCGAGCGGGCGCTGGGTGGGCGCTCTGCTGCTGGACCGGGAGAGCCGCCAGCTGCCCCCGCCAGCTGCCCCCGAGAGGCCGTGCGCTCCCGCCGGCCCGTGCGTTCACCCTGCCTCTGGGCCTCCTGGGGGGAGCTCGGTGGCTATCTACGCAGTTGTTCCCAAGTGTGCACTGCCAGCTGCTCTGTGTCCCACGCGGACCGACAGGCCCCTGTAGGGGTGAGGCAGGCTCCAACGGTCCGGGGGTGCCTGCCCTGTCCTGCGCCTGGAAAGCATGTGAACAGAGGACTTGTCCGAAGCACCCAGCCCCTGGAGTCCCCCCAGACGTGCACGAGCGGACCTGTCAGTCTCCCAGCCCCTGGTCCCTACACCTGCACCCCGCAGGGCGTCCCCGTCTCCTGGCCGCACAGAGCCCAGCCTCCTCCAGGGCCTGCGTGCAGCACCGCCCAGTGGTGACCTGGGAGGTCATGCACGTTGCTGCCTCGCTCAGTCCCACCTCCCTCCTTCCTGCGCGCGGTGCTTCCCTGGGCCGTCCGTCGCGTCCCCTGGCCTCAGTTCCCAGTCTGGGCAGTCTTTTTTAAAAAAGATTATTTATTTATTTATTTGACAGACGGAGATCCCAAGTAGAGAGAGAGAGGGGGGGGGGGAAGCAGGCTCCCTGCTGAGCAGAGAGCCCGATGCGGGTCTCGATCCCAGGACCCTGAGACCGTGACCTGAGCCGAAGGCAGAGGCTTTAACCCAGTGCCTCAGTCAGGGCAGTCTTGATGCGAGCTGTCAGAGCTCAGGTCCTTTGACATGAGGGTGTGTGTCTTTTGGGGACGTACTGGGGGAAGGACTGGGGCCTGCAGGAGAGACCCCCGCGGAGCTCTGCCACCGGCTTTCCAGGCAGCTCACCTCCCGCCAGCAGCAGGTAGGGCCCCAGCGAGCCCCATGGTGGCCAACTCCGATGCACACCCTTTCTGCCGTGCGCGCAAGGGCTCCGCAGACGCATTCAGTCTGCGTCTCTCTGGCGGCCGATGCGGTCGAACTGTTTGTCCGTGTGTGCTGGCTACTCGGGGGTCCTCCTTCGTGAAGACACCGGTGTTCTGCCCACGTTTCGTCTGGGTTGTCTCTGCTTTTACTGGTGGTGGAAGTACTTTATACGTGCAGGGCACACGCTCTGTGTTGGAGGCAGGCACACACGGGGGAGTGTGCACGGATCACAAACACTTTCTCAAGACAGAGATGGGGGAGCGCTGGGCAGGGCTGCGGGACCACAGGGGCCGGCTCCCTGCGAGGGCTGCAGCAGGCGCGGCCGGGTGGGCAGAGCCTGGGCCTGGGAGGAGAGCTGTGGCAGGAGTCGGGGAAGGGGGCGCAGCCATGACAGGGTCTGCCGGCCGAAGGTCTGGGTTGTAGTTTGCGTCCCGCGGGGCGCCAGCTGGCACTTCGGACTGGCTTTGCTGTCAGTTCCCGCGTGGGGAGCGATGGTGGGCGTCTCCCAGTGCGCTTGTCGGCCGCGCATACATCTTCTGTGGGGACACATCTGTCTGTGTCCTTGGCCCAATTTAATGTCCTGTCATTGGATCCACCATTGGGTCACAAAGGCCGCACGTGTTCCGAGCCTTGGCGCGGCATCAGGTGTGTGACTTACAGACGTTCTTCCCCGTTCTCCAGGGTTCCTCCTCGCTCTGCTGTGTCCTTTGATGTGTAAAAGTTTTTTTTTAAAGGTTTTATTTATTTGACAGAGACAGAGAGGGAACACAAGTGGGAGAGGGAGAAGCAGGCTTCCCACTGAGCAGGGAGTGCGACACAGGGCTTCATCCCAGGACCCCAGGATCACGAACTGAGCTGAAGGCAGACGCTCAACAACTGAGCCCCCAGGCACCCTGTTTGTTCTCTTTTTAAGAAAGCTCTAAACCCAGTGTGGAGCTTGAGCTCATGATGCTGAGACCAAGAACTGCGTGCTCGACCAGCTGAGCCAGTCAGGTACCCCTCGCGGGAGTTTTTAAGTTTGATGTAGTCCTATATTTTTGCCCACTTCTTAAAAAGATTTTAATTTATTTATTAGAGCAAGCACAAGCAGAGGGAGAAGGAGGCTTCTCACGGAGCAGGGAGCCCGATTTGGGGCTCGATCCCAGGACCCCGGGATCACCACCTGAGCCGAAGGCAGAGGCTCGACGACTGACCCCCCCCAGGCGCCCTGATAGTTTTGCTTTTGTTGCCTGTTCTTTTGGGTCACAGCCAAGAAATCATTGCCAAATGCAGTGTCACAAAGCTTTTCTTTCTTCCTAGGAGTTTTCTAGTTTTCGGTCTCGCCACTCACGGTAGATCCAGGCTCCTCTCCACGGGCCCCTCACCCCAAGCTGGCGGGCTGGATGCTTATGGTGCTGCTTTTTCCACAATGTCCTTTCCAGCTCAGGTTCACAGACAGGGCCCTTCCCACGCCTCCCTCGGGGAGGGGTGTTCCTGACTCCCGGGCCCGCACTATGTATCTGTGGCCACCAGAGTCTCACAGGGGCCATGGCACACTGGACGCCATGGCGGGCCGCCGTTTCCGATCCTGTCCTGGCAGAACTTGGCAGGGGGACGTCCTAGAGACGCCAGGACACTGTTAGAGGGTCAGCTTCTCTGACATCAAATCGGAAGATGTGGTCCTCGGGGGTGGTGCGTGACTGGACACAGCATGAACTAGGGCACATTGTACGACTGAGCACAGAGGGCAGGACAGGGCGGCCGCCGCAGGCTCCTGACTTCCGTGGTGCTGGAAGGCGGAGAAGGGCCTTCTGTGGGCAGCGGGGAGTGTGCAGGGGAAGCCGAGGGCACAGGACAGACGAGACGCCGACAGCATGGGGCTGGCCCCGTGGCAGGCAGCCCGTGGCCCGGCAGCTCCCTGCGGGCCTGTGCCCCCGAGAAGTGGAACAGCCACACGAGGACTCGGACGCAGATGCTCACAGCAGCACTGTCCGTGACGGCCAAACGACAGACGCAGCCTGCACGGAAGTACAGTGCGCGCCGCCCGCACAACGGGTCCTGATTCGGCAGCCAAGCCGAATGAAGCTGAAACCCGCTGCCCGCGCAGCGCCTGGGAAGTGTGTGCAAAACTCGACACGTGGCACCAAAGGCCCGGGGTGTGAGTGCACAGCTCCGATGTTCGCACGGCCGGCCGGGGGGGCTGCTGGCTGCCAGGGGCGGGGAGGGGTGGCTGATGCACGTGAAGTTTCTTGGGGGTGACAGGGACGCTCTTGGATGGGCAGGTACGGCTGCCCGACGCTCTGGGCACCCCAGAGACCCCTGAGTTGCACACGTACAGCGGGTGGGCTCCGTGGCGAGCGGTCCTGTCTGCAAAGGCGCCGGGAAGAAACCACGGAGCAGGAGAGCGAGAGCGGGGGTGGAGCGGCCCGGGGGGACGCAGGCGCGGGGCTGGTAAAGCTGAGCCCGGAATGACCAAGCAGGCCGAGCCCCACACAGTGGGCCGTTGGAACGCAGACCCCCATCCTGGGACAGGATGGGGCTGGCTCACTGGAGCCGACCCTGGGCCGAGAGCCTCCGCAGCCTCGCACTGGGGTTCTAGGTGCTGAGCGAAACAGGCAGAAGCAAGGAAAGTATCAGAAACGCGGATAAACCCACCAAACCAGTTGGAAGGAAACAGCTGGCGAGTCGGGGCAGAGCCAGCACCCGAAGTGAGCGAGGTGGGAGAATCCGCTCGCTCCCGCGCCTGCAGAGCCGCCCCGCAGCCCACGGGCTCACTGCCGGGACCACCGAGGGTTACGGAAGTCAGGTGGGCCGGCAGCCGTCGTTGCAGCCCAGTGCGCGCGCGGGCCGTGTGTCCAGGCTGAGAGCCCAGGAGAATGGAGTGCGTTCGGCCCCGGCCTCGGGGGGCGGGGGGTTCCTGTGGATGCTGCTGCACCGGCGGGAACAGGACCCCAGGCCCAGCTGGTGTGGAAGACACCCCTCCTGGCTCAGCACGTCCTCACTGCTGGGACTTGCCCGGCCGGCCTGGAGAGGACGCGGCTCCCTGTGGCGGGGCCCCGGCTGGTGAGGTCTAGAAGACAGTGACAGCTAGGTCAGTGGGAGGACAACCCTGGTGTGAGCGTACTAATCTGCTTTTTGTACCCAAAGTTGTAAAAGAGTGTTGTGGTCACAAGTCTTTTGAGAAATGACAGTGACAGCACCTCCCCCTGCAGCCCAGCCAGGGGCCTCTCGCTTGCCCACCTGGGCACACGGCCTCCCACACCCCCTCCCCAGCCTCGGGCCCCACATGCCCTTGCTGGCCAGCATGGGCCTGGCCTGGAACGTTCCACCGTCATAGTCGTGGCCAGGCCCTTCTTGCCGCTCCTGCCTCCTGGGCACCCAGGAGGGGCAGTGCACGGGTCTGCCAGCTGCCCTCGTCCAGGGGACCGTGTGCCTGCCGCCATCTCGTCTGCTGTTCTCTCAAGCCTGTGTCTGCCACTATGCAGCCCCCAGGGTCGTGGATCCCAGTGCTTGGGGCCAGCACCCCCTCCATGTCAGCCCGGGGACCCGCAGTGACGAGGTCATGCCCAGAATAGGGCCTGCCGGACCAGTGCGGGACAGGGCCACAGGCTGCCTGTGGTCACACTCTGCCTACTGCTCCTTGCACCCGACGGCCCCTCTGGCTTCTGCGACGACGGCGGCCTGCCAGCCATGCCCCGGCACAGCCCAAGAACCAGCATCCGCTTCCTGGTCCTCCCTGTCCCGATGCACCATTCACCTTGTTGCCTGGCGCGGGCGGCTGTGTGTGCTCTTGCAGGGGCCAGAGGCTGCGTGTCCCTGCCTGGGGGTATGAGGGCCCCGCAGGGGCTGGCGACTGCCATGTGCACCCCAGTGTTCTTCTCCCATGCTCCGCGCGCCCCACAGACCACCGCCCCGTGTGCACATGGCACCTCCAGCCCCTGGCTGGCCTCTCAGGTGCTTGTTACTTCCCATATGGAATCAAGGTTCTCATTCTCGGGCCACAGTGACTCCACGTGAGAGTGCCCGGCTCTTGCCTTCTCCCTTGGGTCTGGTGGCCAGCAGTGTGATCTGTGGGGTTCCCCTCCCCATGACCCCGCTGAGTGGGGCTCACAGCCAGTCACTCTCCCCAGGGCCCGGTGCTCTGCGGGCACTGGACTGGCTCGGGCTATGGGTGCGGGCCCAGGGCCTGACGTCCGTGGCCCACTGCTTGCAGGTACCTGAGCTCGTGAGCGTGCTCCGCTCGAAGCTGCAGGACACCCAGGAGGAGGACATCCTGCAGGCCGCCCAGCACAGCGTGTACCTCCTGGCGTCCCAGCACTGCGCCGCCGTGGTGGCCAGCCTCCTGGGCAGCCCCCTGCCCTTTGACAGGTACGTGGCGCCTGCCAGCCTGTGGGGGGGCTGGGGTCCGGCCACGGGGCTCCAGGCCAAGGCCCAGCTCAGACACAGGACTTGAGGGTCCGCCTGTCGCCAGCGCCTCCTGCATCAGTGTGCACAGCCCCTTGCTCCGCTGGGGAGGGCCCCCCACTCGCACTTCCAGCTCCTGACTTTCTGCCAGCGACCGTCAAAGGAGAGGGTCTCTCTCTGCCCGAGGCCTGTGCCCTGGTCCTGCCTTTGCTGCTGGCGAGGCCTCTGAGCTCCCGTGCTGGGCTCCTCTGTGCCCCATGCGGGGGTCCGCGTGCCCCCAGCCCCAGCTGGCAGCTGCTGTCCTCTGCCCCGTGCACTCTCCTCTCCCTGACTCGTGTTGGCTGTGTCTTTGCTGAGGTGCGTGGAGGCCTGCCGCCCGGTCGGGACGCCTCTCTTCCTCAGGGACGCCCCCGACATCGAGGTACATCGTCGGACGTCCTGTCGCCGTCAGCCTTGTCTGCCTGGCCTTCGGACACAGATGGCGGCATTTCACGGCTGGCGCGGCGGGAGCCCGGCCCGGCTGCGACTTCTCCGCCTCGTGTCTGCCCTCTTGATCTTCTTTCTTGTCTCTTTTTAGCTCGACGGGGCCTTTGTTGTGAATTTGTTTTGCCCTGAGTTAGTTCAGAAGTCATGCCCCATTTCTGTTCTGGCGGCGGCCCTGAGAGTGACCCTGTGTGCACAGAGCCCGGCTCATGAGCACCTGCCTTGGGCAGCTTGGGCCTTTGCACGTGGGGCGCCCTCTGGGCCTCTGCACGGACATGGACACGGAAGGGTCTGGCTGTGGCTCACAGCCCGCCAGTTGCGCCACTCCTGTGGGCCCCCGCCCCTTTGCTCGCCACTCATCCCATTGCTTCTCCTTTTGCGGAGGTGTCACCGGCACCATCCACGGCCCGGACGGGGGCAGGGACGTTGTCCACCCCCACCGTAGTGCCTGCGTGCCCCTCACTTGAAACTCCGCAAAGTGTCTCGCCATCTGACTGCTGTCACTAGACACGCGCTTCGCTCCATCGTGAGCTCAGATAACAGAATCAGTGTGGAAGAACCCCCGGCGTTTCCTTCTGGCTTCCTTGACAAAGCTCTCTGTCTCTGCTCTGGGGCACATGTGCTGGGGGTTCGGGGTCGCTGCAGGCGCCCCCCCCGCCCAGTTTATGCACAAGAGCAAAATTGTCTCAGCCCGGGCATCTGCACGGGGCATCTGTGGGCCCGATCCGGCCAGCAACTGGTTTTTGTCCAAAGTGTGAGCTCACGATGGGCTTACGAGTGGTTAGGAAAGGAAATCAAAATAATAATACTTTGTGGCTTGTGAAAAATCATATGAAATTGAAATCTGCCCATAAGCAAAGTGATTGGAACGTGGTACGTCTGCTCCCTTCCGCGGCAGTGTCCACAGAAGCCCTGTGTCTGGGGTCAGAAGGGGGCTGGGCCCTGCCCTCGACACAGGTGGACGGGGGCCCACCAGCCACCATGCCCAGCACCTCGCCGTGTCCATCGACATGCTACACGCTCCCCTCCTGCTGGGCACGCGTGTTTGGCCACGTCGGCCGCGGCTTGGCCCGTGTCGCTTTCCTCTGCGCGGTGGGTCCTCGGCGTCTCCCCGCTGAGAGTCTGCGGGCTCCGCCTCTGGGATGGGAAGGCGCCCTCGCCCGCCTGCCCTTGAACGCTCCATGGAGTCGGGAGTCTGGTTTGACAGGTCTTTCCGTGCACTGGTGGGGGGCCGGGCCGGGCCGCCCGAGGCCGCGTCTGTCCTCAGTCCTGCACACTTTCCGTCGTTTTTCTCTTGGAGACTCATCCTCCTTTTCCTCACCTTTCTGTCCCTCCCGGCTCTTGTACTGAGTTC
Organism: Eira barbara; assembly: GCA_020311275.1. NCBI lineage: Eukaryota > Metazoa > Chordata > Mammalia > Carnivora > Mustelidae > Eira > Eira barbara. The sequence goes on along the minus strand of JAHRIG010000026.1, from coordinate 611,625 downwards.
AAGGGGACCTCTCCCGGCCGGGGTCCCCGTGGCCGTGGGCGCGGCTGGGCCGCGCTGGCGCCAGGCCTCCCGTGTCTTGGAAGGGTGGCGGCTGTGCTTTCGAAATTGCTCTCTGGATGTCCAGGTCCCACCGGATGTTTGACGCGCGTCGTTTCAGCGCGGGCACAGACTGCGGTGGCTTTGGCGCAGTCGCGCTCCCGGCTCCTGGTCCGCCCGGCTCGCTCTGGCCGAGGCCTGCAGGATGCTCTCTCCTCCGGGAAAACCTCCCGGGGGGCCTCAGGGCCTGTGTTCACGTCGCCCCATTCTCCTGCCCTCTGTGGCCGGCCGCTTGCCTCCCAGACCCCCAGGGGCAGGGGCGGGTTCCATGGGATGTGAGGTCAGGGGTCGTCTCCCAGCTGGTGGGAGTGAAGGCTTGTGGGCGCGTCGGGGCCACGGTGCGGGGCCGGCAGCGACCTGGGGGTAACTGGCCTCCCGCCCTGTTCCAGCCACAGCTGTACTCTGTGGCGGGCGCTGGCCGTGGAGCCCGGCCTCACCACGCAGGTCCTGGGGCTGCTGCTCGACAAGATGAGCAGGGACGTCCCGTTCAAGGAGACCCGCGCCTTCCTGCTGAGCAGCTCCCCGGGCCGCGAGGCCACTCTGCTACCCCTTGCGGTGAGTGGGGCCCCGGGGCTGACGCGTGGGGCCCCACATGGTTGTCCCCCTGCTCGTCGAGGAGGCCGGGTGAGGGGCCGTGTTGCTCCTGGCGGGAGGACCCCACAGGTGGCCTGGGTACCACCCTTCAGGCACCTGGCAGCTAACAGGGGTACGGGCGCCAGCCCCACTTGGAGGCCGGGCTCGTAAAGGCCCCACAGGTGTTGGTCCCCAAGGGCATCGACTCCGTTTCATCCTGCGGAAAAGAGTAAGCCCGCCTGGCAACATTTTCAGCAGTAAAGCAGCTGTGAGAATTCCCTCCTCCTCCTGCTATGGAACCGAGCACAGATGGCGGGAGGCCTGTCCCCAGGGTGGCCACACTGCCCCCCGTGCCCGCCTCCGGCCCCTGACGGCCCAGCTAGGCTGCAGCCTTCCCCGGGGCCAAGCTCTCCACGCATATGGGCTGCACGCCAGCATGGGCCGCGGGCTGGGCCGGTTTTGGGGTGCAGGGCCCAGCCTTCACCGCGGCCAGCCCCTGAGGGAGGGCTGACCCTGAAGCGGCCCCTGTCCCCAGGCCACGTGTGCGCTGTCTGAGGTCATGAGCACGCCGGCGTCCGGGCCTGCGGTGCTCGGGCTCTACCCCCAGCTGTTCGCGGCGCTGCTGCTGCGGGTCAGCTGCACCGTAGGCGTCGTGCTGCCGCGGACCCTGCAGGCCAAGGAGAGGAGGAGCGCGGCCTCTGCTCCAGCCCCCAGGACCCTCGAGCCCTGCAGGTAGGCGGGTCCCCCCCCCAACTGCCCCCGGCACTGTGGCACGAGCCCGTGTGTGTACACGCGTGTGCAAGGCCGCCCGGCATCCTGGCAGTCAGGGACAGGACCGGAAGCGCAGGCCAGGCCTTGGGGGCTTGGCTCGGGCTGCTTTGTGTCTGGGACACTGGCACTTCCCCTGGGGATGCTGTCCCGGGTCCCACAGTCGGGGCTAGGGGCTGTGGGGGAGGCAGCTGCCTCTTCCCCATGGCCTGCAGGGGCTTGCAGGACACTCAGGTAGGTCCAGAGTCCTGTCTCCTCTTGAACATGGAGCCACGGGGAGTGTTTGGGGGTGCAGAGGAGCGCAGGGTGAGCCCCCACCTACAGCCCCACGCGTGCTGCCTCAGTCCTCAGCTCTGGCTTTCCGCCGCCCTCCTGGCCCATCAGGGCCCCCCCTCAGATGCGTCAGACACCCAGCCCTGCCGAGAGGGCTCGGCAGCAGCCCGACACCACCAGCCTGTACAGCCCCCTCCCCTGCAGCTGTCACTGGGGTGCAGGAACCTCGTGGTCTCTACCAAGTGGGCCCGGGGTCCTGGGGCAGCAGGCCGGCGGCTGGAGCAGCCTACCAGCAGCGGTCACCAGAGCTTCTGGCGCTGGGACACCCGCCTGCCTGTCCTGGTCTCTGGGCTCATTCCTGCGCCCTCCAGGGAGGCACCTCAGGGCTCCAGGTGACTACCCCAGGCCACAGGGCGACACAGGAAACCCGAGGGACAGTGAGCTCAGGCTGCCTCCCCCCGCACTGCAGGCCTGTGGGGTCAGAAGTGGCCCTGGGGGCCGCAGCGGGCAGCATTTGCTCGTCCCTCCCCAACCCCACTGGGCTGCCCCACCACAGGAGCCACTCGCACCTTTTGCCAGAGACCGTTCGCCAGAGCCTTCTGGTTCTGCGCAGACCAAGCAGAACATGGGAATGGACTTGGCGCATTGGGCCCGGCGCACCGACCGCGCTCCATGGCCTGGGAGCTGCAGGGCTATAAGCCCCCAGCCCCCATCAGGCTCCCCAGCTGCCACCCCTGAGCTGAGGGGTGCAGGGCCAGGGCTCGGAAGTCCGCCCCCGGGGAAGGACCACATCCGTAAGAGCCCTGGGCAGCAGGGTGGGCAGGCCACGGTGGTGCCTTATCCGAGCGGTTAACGTGCTTCTCAGCCAAACCTGCATCCCAGCATTTGAGCTTGGTCACAGCCCATCGGAACTGGAACTGGCCCTGAACGAGCCGTCTGGGTCGCAGAGTCCCCGCCCCTCGTGCAGGCCTGGCGGGAACCCACGGCCGGACACCAGCATCACGTGTGCTGCCCCAGGGGCGAGGTGGCCACTTGCCGGGGAGAGGTCAGCCCTGGGGGTGGGGGTGGGAGGCGCTGTGGTCCCGGCGCCCTCTCTGCATCCCCCCACAGCCCCGGTGAGCACGCTCAGGGCTACAGGCTTTGCCGCGGGGTTCTGCCGATGCCTGTGCTCTCCGAGACCCAGGCCCGTGGGGTCCCGCCCCTGTCGCCTGCCCGCTGCCAGCCCCGAGTGCTTCCCAGTCAGCTGGGCAAAAGGCAGTTGCGAAATCCCAGCTGCGCCCTGGGGGCTGTGGCCACTCCTGCAAGGGAGACGGGAGAAGCAGGTGCCGGCAGGGCTGGGTGAAGGCGGCGGGCACAGCTGCGCTGCCATCCCCCCAGCGCCTGGGTCGAGGTGGGGCTGGACGCGCCCCAGCCAGCCGCCAGCCCCGTCCTGGCCTGTGGGCGGGGTTGCCTTCCTCACCTGCACGGAGCCCCACCTGCGATCCCTTCCCTGGGCTCTGGGGTCTCCCGGGGAGGGTGTGGCTGTGCGCCTGTGAGCACGGGGGCCTCGTTCTTGGGTGCCTGGACACTGCTTCTCCGGCTGCCCGCATCGGGTCCCCCTGCCGCTCATCCGAAGACCCCTCGCAAGTCAGACCCTGACCTGCCTTCGGCGTCGCTTTTCTCGACAACTTTCTATGCTCTTTCTTCTGTTTCTTAATTAAACGGAGGTCATCAAGGCAAGTGAAAAACTCCGTAGGTTGTGACACTAACGGTGCCGTGGGGCCTTGGGGCCACTGCCTGCAGCGACCCCCCCACCTGCCCGTCATGGGGTGGTGGTCAGAGGGTCCAGAGCCACCTCCTGGTGCCCAGCTCGAGATGGGGGGGGAGCCTGAGGGGCCCCCCAGAGGGTGCCGCTGGCAGGGCACAGGCCAGGCAGCCCTGAGACATCTCCCCCACCCAGGAGGCTGCGTCCGTCTACGCGGGGGGCCTCTGGCATCCCCAGACCCATGCGCGCATGTCCCTGCAGCTCTGCCGTGGAGGCCCTGCAGGCCATGCTGCTCCGGGGCGGCAGCGAGGCCGTGGTGCAGCGCATGGAGCTGGAGGGAGGCTGGCAGCTGCTCCGGACTTCAGCAGGGCACGAGGAGGGGGTCGCCCGGCTGGCCAGGTTCGGTTTGGGCTGTTTGGGGCCCTGGGACCCCCACACATGAGGACCAGGGCCCTCTGCCCTGCTGCACAGCTGGGCTGGGGACCTCCCCTGGGTGTGTGCAAGTGGGGAGGCCACCAAGGCAGCTGTGCTGACAACTTGGGGCAGGGGGCGAGGGCCCAGGAGGGGAGGAAGGGGCAGCCCTCATGTCCACGTGGGAGTTGGGGCAGGGCAGGGCAGCCCGAGGCCCCAACACTCATGGTGTGTGGCTGGCCTCCCTCCCTAGCGCCATGGCCAAGTTTGCGGGTCCCCGGCTGCCCCTGGTGATGGCGGCGCTCGTGTGCACACAGGGCAGCACGTACGAGATCCAGCGGGTCACCTCCACAGGGTTTCTGGCCGAGGTAGGGGTTACCTGCTCCAGATGGCCACGGGGCCTGAGAGGGCGGGGGATGCTGTGCCCCACCGGTGGGAGACAGCCCCGCCGTGTGCCCAATGAAGAGAGGCCTTGGCTGTGTGGTCCGTGCTGGGCCCTCTGTGGGGGCGGGGCCCTCTGCCCAGGCCCCAAGCATCCCTCCCTGGGTAGCCCTTCTGTGGCTGACCGTGACCGTGCCAAAGATGGGCCCCGGGTGAGCTGGGTCAAGAGTCAGAGACAAGAGGCATTGGCCACGTGCACTGCTCCCAGCAAGTCGGGACCAGGCCCAGGGTGGGGACAAGGCCCCGGGGGTCAGTGCAGTGGGCGGTCATGGACCTCTGCTTCCAGCTGCTCAACAGCAACGTGGTGAATGACCTGATGCTCCTGGAGTCGCTGCTGGACAACCTGGCGGCCCGGCAGAAGGACCCGTGCGCCAGCGTGCGGCGGCTGGTGCTCCGAGGCCTGGCCAATATTGCCTCTGGCTCCCCGGACAAGGTCAGGAGTGCTGTGTGGACGCTGGGGTTGGGCAGGGGGGCAGGGGGGCAGGGGGCCAGCGGGCAGCACCATGGGGATGGGTCTGCGGGGTGAGGGCTTCGTGACCTGGGGCACAGCTGAATGCGGGCACCCCCCACCCCAGGTGCAGGCCCATGGCCCCCAGCTCCTGACAGCGGTGCTTGGCGGGCTGGACGACAGGGATGACCCTCACAACCTGGTGGCCCTGGAGGCCATGGTGGGCCTAGCAAGGCTGCTGGACCTGATGGAGCCCCAGGACCTGCGCCCTGTGCTGCTGCACGTCGCCATCCGCATCCGGCCCTTCTTCGACAGCGTAGGCTGGGCAGGGCGTGGGGGCCTGAGGCCTCACATTCCTCCCCCCCCCCCACCGTGGCACCTCCTCTCTGAGCCTTAGGCCCCGGCTCTACCCTGCTACCTGGGCCCCACAGCATGGGTGTCACCCCCATGCCCCCCGCAGACCTCTAGAGTATGGGGCTGGGGTCCTCCGCGGCACCGCCCCAGTCCCATGAGGGCTAGTTCTCTCTTGCCAGCTCTTCTCCATCCGTCCCCGGGTGCCCGTGCTGGGCAGGGCACATGCCCATTACACAGGGACAGGGAGGGTGGCATAGGGAGGGGGCCCGAGGCCCCGCACCGGCAGACACCCCCCCCCCCCCCCGCGCCCCCCCCCCCCCCCCGCCCAGGAGGGGGCGGAGGGGGGGGGTGGCGCCAGCCGCCTCTTGGGGCACCTCACCCAGGCCTGCCACGGCGGGGGCTGCGAGGACGTGTTCCTGGAGCAGGTCGTGGGCGGGCTGGTGCCTCTGCTGCTGCACCTGCAGGACCCCCAGGCCGCCGTGAGCAGCGTGAGTCCCCCGCAGGGGACGGGCGGAGGGGGAGGCTCTCGGACGCGGGCACTCACCCAGACGGACGGACCCGCAGGCCTGCAGGTTCGCCCTGCGCATGAGCGGCCCCAACCTCAAGTGCGAGGAGCTGGCCGCGGCCCTGCAGAAGCACCTCCGGGAGGGGCGGGGCCTGCACTTCGGGGAGTTCCTCAACTGCGTCTGCAAACTCCTGGTGAGGGCCGGGGCCGGGGGAGCGGGGGCCGGGGGCGCGCGGGGCCCGGGCTGGGGGCCGGCTCATGGCCTCTCTGCAGATGCACCACCTCCCAGACCTCCTGGGCCGCCTGGTGAGCACCAGCCTGTTCTACTTCAAGAGCACTTGGGACGACGTCCGCGCTGCCGCCCCGATGCTCACAGGTGAGCCGCGCCCCCTCGGGCCACGCCCGCCGGTCTGGCCCGCCCCTGACCACGCCCCCTGACCCCGCCCCGCCGCCCAGGGTTCCTGGTGCTGCACGCGGAGGCGGAGCACCGGCCGCAGGTGGACCTGGAGCCGCTCACCACAGGTCAGCCCCGGGCATGCCCCGCCCGCCCCCACCCACCCCCAACCTGTCCGGCTGCGCGGGGGCCTCACTGACCTGTGGGCACCAGGGGGGACTAAGTGATTTTCCTGGATTTCAAGGATTTTTCCCCTGTCACTGGTGACCTCATCGTCTCTAGTAACTCACGGAAACTTCTTAACTGTTCCAAAAGAGCTTAAAAAACACTAAAAAAGGAAAAACTATCTTTCCGTTGGCTCTCAGGCGCTCCCGGCAGAGGCCTGTCTTAGGAGGGCGGTGGGCGGGTGGCCCCAGCGGGCGGGGGCGGGCGGGGGGGGGGGCGGGGTGCGCACCAGGAGAGAGGTGGGCCCAGGCCCGGGCTGGGTGGTGGGGTGTTGGCAGCGGCCCTGGGCTCAGGGCGTCCTCTAGAGGCTGCACAGGCAACCCTTGGCAGCAGCCCGCTGTCCCCCCCCACTCCCGTCCCCCAGCGCTCCAGCTGCTGCTCAAGGACCCAGCCCCCCTGGTGCGCATGAAGGCTGCCGAGACTCTGGGCCGCCTGGGGAAGTTCGCCTGAGACTCCCGCAGCGGCACCACCCCGACAAGCAGCAGCAGCCTGGGTCTGAACCCCCTAGGGAGGTCCCAAGGAGCCCCCTGCCCGAGGCGGAGTCGGGCGCTGCCGGCACCCCCGCCACACAGGGGTCCGATGCTTGCCCTTCTGGAGAGGCCGCAGGCCAGCGCCGGACGGGGTGGGGGCAAGCGGCTGTACTCCCCAACTCCGGTTTCCAATAAAGCCATTGGGTCCTCAGCAGGTGGCGTGGGAGTGCAAGGACCTAGCCTGTCCTCGCGGGGCAGCGGGGAGCACCTGCACCCCATTTAGGAAGACTCTGAACCGGGGAAGGCCCCGAGCGGTGGCGGGGTGGCCGGTCGCAAACCCCGAATCAAGGTCACACGGCAGTCGGTGGGAAAACACCTGTATTGAGGGTCCTGAGCACACATGTGCCCCCCCCCGCCCCCACGGAAACCGGGCGGCCTAGCTGAAGAGGCGGATGGTGCCGTCGGCCCCCGAGGAGAAGACCCACGGCTGGGTGGGGTGGAAAGCCACGTCCAGGACCCCCAGGTCTCGGGTCGGCACGTGCCCCCGCAGCACCTTCACCGGCACCAGCAGCGGGTTCTGCAGCAGGTCGCTGTGGGGGAGGGGAGCGGAGGGACTCAGGTGGGGGAGCACCCCTCCCCCCAGCCAGGCAGGGCGCATGGGGCCCGCACTCACTTGTACACCATCCCATGGCACACGGTGACGCTCCCGTCATCTGAGCCAGACGCGAACAGCGGGTACTGGGTGTGGAAGGCCACGGCCCTGAGGGCCTTCTTGTGGTGCCTGGAGGCCAGGGGCTGGTGAGGGCTCGGGAGGGCCGGGGAGGTCCCGTCGGCCGGCATCCACACCCCCACCCCCACTCACCTCAGCACCCTGTACGGCTCGCAGGAAAGGTCCAGATCGAACCACACAAGCTTGCTGTCATAGCTGCCACAAATGACATTGTCTCCTGGGGGCAGAGGGGCTGGTGGGGACCTGTGGGTGCACACTGCCCCCCACACCCCTCCCGCCCTCACCTGCAGGGTGCACGGCCCCCCCACAGCCCCCCCGCCCTCACCTGCAGGGTGCACGGCCCCCCCGCCCTCACCTGCAGGGTGCACGGCCAGGCTGGACACCCACTTGCAGTTGGGTCTGAGCTTCTTGGTGAGCTCCTGGCGCAGCAGGTGGTACAGGCGGACAGCGCGCTGGGAGGCCACCAGCAGGAAGGGTCGCAGCGGGTGGAAGGCCACGCGCTGCACGTGTCCGTGGCTACGGCGGAAGGGGCTCTGGCTGCGGCGCCGGCTCAGCTGGTGGATCAGCACCTGTGTGTGCCCCGCGGCAGCCAGCACCACGGCCATGTAGTCCCCACGCCCGTGCCAGGTCACCTGTGTCACCGGCTGCCGAAGGCAAGGCTGGCTCAGTTGCGCCCTCCCTGGCCCTTGGCCACCCTAACCCCACACCCCCCGACAGCCCCCACACCTTCCCGTGGCAGATGCGCAGCCGCAGGCCCCCCTGGCGCTCCTCCTCCGAGGCCTCCAGCCAGCGGGCGGGCTGCGCCACGGGCTCCTCGGGCGGGACGAAGGTGCTCAGCAGCTGGTCCGTGCTGCCCGCCACCAGCAGGTCCCCCAGGGCCGGGTTCAACAGCAGCACCGAGTCCTCTCTGCAGGCCAGAGTGACACGCGGCCCCTCAGGCGCAGGTCTGCCCCCGTGGCCCCCAGCGCATCCCGGGCCGCCCACTTACACCGCCACGGCCACCAAGCAGATGGTGGGGCGAGGGTTCCAGGCAACGCTCTTCGCCACGCCCCCGACGGGCACAGTCCTCACGCAGCGGGCAGTGGCCACCTCCCAGAGCCGCACCGAGCCGTCGTCAGAGCCTGGACACGGTGAACGAGGCCCTCACCAGCTGCCCTCCGCCCCCAGCGGCACCCCGGCCCCCTGCTGGCAATGCCCCCACCTCAGGCTCACCTGAAGCCAGCCACTGGCCGTCCGGAGAGACACTGAGGCAACGGACAAGGTTGCTGTGGCCCTTATAGACCTACGGAGGAGGGTCCGTGAGGAGACGCCCCTCCCAGGGCCCCCCCGCCTGCCCATCCCCCACCCACTCACCAGGGCCTGGCACGTGGGGAAAGGCTGCAGGTCCCGCGGCCGCGGCAGTTTCGGGATGAGGTCTTCGGGGTCCACGTTCACCTGGGCCACGAGAGCACGAGGTCATCCCGCCCCACGTCCTGTGGGGCGCCCCCATTTCCCCAGGCGCACCGCCCCCCGCACACACCCGCATCTTGCGCTGCCGCGGGCACAGGTAGAGGTCGAGGCAGCGCTCGAAGCGCTCCTGGATAAACCGTCCGTACGCGGGCACGGCGCGCAGGCTCGGGAACCGGCGGGGCAAGAAGGTGAGCGTCCTCTCGCCCGGCTCCTGCTGCTCCCACGCCAGGCGCTACGGAGACGGGGGTGAGCGGGGGGCCCAGGGCCAGGAGCGGGGACCCCCACCCCCACCCCAGGGGGCGGCCCACCTCCTCTTCGCTGGGCAGGTACTCGGGGGGCGGGTTGTAGGACTCCGCGTGGCCGGGCAGGGCCAGCTTCGGCGCAGGCACGTGCATCTTGTGCCTGCCCAGCACGGCGTCCGGGTCCTCCCGTGCCCAGAGGTCATAGAAGCTGGGCGTGCGGTCCCGGGGCCGGCGCGGCTGAATCCAGCCCATCTTGATGGCGTGCACCATGCGAGAGACCTGCGAGGCCGCGGCCAGTGAGCGCGCGGGCACGCAGGGGCGGAGGGCCGGCTGCAGGGCCGGGGGTCTGGCCGGCGGCCGACGCCTACCTTCTCCTTCTCCACCAGGGACGGGATGAAGCTGCGCTTGTCGGCGGGTCGGTTGGTCACCGGGTGCGGCATCAGGTCGCCGCTGAAGAAGTCCACGGCCGGCTGAGGGCACAGCGGACGGTGAGCCCGGGCTCTGTGGCGGCCCCCGCACACCTAGGGCGAGCCGCTGCCACTCACCTCGTACGGGTCGCAGCCCCCGTCCCCAAACTGGCCACTCTGCAGCCGCCGCACCAGGGCCACCTGCTCATCGGTCAGCCTCACGTCGTGCCCAGTCATCCGGTCCCGCACCGTGCGCCTGGGGGGGTCGTGATCAGAGCCCGAGCCCGAAGCCCCCCACCCCACCCCCACTGGCCCCGGCCCGAGGCTGCGCACCAGTAATCGGGGTCGTCCATCTTATCCAGAAACTGGTCCAGCTCGTCACGGGTCCGCAGCGGCTTGTAGATGCGCCTGCCGTCCAGGTCATAGCCCACGTGGGGGAAGTCATCGTACCACTCCAGGGGCACATTGCCCACCGTGTTCCGGATGTCCTGGGGCAGCAAGCCAGGCTGTCAGCATCGGGTGCCCACCATACCCATCCCTCCCTGCAAGCGCCCCAAGAGTCACAGGCCAGGGCAGGGGGTAACCAGTGAGAGCGAGGGGACGGGCCTCGAGGCTGTTGGGACGGTACCCAAGCACCCTGACACATGCCCTCTCCCTGGGGTGTGACGTGGCACAGCGGCCAGTGCTGTCCCCCCCCCCACACACTAGCCCTCAGAGGCGCCGGAGCTGTACCTTCACATTTTCCACTGAAGTGGTGCCAACCCCAGAGCCTCCCCCTGGATTCCTTGGCCAGGACTCTGGGCAGCCACAGACAAGGGTGACCTCATCGCCCATGGGCTCCCTCCCCTGGTGGGGGCCTTAGGCAAAAATGGGTAGCCACGGGCAGGGATTGAGGGAAGACCCCGCCAACCCGCTCCAAGGGGAGACAGAAGCCGATGTGTTCTGCCCTGCAGGCATTTGTGGACCCCCCCTCAGCCCTCCCTGGTCCTGCACCCCCCCCCCCAGCAGCCACATTCCTGGACACACATTCCTGGTCGAGGCCCCTGCCAGCCACCACCCTCCCTCCGCCCAGCACAGAGACTGCTGCCCAGGCGGCCGCTTCCTGAACGGTGGCCACAGGGGGAGGGGCCCAGAGGAGACTGAGCACAGTGGGGAGCCCGGGGGCCCCTTGTAGGAGCACAGGACCCCCTGAGCTCGGCCCCTCTGCACCTGCCTGCCCTAGTCCTGCCAACTTCCGTGGTCCCAGCGAGGCCATCCTTCGGGGACACCTCCTGTGCCCCTGGCCTTCCTTCTCTGCATGGGGGTGAGGGGGGAGCTGCCACCCCTGAATCAGACAGACCATGGGGAACAGGGAGGTCGCCCCACAGCAGGGTACAGCACGAGCTGGCAGAGAGCAAGGTGTCAGGCAGAAGGCACAGCCTGTGCCACAGCTGGAGGGCATAGCTGACACCGGGAGGCTGGGCCACCCAGGGACCCCACGCACACCCGGGGTGGGGGGCAGCCTTGGATGGCGGGGTGAACTCCAGCCCCCTAGGGCTTTGCGTCCCCTCCCCACTCTGTCTGCCACAAAAGGCCCAAGTGTACACAGGAGAGAGAGAGAGACCCAGACAAACAGGGTGTGGCCCAGCACCAGTGCCAGGGGAGACCTGCCTGGGTCATGGGTCCCACTTGACCCTCCTGCCCCCTGCTGAGGCAGAGGGTGAGGGCAGCCGAGCCCGGGTACCCCCCCCCCCAGAAGGGGACTCCCACTCCCCCACGGCCCCCAGAGACAGCGAGATGCTCCAGGCTCCTCCGGCGTGGCGCGAGAAGGCAGAGGGACGAGGGCCCCTGCTCCGCGCGGCCTCCGGGGGCTGGGAGGCGGGGAGGAGGGCGGGCCGGCGCGGGGGAGGGGCCGCCGCCGCTATAAAGGCCCGGCCCGCGGCCCCGCTCCAGCCCGGGACGCACACGTGCGCGCGGCGCCGCAGCCGCCACCGCGGGCCCCCGAGACCCGCGCCTCCCCGGCCCCGGGCGGCCGCGCGGCGGGCGGCATGCGCCGCGCGAGGCGGAGCTGACGGCGCGCCCGCCGGCCCCATGTCCTTCGCCATGCTGCGCTCGGCGCCGGCCGGCCGCTACCTGTACCCCGAGGTGAGCCCGCTGTCGGAGGACGAGGACCGCGGCAGCAGCGAGAGCTCGGGCTCCGACGAGAAGCCCTGCCGCGTGCACGCCGCGCGCTGCGGCCTCCAGGGCGCCCGGAGGCGGGCCGGGGGCAGGCGGGCGGGGGGCGGCGCGGCGGGGCCCGGGGGGCGGCCGGGCCGAGAGCCCCGGCAGCGGCACACGGCGAACGCGCGCGAGCGGGACCGCACCAACAGCGTGAACACGGCCTTCACGGCGCTGCGCACGCTCATCCCCACGGAGCCGGCCGACCGCAAGCTCTCCAAGATCGAGACGCTGCGCCTGGCCTCCAGCTACATCTCGCACCTGGGCAACGTGCTGCTGGTGGGCGAGGCGTGCGGCGACGGGCAGCCGTGCCACTCGGGGCCCGCCTTCATCCGCGCCGCGCGCCCGGGCAGCCCCCCGCCGCCGCCCCCGCCGCCCCCGCCCCGCGACGGCGAGAACGCCCAGCCCAAACAGATCTGTACCTTCTGCCTCAGCAACCAGAGAAAGTTGGTGAGTGTGGCCCGCAGGGCAGCCACGGAAAGGGACAGGAGACTGTGGCGGCCTCTGCCTCGCTATCACCCTAGCTACCCACGCCTGCTGGGCACAGACCCTGGCCAGAGCCGGGCAGAGCTCCCCACCCCCCACCCCCGGCATCACCTGTGACCCAGTGTGCCCCTGGGGTCCAGGGAGGGAGGAGCACAGGAAGGCCCAGCTGGGGCCGGCAGAGCCGGGCTCTCCGTGGGCCTGCTCCCCTCGAGTCCCCAGGGACACAGGTGCCCATGGCGACCAGACAGAGCCACCCATCGCTACATGGGAGTCTGGGAGCCAGAGAGGACACCAAACTAGAAGAGGCAGGGGGACCAGACCAGAACTGGTTCAAGAAACTCTGCCCCCCCCAACCCTGTCCCCAAAGGAAGGGGACTCCCCCTCCCCCTCCCCCACCCTCATCTGTTTGCCCTACCACAGCCCCTGCCACTGGTCTAAAGCCTATGGGGCACCTGCTAGCTCTCCCAAAGCCCTGACCCATGCCCCTGGGGCTGCCCACTCAGACCCCCAGGGCAGCCGTGGGCTCTGCAGACAAGAGGCTGGCGGGAGACGTGGGGGCTGGGGGGGGGGGCACGTTGCGGGAGCGCTGGCCAGCTGATTTACAGCTCTTGCTGTGCTTGGTGGCACCGGAAAAGCAGGGTGAGCGGGGAGAAAATGCGGCGCGGCTTTTCCCGATCCCCATTTCCTCTCCAGACAGCACGCGTGAGCTCCTGGGGCCTGAACATCTGGGAAATTTAATTTTACAATTTCGGCTGTGCAGCAGCGTACTCTCCTCCCCAAACTGCACGGGGAAGCCGGGGTGAGCGTGGAAGGGGGTGCTTTCAGCACCCGCCACCTGAGACAGCACCCCGTGGGGAAGCCCAGAGGCGCGGGCTGGCACTGGGTCTGCGGCCAGGCCCTGACACTGACCCCTCCCCTCTGCAGAGCAAGGACAGAGACAGAAAGACGACGATTCGGAGTTAGAGACGGACACCGCTGGGCTAGCCACAGAGAGCTCCCGTGGACCTGACTCAGGCACAGGCCTCCTGTGAGGGCGCCCAGCAAGCCAGCCCCGCCTCTGGCTACGGCGGGGCCAACGGACAGACAAGTGTGCAGGACTCTGCATGGGCCCGACGGGCCCAGGCCCACCGGAACCTTCCGTGCTGGCTTCCTACCTGGGTTTTCTTCTGGTCACTACATGCTGGCATCTCGTGTCTTTGATACAATAATATAAAGTCTGGAAACTTTGTATAATTAAAAACAAAACAGTATTGTCCAACCGTGGAAGCACACTGTTCTCTTGAACGGTTCAGAACCCAGCCTGAGCCCAGCCCTCACGGCGCTCTCCGTGCTCTGCTCTCTCCAAGCTCAGTCCTCCCGAGGCCAGAGGCACCAGTTCTCAGGGAAGGCCTCCACCCTTGGGGGGCTGGGTCATCCCTCCCAGGCCTGAGGCAGAGTGAGGCACCTCCCCCCGGCCCCAGGGGCTGAAGCAGACAGAAGAGGGAGAGGAGGGCAAGGAAAGGACGGAGGGTGCCCACTGCCGCGCAGCAGGGGACCGGCCACTCTGGCCTTGTCTCCGAGGGCCTGCCGGGCACCCAGGCATCCCTGAAGGGGTGAGGAGGGCAGAGCTCGCAGCACGATCATGCCAAGCCTCCGGGCCTCAGCCTTTGCCCAGAGACCCATGAAGCGGACGCCTGGGGGAGGTACAGAGAAGGGCGCGGCCCTGCGCAGCAGGTTTCCCAATCTGGGTAGGCCTAAGGGTGCAAGCCACCTGCGTTCACCCCTGAGTGCCCACCCTGAACCCCCAAACAGGGCTCTGAGTCCCACCCCTACTGGGCTGCCCTGGCTCCCCCGCCCCCACGAGCTGTGAGAGGAGAGGAGCTCCATGAGCCCTGCCCCCGCCCTGCGCGCAGGCCCCCCGCAGCTCCCCCGGCTGCCTACCGCTGCGCCCCACCCAGCTCCTCCAAAGGCCCCACCTGCTCACGGGCAGGGTGATTTCAGGCCCTCCCGGAGCTGTGCACAGCTGGCTGACCATTAAAATCCTGCAGGTGACAATTATGCTCTGCCCGCACAGCAGAGAAGAAAGGCAGGGGCGGCCCTCTGCGAACCCCTCCCCCGTCCCCTCCGCCTCATTGGGCCAGGCGGGCCAGCAGCCTGACTTCCGGCCAGGCCAGACCACAGAGGGAATGGCCGAAGGCGCCAGGTGCCAGCCCTGGGCCCTCCCAGCCCTCAGCACAGGCTCCAGAGGCCCCCACTGACCCACCCTCCTGGGTCCCCAGGGAGAGGCCAGGTGCTGAGGCCCACGTGGGTACCCCAATAGGGCAGGGCCAGAGCTGCCCCCCTCCTCTGCACCGAGGGGCTCCGGGGAACTGCGAAGCAGGAAGCGGTGGTGTAATTTTGGAGGAAACTCTCAAAGCCAGAGCCATTAAGGGCCAGAGGGGGGGCTGTGTCCAACGTGATAGAAATATAACAGGATAAAAAGTCGCCATGGCAGGTTCCACTCTGAGAGAAACCCAACCCCAAGTTTCCTTTCCCTAATCCTGCAGGAGCCCACAGCCGCTGGAGGAGGGGGAGAGGGCAGGCCCCGCCCGAGACGCGGGGGTCCAAACGGCGGGGGGGGGGGGGGGTTGGCTGTGAGAGCCCCCCCGGGAGAAGTGTTGGGGGGCAGGTGCACCCCAGGCCCCTGGGCCTGCCTCCCCCTCCTCACTGCGCACGGGGTGATATTCTGTGGGGAGGGTCTGTAGCCCACCCCCCCACACCTACTGTAATCCCAAGTCCACACCGGAGCCTGGGTGGGGGGGGACGTAAACCTCCCTTGGGAAGCCCCGCCAAGATGACGAGCACGCGAGTGGGCGCCCACCTCGTGGCCACAGAGCGGCGCGTGTGAACAGGGAACACGTACCACATGAGGCCAGAGGAGGGTGAAGAGGGAGGGGCACACCCTGGAACCCCAGGGCTGAGGGGGTGTCAGGAGGCCTCCACAGGAGGTGCTGCGGCTCCGGGAGGCCGGCGGGAGAGGACAGGCCGGCTGGGATGGCCCCCCGGGGACCCAGCCTGTCGGGGCACAGCGTGCACGGGCCAGTTCCCCGTGGCTGGGCCTGTGACTCCCAACAGCGGCTGCAGCTTGGCCGACTCGGGCCTGGGCAGCGGGCCCAGGGCTCCCTGAGCTGCTCCGGTAGCAGCGATGCGGCGGCGAGGGCCTGGCCCGCCAGCCAACAGGAGGGAGCAGAGGGGGCGGGGGAGGAGCAGAGGGGGCGGGGAGGAGCACTCCGTCACCCTTCACTGCCCCAGAAATTCAAACCAGACTGGGGGTGGCGGGCCGGCCCCGTTTGAGTCCACTCGCTGAGGAGCCGCTGGGCTGGGGGTGGCAGGTGCTCCTTGCCCCCCACAGGCCCTGCTTCCTTCCCAGAATGCTGGCCTCGCCTTCTACCAGGAGGGACAAAGACCCAGGGCTCCCCGTGTGTGCGCCCCAGAGGCAGCTGGAAAGGAGGGGCCGGGCCCGCGCCCTGGGCCAGCCGCCGCCACCGCTGTGGGCCAAGCTGGGCTGGAAACACTCTGATCGGCCCCGGCTGTCAGCTCCCTGTCCCCAGCCTGGGGAATGAGCTGCTGGCGGCCCCACATGATTCATCACCAGGCCTGAGCCCGCGGGCCAGCCGGCCCCCACCCTGTTCAGCACCTGTGGGCTGCCAGGAAGCACATGTGACCCCGTGGGGGCAAGCACCCCCGACCCCTCCAGGTCAGGCGCCGAGCTCAGAGGCGTGGGCTGCGGACACAGACGCCCCCCCCCCCGTGCTCTCCTGGGGGGGCCACTCTACCCCAAGGACAAGCCTCTGGGAGGGGGCCAGCAGGGGTCCCCCACCCCCCAGACTGCACCGGACACGAGCAGCGACCGGCTGATGTGTCGGCTGGGGTTTTTCCGCTCTCGACGAGCCCCTCCCCTCCCCCTCCCCAAAGTGGCTGCAGCTGTCAGGACCGCAGATTGGAACTGCAGGTACGGCGCTGGCCCGCTGCCCGCCTCCCTCCCGTGTCTGTCTGCGAGAGAGGAAGCCGGCCCACCTCTGGAATCCTTCACTCTCTCCTCGTTCTGCCTCTCCCACCTGTCCCCTGGGAGCGTGGGGTCAGCCGCCCTCGCTCAGGCTCTCTCTTTTCCCTTGCCCCTCTCCGATTACAATGCCGGCAGTGTTCGCTCAGCTCCCCCTGCACGAAGCTCCCGCCTGTCTCTGAGCGCCACTCAGCCTTCCCGAGCCCCAGCCTCTCCTGGCTCCTCCACCGGGTTTCATCTCTGTCAGAGCCCTGGGCGGGAGAAGGCGGGGATGCGTGCTCCCCCGCTCACCTGCTGCACCGGCACCCACAGAAGGTGCCAGCAGGATGAGGCCTGGTTCACAGACCAAAGGGGCAAGGCCAGGGGAGGAGACCCTAGCAGGGGAGCAGCTAGATGGGCGGGGGAGGGGGGCAGGTGGGGAGCTCAGGGCCACCTTCCCATACTTCCTCCATCAGACCACCGTGGTCATTTGCCAACTCAGGTAGCGGGCACATCTGCCACGGCCGACCCAGACACCAGCACCCGCTCTGTACATCCCTCTCCAAGGTGCTGCCAGCCAGGTCCACCCAAGCCATCACACGTGCACTGACACAGGACCCCTCTGAGCCCACTGCCTGGCCCCCACCAATTCCTCCATGACTTGGGGGCAGCAACTGCGGCCTCCATGGAGTCCATGGGAGCTGGGGAGCTCCCAGGCCCTCAGATCCCCCAGCCCCCACCCACCCTGGTCGGCCCCGGGGTCCCATGGGCATTCCCACAGGGGCCCCCTGACTCTTGGCTACCTGTAGGCAGTGGCTCTCCCAGAAACGGCCCTGGAGTGCTGGGGGTAGGCACAGGCCCACCTCTGCGGAGCGGCAGAGACCGGTTCTGAGACCCACGCGTCAAGCAAGAGCTGCTGGTGTGAGGGCGCTCGAGCCCCCCACCTGCCTCCGTCCCCATCCCCAGCACTCCAGGATCTCACTCTGGAGGACCCCCTTCAGCCCCTGCCTGTACCCCCTCCCCCGGGCCCCAGCCCATGCTGTCACCATCCCTCACCCACCTTTCCTACAGAAGTCCCACCTCCGGTCCCCCGTCCCCGGGGCAAACCCTCCTCCCCTAGGAGGCCCCTGTCCCAGCACTCTCCCCCCACTGGCCTGGCTGGGCTCCTACTGCCAAGGAAACTGGCTCCAAGTGGGCACAGAGCCGGGACCTCCACCACCCACGTGCCCCAGCAAAGGGGGCGGAGGACGCAGCTCTGAATTAGCCCTACCTCCACCTGCCCGCTGCTGCATGGGGCCCCCAGCACTGAGACCCCGCTCTGTCCCAGAAAGCGTACTACATCCCTTATAGGGATGGCTGCTTCCGCCACTGCACCCCCCCCCACCGGCCCCCACCCTGCCCTCCCCACCGGGATGCTCTCTCCCTGCCGAGAAGCACCAGGCCGGCCCAGGGCCGGTGTAGGGCTGGCAGGAGGAGGGCGTGCGCCCCCCCGTTCCCCCCCGCCCGGGCACCCACGGCACCAAGGGGCACTCTGCGGTCACAGGCGTCACGCCCGCGGCGCCCTGCGGCCACCTGCAAGGCCGTGGGTCGGACCAGCGGGAAGGGGCAGACTCGCAGGCCGGTGGCGGGGGCGGAAGGCCGACACGAGCGGCTGAGCGCCCGGCGCTCTCCACAAACAGCCCGAAACCTGAGCCGCGGGGCTCCCGCTGCCAGCAGCGACGCAGGCGCCCTGAGCGCGGGCGGCCAGGATGGGCGGGGCGGCGGCCCCGGGGAGGAGCGGGAGGCCGCCAGCGCTGGAGGCAGCTGCCGGTTCAGTAGCTGGGAGAGGCCATTAACGGCCGTTTGGCGAGAGAGCAGAGGGGATGGCGGGCTCTGGATGCAGACAGGCCTGGGCCTGTCCCCGCGGGATCCCAAGTTACAGCGAGGCCAGGGCGCCCGCGGGCGGGCTCGGATGGGGCTGCAGCCCCACCCCCGCCACCCCCAGTGGAGGTCCCGGCGGCGGGGGTGGGGGGTGGGGGGGGTTCGGGGACTTGGATGACCTGCCTCCCCACCTCTGCAGCCGGGGTTCATAGCCATCCCTCACCTCTCATCTACAGCCTCAGTTTCCCCCCGCGGCTTGAAACAAAGAGAGGCCGAGGCTGCAGAGGCCGTCAGCCCCCTCCCCCAACACCGCCCCACCTCCCTGGGGTCCAGCTGCTGCATGAGATCACGTCTGTGAGGTGCCGGGCTGTGGGAGAGGAGTGGGGTGGACACAGCCTGCGGCTGCTCGGTCTCCCCCACCAGACCCAACTGCACTTCGAGCGGACTCGGGCCCCAGTGCGGCTCGGGGTGCGAATCTGAGGACTGAGGAGTGCAAATGCATGAGAACAGGCCTCGCACGATCCCATGAAGGTAACGTGTCACTCATCAGTCGACATCTGGGAGGCCCCCAAAGCTGGGCCTGGAAGACGCCAGTGGCTGGAGGGTCCAGAAGCCCCAGCATCCCCCAGCTCAGGCCTCAGATCCAGACTCAGGGAGTGGGCAGGGCAGGGCCCAGGGAAAGGGAGGCCAGGTGGCACTTGCACCCCACCCACTGGCCGCCATGCCACAGCGCCCACGAGGTTGTCTCTCCCAGGACCACCAACCCTGTCAGGCCACCACTGCTGCTGGCCAGCGCCTTACGTGGGGTCCAGACACCACTGGCCACCTCCAAGGATGCTGCTGGGAGAAGGCACTGCCCTGACACCATGGGTGTCCCCAGACTGTAGACCCTCACAGGCTCCAGAAACACCACGACACAGCTACGGGACCACACAGCCTCCGAGCCCCACGCTCCGAACCAGGTACCCAGCGGGGCCTCTTCCCCAAAGTCCACCGCGCTCGCCTGGACTGCAGAGACACCCACGACGTGAGCGTGGAAAACACCAATGCCCACGCGTGCCCCGAGCACCCCAGGCACACGTGCGGCTCCGGGGAGGGAAGCATCTGTCAGGCCTGGCGGAGCTCCTGAAAGATGAGCTCTGCCGCCCCCTCGAGCCGCCGGCCGGCTGTGCTGGCAGAAGCTGGGGAAGGCGGGCACCCAGGCCCCCTCCTGTCACTCAGACATATGGGATAGTCATCGCCGGAGGAAGCAGCCCCCGCAGCCCCCACCAATGCTCCGGGGCCCGGCAGGGCCAGGCCGCGAGGAGCGCCTCCCTGTGGGCAGGCCCAGGCCCCTCCCCCCCTCTGCACTCCATTTACAACCATCATCGATTTCTCAAAATACCAAATATAAAAAAGTAGCCGACAGGATGTGGCTGCCGACAGCCAGAGCCCCTGGGAGGGGGAGACAGGCAGGGAGCCGCACGGCACCGGCCCCCCCCCCATGAGCGCCCGCTGCTCCGGCCAGGAAACCAATTTATTTTGTTTTGTCTCTGTTCTCTGAACGCACAGAGACCAGATCGGGCGGGCAGCCAAGGTTCCTGCAGCCGCTGCCAAGAGAGCGCGAGCGTGGGGGTGGAGGCCGAGCAGGGGAGGGGGCGTGAGCCTCCCCAGGCCCCAGGACAGCCCCGGCCAGCGGCAGGAAGGGCTCTGGAGGATTGCTGTCCCCGTGAGGTCCGCATCAACGCCGCCGGCCTCCTCCAGCCGAGGCCGCTGCCCAGGGAGGCACACATCTGGGGGCACGTAGTGGCACAGGGGCCACAGCCCTGCCAGCGACTGGGACACACCTGGGAGGGCACGGGCAGGAGGAGGACAGCCACCTCGAGGCTCAGAGCGCCTCAGCTTCCAGCCCTCCCAGAGCAGCAGCCCAGGGAGCAGAGACAGCCTCTGGCCCACACACCGGGACCTCTGCATACCAGACATGGCACCATGCCTGCCCCTTCAGACCCTAAGCTGGAGAGGGCACCTGGGATGGGGCCCACAACAGTCCACACCTCAAGGACACCAGGGAGGGAAGGGGCAGGACACCCAGAGGCCACCCACCTCCTGCGCGAAGCTGCCAGGCAACGCTGCCCTCGGCACTCGGGTCTGTCGCCACGAGGGCCCAGCACTGCCCCACCCTCTCCATGCCCACCGAGCATGAGCTCAGCCTCCACAGAGCACGAGGGACCCCTACAGACACCCCTGGGGGTTCGTTGCATCACGTCCACCCCGCGTCCTTCCAGAGTGATGACGCACACTGGCGACGTGCATCCCCAACCCTGAGATCGCCCTTCCGGACCCCAAGCGCGGCCCCTCACGGCGGGCCCCTCACTACCCCGGGCAGCTCGGCGCAGCTGGGGAAGCCCCCGCCACCCCCAGCCCCCCGCGGAAGCGCAAGCCCAGCCCCACCTCCTCATCGGAGCTATCCTCTGCGCACTCGTCCTGGCCCTGCACGCGTGCCGCCTCTGTCCTTGGGGGAGGCCTCCCGGCCTGTAGGAGAGAAGGGAACAATGGTTATATCAGGGCGCTGACACCCTCTGACCTCGGGCAGAGCCCGCGCCCGCAGTCCCCTGCCCCCTCCTGACAGCGGCGGCTCGGCAAGAACACACTATCCCTCCCCTGGTGCTGTGCCCAAGGTTCCCGCCACCCCAATCTCTAAGCAGCTCCAACCTGGCCCTGGGCCTTAAGACGAGCGACACCCCAGGTCTATGTGGGCCTCTGGGGCCCCACCTGAGGTTCTCTGTCAAGGCCCGGACTCATCACCATGTGCTCCAAGAAAGGGCCCCAGGGAAGGGCTGACACCTGTCCGGGCAGGAACAGGAACAGTCGGCCACAAAGCCGCCCACTGAAGGCCCGGCTGCCCTCACACCCTTTAACGGAGAAACCGGCTGCAGGGCTCCTGGCGTGACTGCCTGAACCCAGCCCTGCCGGGCCCCGGGGAGCCCAGGGTCAGGGAACACAGTGGGGGTGGTACATCATGGCAGCAAGTAAGAGCTGGGAGGGGTTGCCACACCTGGCCTGGTCCCTCTGGAGAGTGTGTGGCACCTGCTGCCAGCCACTGTCGTGGGACCACAGCCGGCCCTCTCCTAGGACAAGTCCCCCTCCCCCAGGAGGCCTCGGTGTCCACGGCAGCTGGGAGCCCCATTCGGCCCAGTCAGCCAAGGGCCCAGAGAAAACCGGGAGGATGCGATCCCCAGGGTGACCCCAATGCACAGGGTCAGGGATGGGAGCCCCGGAATATTCACACCCTAACCTGGAAAACAGACCCTTCCCTCCCAGGGTGGGGGGAGTCGGGCGTACCGGAACCCGGACTGATGGGGAAAACAGCCCTGCCTTTCCCTCCCGGGCGCCGTCAAGTCCTCGGGAGCAGGGCCCCTGAGCGAGGCACCCCCGCCAGAGCCCCACTCCCTCGACAGGGCAGGAGCCAAAGGCCTGAGAGGTGGCTCTTCCTCCCGCCTGGTTTTCCTCTCAGTATAAGGAGGGTGGGAGATTAAGTTTTTTTCCAGGCCAGGAACAAGGCGGGATTCGGTTTCCACGTCCCCCACCCCCGCTCCCCATGCTGCACGCGCTGTGGGAGCCCTGCCCACTGCAAGTGGGTCAGCGCGGCCTCATGGGTGCAGGGCGTGGGTGGGGGGCAAGCAGGGCAAAACCCGAGCTCCTGCCCCCGACCAGGGCCCCAAGCTCTGCTCCGTCCTAGCCCACAGGGAGCCCCGCCCCGAAAAGCAGCCAGGGGACACACCTGCCCCAGGCCCAGGGCCAGGCAACAAGTCTCCTGAGCAAGCGGGCTCCATGGCTGCCCGCGGCACCAGCCCGCCCGCTGCTCTCCACTAGCTCGGAACTCCAGAGAGTCCCACACCACCTGTGAATGTGGCTCAGGCCACAGTCGTGGGGTCCCGGCAGGAAATGTCACAGCCCCTTGACCTCCAGGATGCCCCACATCACCCCGTGCTGGGTGTGGCCGGCCCCCGGGGCGACCGAGTGCAGATGCAGGGGGCCTGAGACGGGCAGGCCCTCCCCCAGCAAGGAGGGGTACCCCGGCCCTCCTCTGTCTCCCCCCAGAAGTGCTGCTGCAGGGGACACGGTGGCCGCCAGGGGGCAGCAGAGGGCGGCCCAGCTCCAGGAACCTGGGGAGGCTGTGGGTGCAGCCCACATGCCTGGACACACTTGGCCCTCTTGGGTACCGGGCATTTAAAAAGAGGAAAACCTAGGGGGTGCCTGGGGGGCTCAGTGGGTTAAGGCCTCTGCCTTCGGCTCAGGTCATGATCTCAGGGTCCTGGGATCGAGCCCCGCGTCGGGCTCTCTGCTCAGCGGGGAGCCTGCTTCCCCCTCTCTCTGCCTGCCTCTCTGCCTGCTGTGATCTCTGTTTGGCAAATAAATAAATAAAATCTTAAAAAAAAAAAAAAAGGGAGAACACCTAAACAGAACGTACGGCAGGCCAGGGGAACAGCTCTGAGGACCAAAGCAGGGGGCCCTGGGGGGTGCTGACTGCTTCCAAGGCATCTTATCGCAACCACTGGGGCCCTCCAGTCGCCAGCGTCAGCCCGGGCGCAGCCAACCCCACCGCCCCTGCCCCACGACAGCAGGGCCTCTCCACCAGCCCTTACAAGCGGGGCCCTGAGAGCCCGCGGCGGCCTGCACGATGCTACTAGGCCAGAACTTGGCACCCTGCGCGGCCTTCCTGTGGGGTCCATGAGATGCAGGAGTGAGAAGGGGACCAGCAGCCAACACAGCCTGAAGGTCCAGCGAGGTGCGCGTCCAGGGGCAGTGAGCTGGGCTGGCGTGCGGCCGGGAGCCACGCTAGGAGCCAGACCGCGGCTGGTGACCCATGTTCACTAGGGTCCGGTGTGGGGAAAACACTGTGTTCACCAAAGAGCATCCACGGCCCCCGCGGCCTGCTGCAGACCCCCAGGCCGGCCCCCAGGGCTGCTCAGCCTCCTCAGGAACGTGGCTCCTGACAAGGGACTTAGACTGAGAGCGGGCAGACACGCAGTTTCTAAAGATCACTCGCCACGGGGGCCTGCGGAGCCCACAGACAGCACAAGCTCAGCCCCCCGCCTCGTTCCTGAGGGAAAAGGCAGGGGACTCGGAGGAGGAACAGGATCGCTCCCGGAGCAGGAGCTGGTCCTGCTGGAGGAAGAGCTGCTCGCGCCCAGCCAGTTTCACGAATCCCAGAGACTTCTCCACGCTGCCGGCGCCCCGTTCACAACAGACGAGTTTAATGGGACTCGATGCCGCCACGGTAAAGGCTGCGTGGGGACGAGGCTGAGGCCCTGGCCTGATTCGGATGAGCCCCCCGGGCTGGGCGTGGTGACAGGACGAGGTTGGGGGGGGTTGTACACAGTAGCAAGAATTTGACTGTTTCATTATTTCCTTTTAAATTTTCTTATTTGGGGACACCTGGGCGGCTCAGTCATTAAGCGTCTGCTTTCGGCTCAGGTCATAGGGTCAGATCTTAGGGTTCTGGGATGGAGCCCCCGTGGAATTGGGGACCCCTACTCAGTGGGGGGCCTGTTTCTCCCTCTCCACCTCTCCACTCCCCCCCCCCAGCTTGTGGTCTCTCTCTTGCTCTTTCAAATACATAAATAAAATCCTTAAATAAACAGTCTTTATTTGAGAGAGCGCAGGAGAGCGAGCGCGAGAGTGTGAGGGAGGGTAGAGAGAGAGTGCCAGACCAAGGCAATGGGCACGGGGCGTGGGGGAGAGGGAGAAGCAGACTGAGCAGGGACCCAGGACCCTAGAGCATGACCTGAGCTGAAGGCAGATGCTTCACCGACTGAGCCCCCAGGCACCCCAGGAAAGAGTCTTCAGCAGAGTCCGAGCTGAGCGTGAAGCCCAACGTGGGACTCCACCTCGCGACCCTGAGACCATGACCTGAGCTGAAACCGAGCTGGACACGGAGCGTCTGAAGCACCCGGACGCCCAGACTGTTGCTGTTTCAAGCCATGGTGGCAAATCTTTGACTTTCCTCCCATCGAGGACAGAGGCTAGGTGCCTCCTCCCCAAATTTGGGTGGGCTTATGGCTCGCCTGTCCCAGGAAAGCAGCCCGGACCAACAACACGTGAACTCCGAGTCGAGACCTTAAAGGTCTCGCAGCTGTGCCCTCGGAGCCCTGAGTCCGCTGGTGAGGACGCGCCCGGTGGGTGCCAGCCATGCAGGCTGCCCTCAACCAGACACACGAGTGACGAGACCTCAGCTGTTCTTCCTTAGGACCCTCCCGAGCCCCGAAACACGGGGTGTGATGAGTGATGACTGTCCGACAGCAGAGCCCTGGAGGGGCACAGGAAAGCTGACATCCTCTGAGTGCGCCACCTAATTCTCGGGCAGGACCCAGCTAAAGGAGGCTGTAGGTTACGCCCAATCCCACTGACCACGTCCCCCCAGACATGACACCACCTCACCCTGGCTGAACTCTGATCCCCAGAATGAGGGTGCCACTAAATGGCTAAATAATGCTCAAGACGTCGGGCGGACCGTGGAGCAGCTGGCAGCCGCCCTCCGTGGGGGCCAGTCCCACACGGGCTGCGGGCTCACGTCCTTGGCTCTCTGGTTGGTGCCCAGGCACTTCCCAGCTGAGGTGAGCTCCATTAACCAGCTGGTGACAGCCCCCCTTGCGACCTCCCCCCAAGGCACAGTGCCCACACCTAGACCCGAGCACAGGCAGCACAGCCACGGCCTGGGCCCAAGACTCCCACAGTGCGCTGCCTGGCCTCCCGGCAGTCCCTCCACCCCCATCCCCAGAGCCATGCGGAGACCCAGGCAGGCCCCTTCTGCCCACGGGTCTGCAGTATGGAACGCACAGAATGCTCCTTAAAACACGTGGAGGGGCGCCTGGGGGGCTCAGTCGTTAAGCGTCCACCTTCGGCTCAGGTCACAATCCTGGGGTCCTGGGATCGAGCCCTGCATCGGGCTCCCCTGCTTAGCAGGGACCCTGCTTCTCCCTCTCCCACTCCCCCTGCTTG
This sequence comes from Eira barbara, assembly GCA_020311275.1. Lineage (NCBI taxonomy): Eukaryota > Metazoa > Chordata > Mammalia > Carnivora > Mustelidae > Eira > Eira barbara. The sequence continues at coordinate 586,572 of JAHRIG010000026.1, read as the reverse complement.
TGTTTCCTCTCTCACTGTCACTCTGACAAATAAATGAATAAAATCTTCAAAAAAAAAAACCACCTGGAAAACACTCCTGACACCCAGGCACGATCACCACATCTGTAGCTGAACGTGGGGAGCGCGCTAACCAACAACAATGGGACCCTGTGAGCAAAAGAAAACAAAATGGGAAAAAACCCACCTAAGAAAGACCAACATAAACATGACAAGTGGGAATACCAGGTCTAAACAAGCACAGGGGGCGCCTGGGGGGCTCAGGTCATGATCCCGAGGTCCTGGGATGGAGCCCCGCATTGGGCTCCCTGCTTGGGGAAGCCTGCTTCTCCCTCTCCCTCTGCTTGTGCTCCCTCTCTCGCTGTGTCTGTCAAATAAAGAAATATAATCTTAAAAAAAAAATCTTAAAAATAAATAAACAAGCACGGAAGGGAGGAAAATGGCTTTAGGCACATAAATCCACCCAAAAGAACTCATCTAGAAGAAGCACAAAGACGTCACCCTTCCCAAGGCCCCGCACACACCTCCTTCCGGGGGTGCAGGCAAGTGAGGGCCCTCCTGCCACTGAGAGGCCCTGTGCCCTGGGGAGCAGGAGCACAGGTGGGCCAGGGTGGGCGTGCTGGAACAGGGGAGCCTAAGGAGATGCCCCTCTAAGATCGATCCCCACCATCCTGCCCAACCCCCAACCCCAGCCCCTCCCTCAGGTGGGAGCAGAGAGCAAAAGGGTCCCCCCCTCGCCCCCGCACAGCTCCTGGGCTCCCCCTCTGGGGGCATCCTTTGGGGAGGTGCGTGCACAGGGCTCTCTGGCTGGAGCAGAGTGTGGGGGTGGGGGCCGCAGAACGTGCCCCAGGAGACCGGCCCAGCAAAAAGGGACTCAGGTCCACAAGGTCATGGAGCACCAGAACAAGTAAGCAGGCAGCCAGTCCTGGGGTGACTGGGAGATAGGGGCGGGTGCTCTGAGTGGAGGCCAAGGGAGCGAGCAGGCGGGGGAGAAGATGTCATCCCGGCGGGGAAGCCCAGGCAGTGCTCAGCGCCCGAAGCCACACGCAGCTAGAGAAACAAGCGCATGTGCCCATCGCGAGCGGCCTGCGACCATGGACCTCCCCGTGAGCACCCGGAGCCCCCAGACAAGACCCCCGCAGAGGAAGATGGGGATCCCACAGCCCCAACCCCCAAGCACCTACCAGCCCCCCAAATACGTGGTGCTCTTCCTCCCCGGGGCTCCCCAGCCCCTGCCAGCACCCAGCCGGGGCGCCAGCCCGCCTCCGGCCCTGACTCCCGGAACCGGCGAGAACACAAGTCACTGTCACGCCGCGAAACTCGGGGCTACTGGGCCACACCACCAGAGATACGGGCGACGAGGAGACACAAAACGGCACCCGGCTCCCCACACGGGAGACATCGGCCTGGGGACCGCAAGGACCCTGCCAGTCCGACCCTCCACGCATGGGCCGCAGGTGCACAACTGTTCCCCGAGGGAAGCCGACCAGGGGGACTTCTGAGATCGGGGAAGGACACGGGGGGTCAGGGAACAAGGGGTTAGGAGCGAGTCCCAGGACAAGAGACGACAAGGAAAAACGATTAAAAAGAGGGAGAACTGAGCTATTCCTTCCCCGCAAGGACCCGAAGGCCCCCTCCCCTGGGGGAGGCCTCGGGGGCACTTCCCTCCCGGGGTTCGCCCCAGCCTTGAGCTAGAGCCCCTGGGGAGCGGGGAGAGGAGGGCAGGGCTTGGGGAGGGTTTGCAGGCCCTGCTGGGCAGAGACACCCAAGTTCGGGAGGGGCACACACACCACGGGTCCACGTGGCCTTCTCTGACCTGCAGAGCCCGACCTTCGAGACGTGACAGCGACGGAAACTTCGCGTTTTGGGTGTTCTCGATGCAGCTCAAACAGGCCTCACAGAAACACAGGAAAAAGAGGCCCCTTTCCTAACGTAAGAAAAAATCATAAAGCAACAAGAGAGCACATTTCCTATGTGTCAGAGTAGGAAAAATAAAGACTTTTAACCACACACCGTCCCGGCAGGCCTGGGAAACGGTGCGAGTATCACGGCACCTTCCTTCCACTCAAAATGCCCTGGCCTTGACCCGGAGATGCTCCTGGGACCGCGCTCCAAGAACTGCCTGCGTGCACGAGAACGAGCACACATGAGGGGATTCCCACACCCCAGGGGTGGTCAGGCTGCAGGGCCCATGCATACCACAGACACCAACTGGCAAGGACAGCCCCCAGAGGCAGAGGGACGCGCAGAAAACAGGAATTAGGAAGCAGATGGGCACGACACAAATGGGAGCCTGGCTGTGCGGAGAACCCAGGAAGACCCAGGCACAGTCCTCACCGAGCAATCACTCTGCTGGGATCTGTGATGCTCGTCACGTGACCCCACACAACCCTTAAAAAGAAAGTGCTGGGGAGGCCTGGGGGGCTCAGCGGGTTAAGCTTCCGCCTTCGGCTCAGGTCATGATCTCAGGGTCCTGGGATCGAGCCCCACATCGGGCTCTCTGCTCAGTGGGGGGCCTGCTCCCGCCCCCCCCCCCACCGCCCACTTGTGATCTGTCAGTCAAATAAATAAATAAAATCTTTGGGGAAAAAAAAAAGTGCTAGACATATCTAGATCCCTTCCAAAGACCCAAGAGGAAGTGGAGAAGGAGCTCACATACAGTGGTGCCCAGGGCAGCCTGGCACCCAAGCAGCCATGTCTCCCCAGGGCGACCCTGGGCACCTGGGCCACGTAACCTCATCTCTCTCCCATGCGAAAGGAAGGTGGAAATCGGGATAGTCCCCCCCAGAACAGGCCAGTGATCGCCTGGCCTTCCATTTTCATCCCTGGATGGCTTCAGCAGGATGTTCATGCCAGTCTGGGATGGCCTGTGGCAGACACACCTGGAACCCGGGACTTGTGGGGCAGGGTCCTCTGACAATGACCTATCAGTCCCCTCCCTCCCAGAACAGGAAGGCAAACCCTCCAGCTCCCTGTTGTGCAGGTCACTCAGTGGACTGGGGAGCCTGGGCCTGGGGCGCCCCCTCCAGTCTGCATCTCCCTCTGCAGCTCTCGGCCTCAGGGCCTGCACCCCTGATGTCAGCACACGGCCCCAGCAGGAGGCGGGGTGCCCTTCAGGCACGTGCAGGAGAGTGAGAAGTCGAGGAGCTGGGTGGTGGCGTGCCCACCCTTGGAAGTGGTGGAAGCCTTGACACAGGTTAAGGGGGACAGAACGCAGGGGAAACAGTGACAGGAGCACCCAGTGGAAGAGAAGTTAGGGGCGAGCCCCACAGCACGGTCGCCGCGGGCGGAAGGAAGAGTGGCAGAAGCCCGAGCGGGTCCCCACTTGCAGAAGTAGCTCGCCTGAGACCACCGTCTGCCAGACCGCACAGGCCAGGAGCCAGAGAGTTCCGGGGGCTTTCCGTTCCGGGGCGGGGACCCGGGCCCAAGTGGGAGTCACCGCCGGCAGGGGTCCACAGGACTGCAGGCAGCAGGGAGACACTAGTTCTAGAAGCTGCTCAGTGGAGGGGTCGGTTTCCAGCTATGAGGCTGCGCGCTAGCAACAGGGCTCAGGCCATGCAGCGGGGAGCCAGCTCGACCCAATGGAGGGGCGTGGATGGCTTTTGGGGAGCAGGTGGCAAAAAGGAGAGCTGGGGAGATTGTTCCACTGAGGACTAGGAACCCCCAGCCCCCACCGGAATCCTCTCTCTTGGCCTAGAGAACCTCAACCCTAGTAAAAGGACGACCGTGCACTAGAACACAAAATAACTCAACAGGGCTACCCGTAGCCCTCGATGAAAGCACAAGGAGGCCAGAGGTGTGAACGGCCACACAGGGCAGCCCGGAGGCTCTGCAGAACTCAGAACCTCTCCTGATTCGTGGGGTTCCCATCCAGGATGACCCACAGGGGACAGGGACGGTCCTCAGAGCCAGGGCGTGAAGCGGGAGGGGCTCAGGGGGGTGCCGCACCAACGAGGCCCCAGCACTGCACACAGCACGGGGGCTGCGGTCCTGGCCGCAGGCCGACCGGGCTGCAGCGGACCCAGAGGCAGCCTCGCCCCCTCTGAGAACTACGCCCTCCAGGAGGCCAGAGCCAGCCTCCCCGGACAGAAGTCTGCCCCCTCCTTCTGGAGAAGGGAGGGCTTCAGTCTCCACCAAACAGACCAGCAAGCCCACCCAGAAGGTCGCCCCGCGGAGAACACGCGGCTCTGCGGGTACATAGCTGAGGGAGGTGCGGGGGGACCGAACGCAGCCACACCCACGAGTGTCCCTCCCACCGAACCCCAAGCTGCAGTCTCTTGAAACACTTGCACACATCACCCAGTTCAGAGAACTTAAGCCGAAATCTTTTAAGGGGGAGAGGGGCAGAGGGAGAGAATCTTAACCAGGCTCCAAGCCCAGCACAGAACCCCAGGCAGGGCTCACCCCCGTGACCCTGAGATCACAACCTGAGCCAAAATCAAGAGAAGGATACTTATCCGACCGAGACACCCATGCACCCCAATCAGAACATTTTTATTTAAAAAGTTATTTAAGGGGCACCTGGCTAGCTCAGTGTGTTAAGCATCTGCCTTCGGCTCAGGTCAAAATCCCAGGGTCCTGGGATGGAGCCCAGTGTCGGGCTCCTCGCTCAGTGGGGTGGGGAGTCTGCTTCTCCCTCCCCCACTCCCCCTGCTTGGGCTCGTTCGCATGCTTTCTCTGTGACAAATAAATAAAATCTTTAAAAAATAAAAAAGTAAAATAAAATAAAAAATTATTTAAACTTTTTTTAAGTAGGCTTCACGTCCAACACAGGGCTTGAACTCATGACCCAGCGATCAAGAGTTACATGCTCTACCTACCAAGTCAGCCAGGTGCCCCAAAGTGATTTAATTTTTAAAAATTATTTTTAGGGCACCTCAGTGGCTCGGTTGGATCAGCATTCAGCTCTTGAATTCAGCTCAGGTCATGGTCTCATGGTCCTGGGATCTGGGTCAGGGAGACTGTCTCCCACACATCTGCATGTACATACCCACACTCTCTATAAAAAAATAAACTTAAAAATTATGTTTATAACTTTATTTATAAAATAGGATTAAAAAACCCTTTTTAAAATAAAAGAATTAGGAGCCCCCTGGGGCACCTCAGTTGTTAAGTGTCTGACTCTGGACCTTGGCTCAAGTCTTGCTCCCACGGTCGTGAGTTTAAGCCCTGCGTTAGGGGCCATGCTGGGCGTGGAGCCTACTTTATTTATTTATCTGTTCAAGATTTTATTTATTTATTTGTGAAAGAGAGAGAGAGCACTCGCGAGCACAAGCAGAGGGAGCGGCAGGCTCCCCGCTGAGCAAGCAGCCCTACAAGGGATTCGATCCCAGGACCCTGGGGTCATGACGTGAGCCAAAAGCAGGCAGGCGTTCAGGGGGCTGAGCCACCCGGGCGCCCACAGAGCGTACTCTGGAACATAAAGAAACAAATAAATACTTAAGCGTGTGGACCCTTAACTGTGCAAGGAGAAATGACACGCAAAGAGGGCTACTAGCGGAGACCGCCCACGGGAGCACGGGCTGTGAGGAAGAACTTCCGCTCTCTACTGAGCAGCACTGATGAAAGATTGAATTTTTCTCAAGAAAGGTATATTTTGTAATTTAGAAAAGTTAAAAAAAGGAGGAGAAACAGCTGCCCATCATCCCCCCAAACCACAGTCAACACAGCTCACATGTCATCTCTCTGTGCACACTGGCATTAGGACTAGATCCTGAGTGGGCAGAAGGGTGAAATCTGGGCCACCTGGGGGTTCGGTAGGTTAAGTGTCTGCCTTCGGCTCGGGTCATGAATCCGGGGTTCTGGGATCGAGTTGCACGTTGGGCTCCCTGCTCCGCGGGGGGCGGCTGCTTCTCCCTCTGCTGCTCCCCCTGCTTGTTCTCTCTCTCTCTCTCTCAAATAACTAATCTTAAAAAAAAAAAAAAGGTTTGGGACGCCTGGGTGGCTCAGTTGGTTAAGCGGCTGCCTTCGGCTCAGGTCATGATCCCAGCATCCTGGGATCGAGTCCCACATCGGGCTCCTTGCTCTGCAGGGAGCCTGCTTCTCCCTCTGCCTCTGCCTGCCACTCTGTCTGCCTGTGCTCACTCTCTCTCTCTCTAACAAATAAATAAATTAAAAAAAAAAAAAAGGTTTAAATCTGACATTAAATCCTTCCTTCCTAGGTAACAGATCAAACAAGCATGGCTTTTTGGTTTCTACTATGGGAGATTTGTGCACGATTCAAGGTCATAAACTTCAGAACACCAGACCCATCGGAAATACAAATAGTTATAAACTAGTTTCTAAAACAATCCAAAGAGCAAACAGTGTATTTTAGTTAAATTAAACTTTTCTCTCATTTTTCTCACTTGAGACAAGAGGGAAGTGCACCCTTCCCCGTCATCACAAGGACAGACACAAGGCCAAAGCCTCAGCCGGCAAGGCTCCCTGGGACCAGGCTGAGGTGTCAGGACAGCTCACTCTTGTGTCCTGTGAGCTCTGCCCCCAGGTAGTCCTGTGCACATGAAGCCCCACCTCGGGCTTTGCCCCCAGGAAACCCAGCCTACGGCTGAAAGTGGGCTGAGTTCCATGGAGAGGTGACATTAGAATCACCTGCAGAGGAGGTCCAGCATGTGGATATTTGGAGTTCTTGAGAACAGAGCACATAACTGTAATAGAAAAACAAGCGTGGCTCAGTGGGTTAAAGCCTCTGCCTTCGGCTCAGGTCATGATCCCAAGGTCCTGGGATCGAGCCCCGCATCGGGCTCTGCTCAGCAGGCAGCCTGCTTCCCCCTCTCTCTCTGCCTGCTGCTCTGCCTATTTGTGATCTCTTGCTCTCTGTTAAATAAATAACACCCTTTAAAAAACAAAACAAGAGAACAACCCCCCAAGAGTTCAGAGCACTCCAGCTCTAACCAAGTGTTCCACTTGGCCCCAAATGTGCCCACAGGTGCATCAGAGGAGGGATGTGGGCCTTGGGGTCCCAAGAACACTTGGGAGAAAGCAGTGTGGGGACAGGCCCCCAGAAAGCCTAAGGCCTGGTGGTCACTTTCTTTCCCGGCCACCTTCACCTAGAGAGGACAGCCTACCGCCAGGCTCCCCACTCACCCACCTGCACCTGCTGCCCGGTGGTCTTCTCCGTCCCGCCGTGACCCTCATCACTGCAGACCCCATCCTCTCCCTCTGCTGGGTCGTCCTCACTACTGTCGCTGCCGGAGTCTTCCAGGCCTGAGAACACACTCTCCTCGCTCTCAGACAGGCCAGAGTCGCCGTCATCCCGGAGGCTGGGAGCAGGAGCACAGGCGAGAGACGACTGCGGAGAGCACAGTGTTGACGACAGCCAGACTCCCCCCAGGCCACCCACCACCGCCAGGCACCCTGCTGACCCATGGCTCCGCATGGCCAGCCTCCAAGGCCATAGCCCTCAGGCCATAAGCGTCTACCTCCACCAAAACCATCCACCTAACCCAGGTGGAACCTTCCTGGCTGTCCACCTCCGCTGACAGCACAGCCACCTGCCCTTGGAAGGGACATTTAGTTTCCTGCATCTCGAAAGGAAAGGAGTTTTCAACGACACCATCTTTTAGAGCTCAGTTCCCACCACATTTCCAACCCAGGCTCCCCATCCTCCGCACCCCACGCTGGCGAACCCCAGAGCTATGGCGGCGCTGGGCCAGAGGCTGAGGCCGTCGGAGGAACAGGATCATGGACGGGCTTTTCTCTCTGAAAGAGAAGCCCCGTAGCCAACTGGATGGAAACCGACAGTGGATCAGCAAATTGTAAAGGTGGGTTGAACAGTGACAAAAATGATCCAAGTCTGGCTTAAAAACTCCTGCTTACCTGATACCATCTCCCCTAACCCTACAGGACACGACGCCCGGGGGGAGAACCCGTCAGTGCCTTTTAAAGACGAACAAGAAGCTGCAGACTTCTCGGAAGCCTCGGGGCACAGAACCCTGGACTTCCTGCTCTCCCCGGGTTTGGACCGGCCTCACCTCTCTCGCGGCAGAGCCGCTGCCCGGCCGGACCGTCTGCGGCCCAGGAGCCCGACACCCGCAGCCGGCGCGGCCCTGCGCCCGCGGGAGGACGCGCCGGCGGCCGTAAGCCCCTGTTCTCCCCTCCCTAGCGTCCTTCGTCCCACAGCACGTCCCCGCGCAGCAGCGGTCGGGACGCCGGGGCTGCGGTGCGAGCGCGGCGCGGCGCCAGGTAACACGCCGGGCCCGCGGGCTTCGGGAGGCCGCCTCTCCGGCCCGTCGCGTCCCTCCCGCCGCCGCCTCCCCCTGCGGCCGCCCCCCGCGCAGGAGGTGCTCCCTGCCAAGGCCGCGCGGGGCAGCGACCCCTCCCTGCTCCTACTCCCGGGCCCGCCGCGCGCTGGGAGGCCTCGCGGGGGGCAGATCAGCCACCACGTGCGGCCCCGGGCCCCGCCGCCCGACCCCGCCGCTCGGACCCGCGCCCGCTGTCACCTCCTCCGGCTCCGGCTCCGGCTCCGGCTCCGGCCCCCGCCGCCGCTTCCCAGGCCGCGCCCCCGTCGCCGTCGCGCGCCCCACGGCCCGTGCGCCCGCCATGCTACCTGGCCGGTCCCGACCGCGCCGCCACTTCCGGCAGCGCGGGCCGCGTGGGAATGGGGGCGGGGCCTGTGGGGTCAGGGGGCGCGGCCCGCCCCGCCCTTCCCGGCCCGATTGGTGGGGCGGGGCTAGCAAGCGCAGGCGCACGGGGGCAGAGGCGCCGGAGGGGGCGGGGCGGACGGGACGAACGGGACGGGGGCGGCGTGCGCGCGCCGGGCTGACGCGAGCGGGCGGCGCCGGCGGTAGCGCGCCCGTCGCAAGATGGCTGCGGCCATGCTAGGCCGCGGGGCCGTGTGTGCGCAGCGGGCGGCGGCGGCGGTGGCGCTACCCCGGCGGCAGGCGCGTCGGCGGCACTAGCCCGGCCCTCGGTCCCCTTTCGCGGTCGTCATCTCCGCTTCTCCCCGCGTAGCCCGCTATGGATCTGCCCGTGGGCCCTGGCGCGGCGGGGCCCAGCAACGTCCCGGCCTTCCTGACCAAGCTGTGGACCCTCGTGAGCGACCCGGACACCGACGCGCTTATCTGCTGGAGCCCGGTGAGGGGCTGGGGCCAGTCCCCGGGAGGAGTGGGATGTGGAGGCGGGACTCAGGGCCGGGGTTCGCCGGAAAAGCGTGCGGGGCTCGCTCCTGTCGGCTCCTGCCCGCCGAGTGTCCCCGGGCTGGGGAGGAAGGGCCTCTCCTTCGGTCTTTGGCTAACTGTTGGACAATCGCGGAAGTGTGTCGGTCCTTAGAGCAGTACCGGGTCTCGCTGGCGATTATTGTACCCAGGTGACCCTCTGTATCTCCTCAAATGAGGTACCAGGGTGGTGTGGCGGCAGCTATTAGGAGAAAATTGGGACGTGGCGCGTGAATTGGAGGGCGTTGCTCCAGCGCAAAGGCGAAAGGAAGGAAAACAGAAAGTAAAACGTCATAAAGTTCAAGTTGGTCTCGAACCCCTGCCCACAGGTGCTAGAGCTGGGTTTCCCTGGAGCGGCTTTGTTTTCCAAGCCTCACAGGGCGTCTTTATAAAGTCCGTGTGTTCAGTTGCCTGGCAGCAGGCTTGTTTACGAGGTTTGACCCTGCAAGACCGGACAGCTCCGGTTTTGCGGAGGTAAATCAGGGAGTGTTCGGAGTTGAAGATCGGAATCTGCCTTTCCCCATCCTGTGGTGTCGTGTCTGGAGAAGGCCAGAGCCATACCCCAGGGCTGGCAAATGGGTGACTTGAAGAAAGGCCACCCTGGTCATGCAGAGCCTGTGGGTGCCTCAAATATGTTTGACCTCTTGAGGGCCGGAACGCTCAGACTTTGTTAAGCACTTCCCTTTCATGCTCTTAAGCCATCAGGAATGAAGAAATGTTTAGGCTGAAGCTAACTCCTGGGTTGTCAGTTTGCCCAAGCTCTGCTCTGCCTGAAGACTGGAAATAAAGAGACTAGGTATCACCAGCGTTCTGAGTGGGGACCCTTTGTGTCGGTCTCAGTGACTTGCATGTGTGGGCACTCCCTGTTTCTCTGATGACGAGCCAGGACCCTGAAGAGGAGGAGCGTGCTTTCCCACACGCTGCGGAGTCACCGCCATCCCCTCTTTCCAGACCTCAAAGTTTTCTAACCAGAGGAAGTGACCCCACATTTCTGTCTTCCTTTATCTTCCTTCTTCCTCTTTTTCCTTCCCCTAACTTCCAGGAAACACTCTTAACCCTGATCAGGAAGGGGCATCAGAGATGCCCTGGGATATTCCAAGCCTAATTCTGCTAGGGTGATCCATCCCACCTGCTAGGGTGCCCCTTAATCTGCTTGCTTTTTCTGCTTACAGACTGTGAGGCATGTGGGTGAGGTGGTACCAGGTTACTCTCCAGGACCCGCAGCCTGTGTTCTGGGCAAGGCCTTTGAACAGGAACAGTTGGACCTGTGACAGCTTTCACTTAGTGGCTGCCCATGAACCCTGTTGGCGTGGGGCGGCGGGTGGGAAGGTGGGTGGGAATTGGATTCAGGGGAGAGAGGGGGATGGGGAACTGGGTAGCTGGAGCATGAGTATTTGACCCTTCCCGGTCTATATGCGGGTCAAGCAGGACATGGTGGTAGGGGCTGGGACTAACAATGAATACAGAAGCCACGCAGTAGCTCAGTAGTGGAAGGAAGCCCTTCCCAGGCTGGGCAGGGGCCTGGAGAGCTGCCTGGCTCAGAGGCAGGAGATGGTTCTATACCTGTGACCTCTACCAAAAATGTCCAAACCGGGTCTTCTGCAGACTTGAGACCTAGAGTCTGGCTGTCAGAGGCCTTAGAAAGCTCTGATGTCCTTGCTTTTGGTGTCTTCCCCTTTGTGTTGGAAGTTTTCTCGCAGTTCTACCAAGAGAAACACCACGTGTGACCTAGGGGACAAGGGGCAGTCAGAGGTATCGTGGCTGATTCTCAAGGCTGAGTAAGGTGGGGGAGGGGTCTGGCCCCAGAAACCCTCTGGCCGGTGGGGCCAGCTCCCGCTCCCGATGCTGTTGAGCGTCCTCTGCCCAGCCTGAGGGACAGACCACAGGTCGCTGCCCCAGAGAGCTGTGTTGCTTACTGGCCCTCAAACCCTCATAGTCAGAGATGCACTGGGCATGGATCTCAGCTGAATAAGCAAGGGTCTTTAGAGATGCAGCTGCCCCCTAGATAACTCCTGCAGGACCCTGCAGCTCCTGCTGCTGCCAGGAGGGAACTTGGCCACCATGAGCACAGCCTAAGGGTGTGCCACAGCTCCCCTGACCTATAGCCTGTGCCTCCCACACCCACTGGGACCGTCCATGAATCAGGCCTTTCTGGCCAAGGAACCAGGGCCAGATGAGCCTGGGAGGCGGCTGATGGCAGAGTTTAAGGACGCACTTATTTTTAGGGCCACTTGGAGGCCGGGGGCTGGAGGGAGGAGACTTCGTAAGCTTTGGGCTTTGGCGTCTTTCTGGCCCCACCCTCGTCCCAGCCTGATCAGTATGGTTCCGTTTTCTTCTTTTCTTCGGGAGCCAGAGTGCAACTGATAGGACTATGTGGAGCAGACACCTAGGAACTGGAGGTCACCAAGGCCAGGGCCCGTCCCAGGTAGCCCTTGTGCGTGCCAGTGGTCAGAGGGTCACTCTGGAGGGGCTGGGTCTCGGGGTGGGGAGTTGGGGGCACGGCACTTCCTGCATTTAGCTCAGCAGCTACCCAAGAAACCCCTTGCATTGCCCTGGTCACACCTGTACACTCAGAGCTGGCTATGGACCATTTCCAGAGCTCCCATGACAGGCAGGGACACTCCTCCTCCCCCGACACAGAGAGCCAGGTGAGCCCCTGTCCCTCCCCCCAGCCTGCTGAGCTCATTCTCAGACAGCTGGCAGGACCCAGCTCTGGATCCTGCCCTTAGGGCTCTGTCAGCTGAGCCAAAATTTTGAAGGAGCACCGCAGGTTACCGCTCCCCAGTGGCAGGCTGGGCGGCGCGCCGCAGGGCCTCCCGGAAGCACGCAGTTGCCTCCACCAAACAGTAGCCTGGCTGCGCTCATTCAGACCTCCCCTGCAGCAGGAGGCTGCGCCTTCTTGTGTGTCACTTCTCCATCCAGGGCCATGCAAGGAGGTGACAGTTGGCCATTCTGCAGATAGGAAAACTGAGGCTCGGGCCCCCAGGTGGCTCAGTCCGTTAAGCCTCTGGTTTCAGCTCAGGTTGTGATCCCGGGGTCCGTGGATCGAGTCCCGCATCGGGCTCTCTGCTCAGTGGGAAGCCTTCTTCTCCCTCGGCCTCTCTCTCTCTCTCTCTCTCTCATGAGTGGGTGAATAAAATCTTTAGAAAAAAGAAAGAAAAGAAAACTGAGTCTCAAAGACATCAGGAAACTGAATAGAGAAAGCTGGAGATTGGTTAAGCTAGACCTGAATCCACCATCTTCCTGATGACGAGCAGCTGTTTTCCTGTCTACCTTTGCCAGGGACTCCAGATTTCCTGGGGGCAGCCCAGGAGCCCCACCCACGCCCACAGGGTCAAGACGCTGCTTACCCCCACCTGTTTTCTCAGTTAGACCCCAGCCACAGGGGGACTGACCAGCACTGCGCGTGGTTGGTCAGGATTGGATTTGGGATTTTTACATGAGTCCCTCTCACCCCTTCAGTAGAGATATACACAGACGGACGGACGGATGGACGAGACTGGCAGAGACCTATAAATGACAGACTCTACGCTGTGGCCTCCTGAATCTGTTTCCTCCCGCCATCCCCCAGGGGGTGAGGTGGACCCCGGGGACATGAGTCCAGGAAGGGGACTGGAGGTGGCCTCCTCGGAGAGGCCAGAGCCTAGCCGTGCGCACATGACTCCACAGTGGACCCATGTGTGTGCTCATAATTCTTTATTCAAGGACTGGAAGGGGGCAGTGGGATGGACCCACTCTGGAATGTGCAAAGAGCTTCCATCGTATATGGCGTGGGGCTAGGCCAGAGACCTCACAGTCCATTGGCCCTGGAGCCTGCAGCTCTGTTTGCAAGGCCCCCTTCCCGCCAGAGTGGGGGCTGTCTTCACAGGTGCTGAAGGGAGGAAGGCCATCCCTCAGATGCTTCCCAGTCCTGGCAGGATAGCAGTGGCCACCACAGACCCCTCCCCTCTTGACCCCGAAGGCCACAGAGTGAGCAGGGTCACCAGCCTGCTTCGGCTCCCGGGCCTGGAGGTCCGAGTGCAGGGTGCCCGCGGCCAGAGATGAGGGCTGTGTCGGTGCCTGTGTCGCGGGAACTCACAACAGCTAGCTTAAGCCGAAAGCAGAACAGGACATGACGGTGCAGATGGCCTCAGAGGCAGATAAGGACAAAACCAGGATGGGAGAGGAGGGCGAGTGAGCCTCCGCTCCTCAACCAGGCTCACACATCCTGTCACCTCACTCTGCAGCCTGGATTTCTCTGCTTCTGTGGCCACACACCCCCTGCTCCTAATGCCCGTGTTGCGGGCCCCACAGTGTGGTCTGCTGGCCACAGTCAGGAGACTAGAGTGCCTCACGCCCGACTAGTCTTCGGATCGACATCGGGGGGACCGAAGTGTTCTGGGCAGAGTGCAGCTGGTCCCTTCGTGGAATTTGGTGGTTACTAACCCTCTGGGGTCGTGGGGCCCTTTGAGAAAATACTCAAAGGCAGAAACCATCTCTGTAAAACACCTACCTGCCTGCAGAATTTTTGACTCATTTTAGGTTGGTCCCGGTGCCGTCCAAAGTAAGGCTGGATGGGGCGCGGCGTCCAAAGTAAGGCTGGATGGGGCGCAGTGGGTGAAGCCTCTGCCTTCGGCTCAGGTCATGATCCCAGGGTCCTGGAATCGAGTCCCACATCGGGCTCTCTGCTCAGGAGGGAGCCTGCTTCCCCCTCTCTCTCTGCCTGCTGCTCTGCCTGCTTGTGATCTCTGTCAAATAAATAAATAAAATCTTAAAAAAAAAAAAAAGTAAGGTCGAAGGCTCCAGATTTACAGTCAGACTCGGCAGCTGCAAAGAAGTGCATCTCAGGACAGCTGGCTGGCTCAGGGTAGAGCACGCAGCTCTGGGCCTGGAGGCTGTGGGTTCGAGCCCTATGCTGGGTGTAGAGTTTTCCTTAAAAAGAAAGAAAAAAGAAAGGAAAGAGAAGTGCATCTCCGGATTAGGGCAGGGCTCAGCAGCCAGTGGCTGGGCACTCACTTCTTCCTGCTTCTTCCGTATTTCTTTTATTTTTTTTTTTTAATAATGCTTTTTTTTTTTTTTTTTTTTTAAGATTCTTTTATTTATTTTTTTGAGAGAGAGAGAGATCACAAGTAGGCAGAGAGGCAGGCAGAGAGAGGGGGAAGCAGGCTCCCCACCGAGCAGGGATCCCGATGTGGGGCTTGATCCCAGGACCTTGGGATCATAACCTGAGCCGAAGGCAGAGGCTTTAACCCACTGAGCCACCCAGGCGCCCCTTCTTCCGTATTTCTAATCACAGACTTTGACTATGCCCAGGGAAAGGCTAAGACCACCTCCAGGACTTCCTCAAGGGCAGCAGAGGAGGAGGGGCTCGAACCACGAGGCAGGGACCTAGAACAGCGTGTTCTGTGATGGATTCACCAGGAAACCTTTGAAACCCCCGATGGCCCTTAAGTAGGGCTTATAGTAGGACCCACTCAGTGTGGGCTTCACCCTTGAACAGTGTTCAGGATTGAAAACAGGAGGGAGGGACGCCTGGGTGGCTCAGTTGGTTAAGCAGCGGCCTTCGGCTCAGGTCATGATCCCAGCGTCCTGGGATCGAGTCCCGCATCGGGCTCCTTGCTCGGCGGGGAGCCTGCTTCTCCCTCTGCCTCTGCCTGCCACTCTGTCTGCTTGTGCTCACTCTCGCTCCTCTCTCTCTCTCTCTCTCTCTCTCTCTGACAAATAAATAAATAAATAAATCTTTAAAAAAAAAAAAAAAGAAAGAAAACAGGAGGGACAGGTAAGCCACACAGGTGCCCAGACTTTGTGTCCGGAGGCAGTTTTCAGACTAATAGCCCAGACTTCGGAAAAGCTGACGCAGCTAGTTTACAGGGTGTGGCACCGGGGAAGGGAGCCGAGCCGAGGAGGAGGTCCACGAGTCTGCACTCGAGCCTCTCTGGGGCTTCGACAGAGGACTGGTTCCACCTGCCCATACGATGAGACCTGCGAAGCTAGCCTGAGAACTTTCTGGAAAAGGAACAGCTACTGAAGAGAGCTCACAGAGGGCCGTGAGTTAACCTGAGTCCTCTCAGCCAGAGCGGAAGAATCACACTCAACTTACAGAGCGTTCAGCAGAGACGGAAAGAGCCAGAGCTTGGAACTGGGGCCGAATTAAGAAAATCTGCCCCAAGTGCAGCGTAACCGAGTTTAAAGAGAAGCCATGCAAGGATCAGACTGAGCCACACAGACACTCTCAGGAGGAAAACCGCAAAACCCAGACATGACGTTAAGACCCTCGTGTCGGGGGCCCTACCAGAACTGACGGATGCGCAAGGTGGAGAGTGCGTCCTGTGACAGAGAAGGGGGAGTCGTAGCAGTGATCCCAGGGATGATGGGAACTAGCCAACAAAGTCGTTAAAGCAGCTGTAAAAATATTCTGAGTGCTCCAAGAGGTGAAGCAAGCCCGTGAAGACAGAAGATAATGTCATGGAACAAGTGTCCGTGCAGAAGGGTTCCCCATTGTTCGTGGAAATCCCCGCTTCGGGGAGGCGCCGCGTATCTCCTGCACGTGGCTTTCTTCTGAGAAGCACAGTGGGGAAGGGTGGGGGGCGACTACGGTGGACACCTGAGAGACATGGCCTCATGGTGCGCGTCCTTGCCCTGACAGGATGAGAAGAGCACTTAACCTCTGCGGCCTTCCTCCAGACGCTTATATAATCTCAGCCAGTCCTGAGGAAAAGACACAGGACGAATCGAAATTGAGGGACAGTCTGCGGAATACTGGCCCCGGTACTCCTCAAAACCGTCAGGGTCCACAGAAAGCAGGAAAGTGTGAGAGACTGTCCCTCCAAGAGGAGTGCGAGGAGGCCTGACAACCCAATGTAGTGTAATCCCTTGGATGGTGTCCTGGGACATGAAGGACAGAAGGCAAAAACTAAAGAGATCTGAATAAAATAGGGACTTTAGTTAATAAGGCCCAGGCATGCCCCTTTTTTGGAAGTTCGTGTGAAGCCATCCTGCTTTTAAAGGAGACCTCCATTCGTGCCTGCTTTAGCTAACTGACACATCATTCTGTGGTGTGGGAGTACTGTAGAATTTTCCATATTCAGTAACGGTAATTGTTTGCTTTACGAATTTCGGCTTACAAAAGATTCCATAGGAACTCTGCTCTCAGCTAGCAGGGGAAACCTGGATGCAGATTCATTACCTGCGACAGGTGCACAACGTTAATAGTGCGGAGGTATGAGAGCTCTCCCCAGCGCTACCGCAGATCTGAAGTCGCTCTCAGTTCCCAAGCTGATTCGTGTAAGTCAGTGCAGGGGTCAGCCGCAGCTCAGCTACCGCAGAAGGAAAGATCACTGAACTAGACTGACCGGAGAAACTGCTCGCAGCACTGTCCAGAGAAAACGAGACGGCAGACACTAAACAGAGCCTCGTGGGGACGACATCACACAGCCTGATGACACAGAAGCGGATTTCCAGTATAAAGGGGGAGGGAATGCTTAGACATAACCATGCAGATTTTTGGAAAGCTGTGAACCTGTAGTTCCAAGACTTCCAAGAGCTCCAGGAAGGGTAAGCACAAAAAAGTATACCAGGTCATATCACTGTCAAGTTGCTAAAAACAGATGATAAAGAGAAAATCTTAAAAGCAGCCAGAAAAAAGAAAGGGAATTGCACAGAGAGGGACATAGAACAATTCTGACTTCTTCTCAGCAACTCTGAGGCTTGAGGCCAGAGGGCAGCTCCGTAGACGGGAGTCTGGTCAGCTTTCGGAACACAGTGTGAGCACATCAGTGGGGAGGGAGGAAAGACCACACGACCGTCTCGACAGCGTAAGGAGAAACGCTGGACAGACTTAACCCCGCACTTCACGACGACCGCTCAGCAGACTCGTGAGGGCAGTTCCTCAGCCCTCAGAAACACCCGCAAAAACCTACATGTGCCGTTGTACTTAAAGGTGACAAAGCGGGCACTTCCCCCAAACTGGACAAGAAGGCTGGGAGGTCTGTTCTTACCGCTCCTCTTTAACAGTGTGTGTAATCCGCTGGTCGGGTGATGTGGCAAATAAGGAAATAAAAGACCAAAAAATTGGAAGGTGAGACATCACACTGTCTCCATTTATAGAAAACATCGTCATTGACTTAGAAAGTCCCAAGGCATCTATCAAAAAAAGTTGCTAGAACTAATACATGAGTTTAGTGAGGCCACGGGTTCGGGGGTAGTATACAAAAACCGATTCTAGTTCTGCACACTAGCAATGAACTGTTGAAAATGGAGCTGTTTGCAGTAGCTTCAAAAAAAAGACAAAGAGGCGCTTGGGTGGTTAAATGTCTCTCTTGATCCCAGTTCAGGTCACCAGCTCAAGGTCATGAGATCGAGCCCCGCATCAGGCTCTGCACTTAGTGAGGAGTCTTCTTGGGATTCTCCTTCTCCTTGTGCGCCCCCCCCCCACGCACACTTAAATAAATAAATAAATCTTTAAAGCACATGCACAAATATTTAGTGGTTGTATTGCTTATTCCTGTGTAACTAAGTATCTTAAAACTTAACTGCTTAAAACAAGAAGCATTTCACAGTCTGAGAGTCACAGACCGACTCTAACTCACGGCCCCTCGTCCAGGTTGCAGTCGTTTCAGGACTCAACTGGGGAAGAGCGACCTGCCTCCAGGTTCACTCAGGTGTTTTGTGACGAGTAGCTTTTGGCAGGAGACTTCCATTCCTCACCACAGGAGCTTCTCCTTAGGGCTGCCTGCAGCAGGTCGGCCTGCTTCTCTCAGAGCAAGGGATCCAAGACAGCAAGAGCCCCAGGTGACTTCTGTAACCTGTTCTCAAATACCCTCACACCTCTTGAATCCTGGTGGTCACAAAGAACAACCCTGGTACAAGCCCCACGTTGGGTGTAGAGATTACTTAAAATTAAATAAACTTTTAAAAAGTTAGACAAGAGGCGCCTGGGCGGCTCCGTGGGTTAAGCCTCTGCCTTCGGCTCAGGTCATGATCTCAGGGTCCTGGGATCCAGCCCCGCATCGGGCTCCCTGCTCAGCAGGGAGCCTACTTCTCCCTTTCCCATTCCCCCTCTTGTGTTCCCTCTCTGGCTGTCTCTCTGTCAAAATCTTGAAAAAAAATTTTTTTCCGAAAATTAAAAAAAAAATACTCCTCGAACTAAACAATGAGTTTTGCAACATCACTAGATACAAGGTCAACACACAAAAATAAATTGTATTTCTTTTTTTTTTTCAAGATTTTTATTTATTTGAGAGAGAAAGATATCACATGCATAAGGAGGGGGGAGGAGTAGAGGGAGAAGCAGCCTCCCCACTGAGCAGGGAGCCTGATGTGGGGCTTTATCCCAGGACCCTGGAATCATGACCTGAGCTGAAGGCAGACGCTCAACCCACCGAGCCACCCAGGCGCCCCATCAGTTGCATTTCTAATCAATGACAGGAAGTTTGGTTTTTTACACTTCGTTTACAACCGTTCGGGGAGGGAAGAGTGCTTAAAGAGAGTCTGGTAAAACACGCAGGGATCGGTATGTCAAGACTTGAGAATAATAAAAACACTTATGAAAGAAACCAAGTTGACCTAAGTAAATGGGATGGCATACCATGTTCGTGGACTTTTTTAAAAGCGCATCTGGGAAGTTTTCAGGCCTTATTTCTCTGAATCCGTGTTCCAGCCCTTTCTCCTCATGGTGCTCCATTTACACATATGTTGGTGCAGCTGAAGGGGCCCCAAGTGTTTCTGAGGCTCCTTTCAGTTCTCTTTACTGTGTTCTCTCTGCTCTGCTGCTTTCGTAGTCTCTCTCAGTCCATTGTCAAATCCGCTGATTCTTTCTCCTGCCAGTTCCCGTGCACTGTTGAGCCCTTCTGGTAAGTGTCTCATCTTGGTTGTTGTGCTCCTGAACTTCGGAATTTCTGTCTGACTCTGCTCTGTGCTTCCGGTCTCTTTACTCTTCCTCTCCCTTTGGCGAGGCACAGTCACGTCATCTTCCTCGACTTCATGATTTTTTTAAATTCTCTAAACATATTTATAACGTGTTATTTGAAGTCTCGGTTAAATCTGACGTCTTGTCTCTCACAGGCTGTTTCTGTTACCGCTTCCCTCTTCTCCCTTGGGCATGGGTCATATGTTGCTATTTACATGTCTCATTTTGTTGGTAAAGCACATTTTGGGCCGTGCAGTACTCCTGGACGCCCACCCCCACCACTCCTGTGCTTGTTTTTGGGGTTTGCGGGCTTGTAGGTTAGTGAGGTCTGTTTCCTCTCTGGTCTCTGTGTGGGTTCACAGTGTTGTGGGGTAGTACACCCAGACTGTAGGCTCCGTGCTTCCCGCCTGATTGTTCCGTTGGTTCTGATGGTCCAACAGTCTGGTCCAATTACATTCTCGCAGTGCAGCCTTTCAGGTCTGTCTGAGGTTTGCTCAGACCTGCGAGGGCTCTTAGCCTGTAGGAACAAGCTGGCTGTGGTTGAGTTTGTTTCTCTTCCTTTGTTTTTTGTTTGTTTGTTTGTTGTTTGAAGATTTACTTATCTGCAAGAAAGAGGGAGCATGTGTGCGAGAGTTGGGGAGGGATAGAGGGAGAGGGAGAATCTCCAGCAGACGCCCCGCTGAGCAGGGAGCCTGACATGGGGCTTGATCCTACAACCCTACAATCGTGATCTGAGCTGAAATCAAGAGTCAGACAGATGCCCAACCAAGTCACCCAGGCGCCCCTCGAGCTTGTGACTGTTGTGCTGTTCTCAAGAGCAGCCTTAGGCTTGCGCTTTCTACACTTTGTTTCACATAAAGTGAGTTTGCTGGGGGAAACCTTCAGAGGTCTCTTTCCTTTGGACTGCCTCTCTCCTGGGGCTCTCTGAGCCAGTGCTCTGGGCACTGGGCAGGGCAGCGGCCTCCCCCAGCACGGATGCTATGCCCCACATGCTGGCTGGAGGTAGGGCTGTCAGGGGTTCCATACGCTCAACCTGCCATGCCTGGGGTACAGCCTGCATTATGTGGATGGGGGCAAAATGGAGAAGACCCCTCCCCATATTCTTGGTTGCAATCACCAGGAATTTAGCCTCTTTACCTAGACAGGATGAGAAATGCTGGTGGCCTTCCCCTCTCAGTGAAATACAGTAAACGTTGACTGGAAATGGGGCAGAGGGACCGCCAGCTTCCCAGCCATGCCCTCCCAGGGTGTAGCGTCAGTCAAGGTGAACTGGAGTCAGGAGGGAGTGGCTTGCAGCTCAGGTGTTACAAGCTCACTGTTTCTACATAGCTTTGGTAGGGTTTCCGGAATAAACGTTTTCATTTGCTCTACACTTTTAGGACTATTTCCTGAGACTTTAAAAGATTTACGGGCGCCTGGGTGGCTCAGTGGGTTAAGCCTCTGCCTTCTGCTTGGATCATGATCTCAGGATCCTGGGATTGAGCCCCGCATCGGGGTTGGGGGGGTGTGGTCTCTGCTCAGCGGGGAGCCTGCTTCCCCTTCTCTCTCTGCCTGACTCTGCCTGCTGTGATCTCTGTCTGTCAAATAAATAAAAATATTTTTAAAAAAAAAGATATAAGTAACCTTTGTTTCACTTGGGAGTGGTTCAGTAGATCTCCTCACACTTGACATCCCAGAAGAAGAAATTTTTCCTTCCTTTTCAAAGGGTGGTTTTGCTGGATATAAAGTTCTTGATTCACGGGTTTTGTTAACTGTCATCCCACTGCCTCTGGCCTCCGTGGCTTTCGATGAGAAATCAGCTGCTAATCTTCTCAAGGCTCCCTTGCGCATGAAGTCTGTCCTCCCTTGTGGCTTCCAGAGGCCTCTCTGGGTCTTTCTGTCCTGCAGTTTGATGACGAGGCTTCTGGACGCGGCCCTCTTTGAGTTCACCCTGCTTGGGGTTTCTTTAGCTTTCTGGACAGTTTTCATCAAATTTGAGAAGTTTTCATCCCTTCTTCCTTCTGTCCTCTCCTCTCCTGCTGGGACCCCATGATGCATGCGCTGGTGTTTGCTAATACCCCACAGTCTCTGAGACTGTCTGTTTTTCTTCACTGTCTTCTCTTTCTCTTTGTCGTTGTTTTTTTTTAAGGCATTTTTTTTTTAATTTAAAGATTTTATTTATTTATTTGACAGACAGAGATCACAAGCAGGCAGAGAGGCAGGCAGAGAGAGAGGAGGAAGCAGGCTCCCTGCTCAGCAGAGAGCCCGATGCGAGGCTCGATCCCAGGACCCTGGGATCATGACCTGAGCCGAAGGCAGAGGCTTAACCCACAGAGCCACCCACGCGCCCCATCCAGCTCTTTCTTTTACGTTTTCTGGTTAGCTTGGTTTTGCCTTAACTGTTATCCTCTGACTTAGACAGTCACAAAGTTCTAAAATACTCTCTTGGTGTTATCAACAAGCATCCCTAGGGAAAAGGCTTTTTATACTGGGAGAGTTTTGGGTCAAGTCAAGCAAAGACAGCTTTGCAAGTGGAATCGCCCAGGTAACTGTCAGATCAGTAAAATAATCCTCTGGGAGTGGGGCTCGAAGGAGCCCCGGCAACACCCCCCAGCAGTGGCTGCCAGGGTGCTGGGGTTCTGGGATCTCAGCTGCAGGATTTCCCGGCTGCAGGAGGGGAAGTGGGAGTAGAGCAGCCTCTCGGACCCTCCTGCGAGTGAACCACTGTTCTTGAATAAATGCCCCCTCATGTTGCCAGAACCCTTCAACTGACTTTCAGAGTTCTGGAGAAGTGCACTCTGACATTTTGGCCAATTTTCCTACTGCCACTTTGGAGGAGAAGAGTTTTCCGAGGGCCTCCCTCTGGGCCTCCCTCTGCCTTCTCCTCCCCTCATGTGCTTACATCTGAGCTGCTTTTCGTGTGCCCGCGCGTGTGGACTGGCCAGCCTCCTGCTCTCACTGTGCACCCAGGGGTCCTCTCTGTTTTCGGGTGCTCCTCTGGCACCCTCTCTGTCGGGGAAGCTGTGCTCAGGGTGTCTCATGGGCTCACAGCCCCTCCCCGGCCGCACTCCCCTCGCCACTCTGTCGCTGCTCCAGGGCCCTGAACCTCCTGGTAGCTCCTGGGTTTAGGTCTGAAAGGGGTTGGAGGGAGAGAAGTGTAGCGACTCTGCTGGGGTCTCAGACGCCCGTAGAGGAATGGACTTGCGGTTCTGAACACAACCGTGTTTCCCTCCGGAGCGACTCAGGTCAGGCTCCCCTTCTCTTGGCTGCCTCACTCTGGGGTCTGAGCTGCTCGTGGGGAAGTTTGCTGATGAAAGCGAAAACACGCTCCCTAGAGACTGGGTGTGGAATACTCTGTGTTTGGGGAACCTCCGGAGGCCTGGGGCAGGTTTGTGATGGGGTCCGTGATGGGGTCCCTCCACGCTCTGGCCATGCGGGGCAGAGGGACCAGGCTCGTCCCGCTGTCGGGAGCGAGCCTCCCGCGTGACTCGGCGGCATGTCTCCCAGCAGAGCGGGAACAGCTTCCACGTGTTCGACCAGGGCCAGTTCGCCAAGGAGGTGCTGCCCAAGTACTTCAAGCACAACAACATGGCCAGCTTCGTGCGCCAGCTCAACATGTGTGAGTACCCGCACCCCCGGCTCGCGGCCGGGGAAGGGGGGCGCCTGCACCACGGCTCTGAGTGGCCAGCGCCCGCGGGCCTGAACCCACAGTCCTCGGGGAAGGGTATGAAGCCACGTGGTGGGGAGGGCGTGTCGCCTGGGGCTTTGGGGTCTCCCTTAGACCCAGACCACCCGGTGGCCGCAGGCAGTGCTGGGACCAGAGCTGCGCCAGGCAGAGCCCTCCTCTGGGACGCTCCCGATGACCCTCAGCAGGGCAGGGGTCGGGCTGTCATTGGGGGTCTGGTCCCCAGCCCTGAGGCAGAGCGGCCCCCGCCCCGTCATGTGCAGACGGCTTCCGGAAGGTGGTCCACATCGAGCAGGGTGGCTTGGTCAAGCCGGAGAGGGACGACACTGAGTTCCAGCACCCGTGCTTCCTGCGCGGCCAGGAGCAGCTCCTGGAGAACATCAAGCGGAAAGTGACCAGTGTGAGTAGCGGCCTCCCTCTCTCGGCCTCCACAGATCCTCCTCCAGGCCGCGGGCATGCCGTGTCCCCTCGCTGTCCTGCGGGCCTGTCCACTGCCCACGGCAGCTCGGCGGCCGCCTGATGGTCTGGTCTGGCTCCACCAAGCCCTTTTCCTGACGGGCCCTCCCTTCCCTGCTTTGCACCTTGGGCTCCCCTTGCCCGTTCCCCCATCAGCCACCACAGCAAAGGTCCCTCTCAGGACTGCCAGCCCCTTGGCCTCAGCGGAGTCCGGGGGGCAGTGGGGTGGGGGTCCTCCCAGTGACTGTTCCCCTTGGGAACCCAGGGATCCACGCTGAAGAATGAGGACGTAAAGATTCGCCAGGACAGTGTCACCAGGCTGCTCGCGGACGTGCAGCTCATGAAGGGGAAGCAGGAGAGTGTGGACTCCAGACTCCTGGCCATGAAGCGGTAGGTTCTGTGCCACAGCACGTGGTGGGGAGGCGGCCGGACGAGGAGGGAAGGAGCAGGCGGGAGAGGGGCAGGCCTGGGAGCTGGCTTCTTCCCACCAGCCCCGCCTCCCACAGCCTGTGACACAGGCGCCCAGGCCTTCTGCCCTCCGGATGTAGAATTAGGTTTGGACTTGTGCTCACTCCCTGGGAGACGGGGGCTGACCGGCTTCCTGCCCCAGCAGGCAGAGCTGGGCTCCTCCCGCTGCCTCCCACCTGGGCACCCTGTCGGCTGGGGTGGGGGCGGGGGTTCTCCCCGGCTCTCACGGTGTCGGCTCTCCCACTGTTCCCCACCCCTGGGGCGTGTTTGGCCACCACATAACCAGTTCTGTGCTCCTGTCCTCAGCCAGGACCCCCAAGAAGGCTGGCTGGAGCCTTTTCCTATCACCTGGGGGCCCTGGGGACCTCTGGAACCACAGCCTAGGGTACCTGTTGTCCGCTCAGCTGTGCGTAGCCTCAGACCGTCTCAGGGGGCAGGGCCTCATGACTCCAGGATCACAGAAGAGGCTCCTGAGCTCTGACTGTGCTCACATTGGGGTCCAGCAGAAGCCACTGGCTATATGACGTGTGCAGAAGGGGGTCAGGTGAACTTGGCCTCCCGGGACATGGGTGCCTCTCAAGGTGAGGCCAAGGGGGTCAGTTCCGTGTCGAGGAGACGCTTGGGGGGCTGGCTCATTAGAAGGGCAGGCCACAGCCTGCTCACAGCCCTGTTTGCCCAGTTGGACAAGTGGTACCCAGGTGGCCCTTTCCACTCCTTGAAGTCACCTGTGAGCCATTTCCAGGCCTGGGGAGCAACCCCGAGCCCCCCAAAGGCACAGGACGACCCCCCATAGGCCGCTCTCCAGCCTGACAGCTGGGCTCGCCTTCCCTCCTCTCCTCAGGTTCAGTTGGGGCAGAGATGATTGGGGGGGTAAGGGGGCCCGATCCTGTGTTCTGCCTAAGCCCCCCAGCCCTTTCCTTAGGAGCCTCCTCCACCTGACCCCTCAGCCGGAGCGTCTGTATGTCCTCCCCCAGCTGTGTAGCCGAGCACAGAGGGGCCGCAGTGCCGTTACCGCCAGGCTCCCAGCCACCCGCGGGAACCGCACCCCAGACCCTACACCTGCCCGGGGCGTGGGAGGGGGCGCGGGGGTAGCTGACCGCCCCGGTGTGTTCCAGCGAGAACGAGGCCCTGTGGCGGGAGGTGGCCAGCCTGCGGCAGAAGCACGCCCAGCAGCAGAAGGTCGTCAACAAGGTGTGCGGCGGGCCTGGGGGGCGCCTGCTGGGCCCCGTCCCCAGCCGGGCTGACTGTGTCTTTCTGCCCACACAGCTCATCCAGTTCCTCATCTCACTGGTGCAGTCGAACCGGATCCTGGGGGTGAAGAGGAAAATGTGAGGCGTGGGGGGTGCCTGTTCCTCAGCACGGGGCCCTGGGCCTCCCTGTCTCCTCTTGGCTGAGTGGCGGGTGGCCAAGGCCCCGGGGAGGCCCCTGACCCCACCTCTCCCCGCCGCCCCGCAGCCCCCTGATGCTGAACGACGGCAGCTCGGCACATTCCGGGCCCAAGTACGGCCGGCAGTACTCCCTGCAGCACGTCCACGGCCCGGGCCCCTACTCGGTGAGCGCGCGGTGCCACGGGGCTGGCCCGGGCAGGGGTGGGCGCTGCTGCGGCTCCTGCCACATAGGCCGCCTCCCTTCGATGGCAGGCTCCCTCCCCGGCCTACAGCAGCTCCAGCCTCTACTCCCCAGATGCCGTCGCCAGCTCCGGACCCATCATCTCCGACATCACCGAACTGGCCCCCAGCAGTCCCCTGGCCTCCCCGGGCGGAAGCGTAGACGAGAGGTGGGGGCCGTGTCAACCTCCCGGCCGTCGGGGGGAACGGGGGCGCCCACAGAGCCGGCTGCTGACGTGTGTGCCCCCCATACGCAGGCCGCTCTCCGGCAGCCCCCTGGTGCGCGTCAAGGAGGAGCCCCCCAGCCCTCCCCGGAGCCCCCGGGTGGAGGAGGCCAGTCCTGGACAGCCATCCTCTGTCGTGGAGATACCCCTGTCCCCAACCGCCCTCATTGACTCCATCCTGCGGGAAAGCGAGCCTGCCCCCACCGCCCCAGCCACACCCCTCCCGGATGCAGGGGCCCGCCACCCCTCACCCTCACCCCCACCTGCCTCGGCCCCTGAGAAGTGCCTCAGCGTAGCCTGCCTGGACAAGTGAGTGCCACCCCCACCCGCCTCCACTGCGGTCTCTGGAAGCGCAGCCGGGCCTCCACCCAGGACCGTCCTGGAGGGGCTGGTACAGGGAGGTCGTCAGGCTGAGGGCACGGGGTTGCTGGGGGAGGCGCCTGCAGATCTGGCCCTGAGCCCAGAGTTTGCTTGTCCCACGTCCCCATTGCCTCAGGAGCCAAGGGTGTGTGGCCTGGCAGGCCTGTCCCACCTGCTCTCTGAGCCGCTCTGGCTGCTGCCGTCACCCCTTTCTGCAACAGGCCACTGCCCCGTCCTGCTGGCCAGCAGAGGGCTTGCCCCAGAGGCCAGGCGAGCAAGGGCGGGGGGCACGGAGTCCACTGGCCCCCACCTGCAATCGGGGGGCTCTTGTCTTTATATCTTGCAGTTTGGCTCGCGCTCCACAGATGTCTGGGGTCGCCCGCCTCTTCCCCTGCCCCTCCTCTCTGCATGGCCGAGTCCAGCCAGGGTTAGCGCCGTCCCCACTGGGGAGGGAGGAGGGCTCCGCCAGAGCTCAGGCCCCTCCCCAGCCTCGGACCAGACCCTGGCCTGGCCATGAGCACCTGGCCCTGCCTGGTGAACAGGTGTCCTGGGCCTTCTGCAGCAGGGAGCAGCCCCCCACCCACCCCAGGCTCTGGGGCCCAAGCCAGTGCCCCAGGTCACTGACTGACAGAACTGGGCCTCCCAGCCTGGCAGCTGCCACCCGTGCGGCCAGAGTCCCAGCTGCTGTGCTGACCCGCTTCCTCTCAGGGCGGGGCTGGGCCCCGTGGACACCTCCCAGGACCAGCCAGGCCACCCGTCCTGTAGCACAGGTCCACCAGGTGGCCCAAGACCTTCTTGGCCACCGCCTCCAGACCCACGCCTCCTTCCCCGCATGCACCAGGGCAGAGACCAGCCCTCCGTAGCCTGCCCACAGTTCCCTCTCCCCATCCCTGTGGTCTTCCAACGTAAAGGCAAGACCTTGTCAAGCCTGAAAAACTGCCCCCAGCCTTCCTGAGCACTGAGCCCCTCCTGGGCCCTCCTGCCATCTTGGCCCACCCCCCAGTGCTGCCAGAGGCCTTCCTGGCCCCACGGCGACCGGACCAGCCGGCACGGCCTCGGCTACCCTCCAGCACGCGTGCCCTGGGCCCACACCAGGGAGGGCGTGACGGGGGCCCGGGTTCGGGGGGGGGTGCAGCTGAGGGCAGCCCCCCCCACCCCGGGCTGGTGTGCGTGGGCACCGGCGGGAAGGCATCTGCCCGGGGGGTGCCTGGAGCTACGCTTGACCCGCCCCGCCCGCTCTGGCCAGGACCGAGCTCAGCGAGCACTTGGACGCCATGGACTCCAACCTGGACAGCCTGCAGACCATGCTGACGAGCCACGGCTTCAGCGTGGACACGAGCGCGCTGCTGGACGTGAGCGCGCCCTGCCCCGCCCCCGCCCGCGCCCAGCCCCCTGGCGCGGCCTGACCGATGTCCCTTCCCTGCAGCTGTTCAGCCCCTCGGTGGCCGTGCCCGACATGAGCCTGCCTGACCTCGACAGCAGCCTGGCCAGTGTGCGTAGGCAGGGCGGGGGCAGCAGAGGCGTGGGGGGTGGGGAGGGCGGGGACAGGGAGCCTCACTCTGCCCCTCCTGTCCCGGCAGATCCAGGAGCTCCTCTCTCCCCAGGAGCCGCCCAGGCCCCTTGAGGCGGAGAACAGCAGCCCCGACTCAGGTGAGCAGAGCCCCCAACCCCTGCCCTGCCGCCCGCGTGCCCTCCGGCCGGTGCCCTGACCCCGCCCCGCCCCCAGGGAAGCAGCTGGTGCACTACACGGCGCAACCCCTGTTCCTGGTGGACCCGGGCTCCGTGGACATGGGAAGCAGCGACCTGCCCGTGCTCTTCGAGCTGGGGGAGGGTTCCTACTTCTCGGAGGGGGACGACTACACAGATGACCCCACCATCTCCCTGCTGACGGGCTCCGAGCCCCCCAAAGCCAAGGACCCTACTGTCTCCTAGAGGCCCCAGGAGGAAGGCTGGCCGAGGGGCGAGGCGTGGACCCCGGTCCGCAGCGAGGGCCACAGCCCTGTGCCACGGCCTGCCTGAGGCTTACAGCCACGCGGGGACTGACGGCACTGACGGTCAGGATTGGATTTGGGATTTTTACATGAGTCCCCCTCACCCCTTCAGTAGAGATACACACATATGGACAGACGGACAGACGGACAAGACTGGCAGAGACCTATAAATGACAGACTCTACGCTGTGGCCTCCCGCGTCTGTTTCCTCCCGCCACCCCCCAGGGTGGGCCCTGGAGACATGGGTCCGGGAAGGGGGCTGGAGGTCCGGGCCGTGGTGGCCCCCTCAAAGAGAAGGTCGATGGTCAGAGCCTAGCCGTGCGCACCTGACCCCATAGGCCATGTGTGCGTGCTCACAATTCTTTATTCGAGGACCCGGAAGGGGGCAGTGGGATGGACCCACAGGGTCACCCTTCCCAAGACCTGCCCACGAGAGGGGTGGGGGAGCACGGGTGGAGGTGCTGGAGCCTCTTCCTGGCCTCGCAAGCCTGCTCATCACGCATTCTCAAGGCACTGGCTGGTTTGGGAGCAGAGGAGGGGTGGGGAGGGGACAGACCAGAGTGGCCTACCTGATGCTCTGTGCCCCCAGGCGTCCACCCACTACTCACCATCCCCAGTAGGGCCCAGGGAGTCCCTCTACCCCCGACTCCATCACAGCCAGAGGAGGTAGGGACGTGAGGCTGGGCAGATTCTGGGTGGGCTGGGGGCAGCATGGCCCTCGAAGCCACTGCCCAGGCACCCCCTCACCTGCCTTGTCAGACCACGTCTGTGACTGGGGCCCATCGAGCCAGACATGGCCTCGGGGTCTTTGATAGAGCCTACCCACCGAGTCAGGTGGGCACAGGGGCTCCGGGCTGCCCCCCATCAGGCCCGGCAGGTAATAGTCTGGGAGCACAGCTTCCTGAGGGCCACACTCAGGCGTGCACGTGAGCTGCCAAGTGCAAGGAGAACTGGGTGGGCTCAAACCCAGGGCAGCTGAGCCGGTGTTCCGGGCAGGGGCAGAGAGCCGGTGTTCCAGCCTTTGCATGGACGTGCTCAGGAGGAAGACCAAGGTTATGGGTCAGGCCCGGCCACCTGCCTCCCCCAAGAGCCGCCGCCCCAAGGGTCCGGGGACTCAGCCACCCTGAGCCTCACAGCCTAAGAACAGCACCAGCACGTGGCACCGTCAGGCCACTGGTTCTGATTCTTGGCCCTCGGGCACACTCCAGACCTCCAGCCAGTGCCCCGAGCCAAGGTCCCCTGCTGGGAAGTTCTCGGGCACCGTCTTCTTCCAGGGCCCCGGCACAGGGACCACGGAGCTCTGAGCTGCTCCCCCACCCCGACGACACACACATGCCAGGTTAACAACGGCAGTGACAGGACAGGACGTGTGACCTCAGCCAGGTCTTGCTGGGCGGTGGGGGTTGCTGCCCGTGGTACAGAAACGAGTGCCGGGGAGGAGTCGGCCTCACGGGCACTGTGGCTTTGCTCCCGCCCCTCCAGCCAGGACACAGCGCCCCGCCAGGGCACGGGCACCGGAAGGCCAGTGGGACTCCGAGCCCCCTCCCGAGAACGCCACCAGCACCCCACGACCCCAGCAGGCTGAGGGCAGCCACTCCGGACAGCACTTTATTGATCCCCTCAGACCCCTGGGCAGGGTCGGCACAGGTTCCTGGGACACTGGGCTGCCGTCCCTGAGTAGGGTAGGAAGGAGCCCCATAGGGGCAGAGAAGCCCTCCGGACGGCCAGCCCCGCCCCCCCCCGGCACACAGGTGGGGGGGCGGGCTCTGGCCATGGGCAGTGAGGCGGGAGGAGGAGGCCACAGGCCCGGCCGTGGAGCAGCTCAGGCCCCGGCCACGGGGGCCTCGTAGTTGAGCACGTAGTAGTCATGGACGTACATGAGCACGGCCACCGGCTGCCCGATGATGAGCGTCAGCCACACGGCCGCGTTGCCATAGTTGCCCTGGAAGAAGCGGCTCACCAGCCAGGCCAGGGGGATCTGGAGACGCGGGCCCAGGTCAGCCGGCCGCCGCGCAGAACCCGAGGAGGGGCGCAGGGCCGCGGGGGGGGGGCACGCTCACCTGCGCCATCATGCCCGTGAAGGCCCAGAGGCGGAACATGTGCAGAGGCACGCTCACCAGGTACTGCAATGGGGGTGACCGGCGTCAGCCGCCACCACGGACACGCGCGCCCAGGGGGCCAGGGACGGGGCCGACCAGAGTGACGGGCCGCACGCGCCCGGGGGACGAGGGCAGGGTTGACTGGAGTGACGGGGGGGCCGCACGCACCCCGGGGGACAGGGACGGGGGTGACCGGAGTGACGGGGCCGCATGCACCTGGGGGACGGGAACAGAACTGACGAGTGGGGGTCCGCATGTGCAGTCGGTGGTGGGGCACGGGCTCCGGGGCTGGTCGTGCCTGCGGGGCACTCACCTCGTGGAAGAAAGCCGAGGCAAAGAACACCCCGGTTCTGGCCACCCACTTGCTGCTGCCCCGGCGAAGCATGGGCTTGTAGAAGTGTCTGCAGAGGGAGGGGCCGCGGGCTAGGGCTGGGCCGGCACGCACGGCTGCCCGCAACTGCCCCCACCGCCGCCCCTCGCCCGCGCCCACCTGAGGCACCATTTGTGCACAGGGATGTTCCAGTTCTGCCAGAAGTAGGTGACGGACTCCGAGTTCCTGGGGGTGGAGAGCAGCGGGTGAGCGGGTGAGCGGGTGAGCGGCTGGCAGCCGGACGCCACCCCCCCTAGCCGCACACCCGAGGCCACCCACCACCAGTCCCGGTAGAACTCCCGGTCTCCGAACTGCATGAGCTCGGCCACGGCGTTCATGCAGGAGTGAAAGAACCAGTAGAAGAAGATGAGCCAGATGAGGTGATTGGGGACCTGCAGGGGGAGGCAGTGCCAGGTTGTGAGACCCGCCGCCCCCACCGGCTCCCGCCAGCACCCCACCACCAGGCTGCTCACCGCCAGCTTCAGGAGGCGCTCGATGATGCGGGAGTAATCCATGTCCTGCAGAGACAGAGCTCAGCGGGCTCCCCGAGCGGCTTCCCACCTGCCCTCCACCCCAGCCCGGGGGAACCTGAGCGCTCACCTTGAAAGGCTTCATGGAGTTCTGGATGGTGGGGACCATCCACTGCAGAGGAGGGCACAGCATCAGCGCCTGGGCCGCCCGGCCCCGCCCCCCTGCCCGGCCCTGCCCGGCCCTGCCCGGCCCTGCCCGGCCCTGCCCGGCGTACCTGCTGGATCAGCCCCACCTGGAGCTGAGTCAGAAACAGCTGAGGGAGGAAGAGGAGAGGAGCAGGCTGAGCCCCTCCAGCCCCAGGCAGCCCCCCCAGCCTACCACCACCCCCTGTCCCCGCGGCCAGCCCCCATCCTCACCATCTCCAGGAGCCGCCGCAGCAGGAAGCGCTTTCGGATTCGGGGAGAGCGGGGGAAGTTGAGCTCGTAGCACAGAGTGGGAGCAAAGAGGAAGTAGTACAGATCTGGAACAGGAGGCTGGGGCTAGCACCGGCCAGGCCGCGCCCTGCTGTCCCTGCGCCGCTGCCCTTCAGCCACGTCCCAGGGGGCGTCCTCACCACGGTAGGTCAGGTTGTCCGGGTAGCTCACAGCGCGCGGGGCGGCTCCCCCGTTGGCCTTCTTACCTGCGGAAGCTTCAAGCGAGGGGGGCGGGTGAGGCCTTGCTGCTGCCCAAGTCTGGCCCCAAGGCGGGTGGCACGAGCTCTGAGGCCCCAGCCCTGGGCAGCCCCTCACCAGCCTTGGCCCTGGCCTTGGCCCTTCGTTCTCGGCACCACAAGTTGACATCCCGGTAGGAGAAGAGCTTGAGGAACAGGATGGTGTACACCATCAGAGCCAGCACGGAGCCCACTGCGGGAGAGGCAGGCTCAGGCCACGGCCCTCCCACACAGCCCGCGGGAGAGCCACGGCCACAGCCCCTGCAGGCGGAGGGCCTGGGTCTCTCCTGCGGGCCTCAGAGACAGGCTGGGACACGGGTGGGATGAAGGAAGGGGCACACCTGGAGTGATGGACTCAAGCAGCAAGGCCACGGCCGCCGGGAAGCAGAGAATGGTGGCCAGGTTGACCACGTGCAGCAGCAGCCCTGCCTGCTCCGTCAGGGCACCCTGGGGTGGGTGAGGGGACCAGAGTGCTCAATTGGTGCCCCACGCCCTAGGCAAGGGGTCTCCCTGGCGAAGGGCTACCAGGCCTGGGGCACAGCCCCTCCCAGGAGAGCTACACACAGCCCTAGTGAGAAGAGCAGGCCCCTGGGCAGGGCAGGGGCGGGAGGGCTCAGCTTACCACTGCCAGGCGCCTCTCCACCTGGAACGCAGCCGCGGCAAAGACATTGGCCACTGAGGGTATAAATGTCACAGGGCAGGTTCAGGCCCCAGTCGAGCCCTGTCCCACCTCCACCCGAGGCCCTCCTTGGCTCCCAGCTCACCAATAACTAGACACAGGGCGGGCCAGCTGTAGGGGTCCTTCAGGAACAGAGACACCACCTGGATGGGGTCCACCAGGATGCCGTACCTGGGGATCGGGGGGATAAGGCCTGAGCAGGTGGGGACGGGCTTCAGGGCGGGGCCGGGGCCCTGGGGAAGACACTCACTTGATGAGGTTTTCTAAAAATAGCCGTGCGTTGCCCAAGATCTGCAAGAGAGAGGAAGGGCCCAGCCCGTTAGCCCTGGCCACGGGGAGCCCCGCCCCCCGGCTCCTCTCAGAGCCCACAGGGGCAAGAGCCCCAGGTCCCGAGGGACACCCTGTGAGCCCAGGCCTATCTGGCCTGCAGGCCAAGCTCCAAGACCCACCACCCTCCTCACCCCACACTAGCGCAGGGAAAGGAAGTCCTTCTGCGATGCCCCCATCACCCCAACAAGAGGGGATCGACCCCAACACCAGACACCGGTGTCTGTAGCAGCACAGACTGACCCACTGCCTCACAGCCCTCATCGGTCTCACTGAGCTGGTGGATGCCCCAAGGCTCAAGGAAGGGGCAGCCACTCCCTGGGGAGTAGGGAGAGGCGGCTGACCAGAGTCCCCAGGGGCCAGGCTGAAGCCCAAACGTCACCTGGCACTCGCGCCCCTGCCCCTCTTCTGCTATCCTGTGGGGCTCCAGGCCCGGGCCCGGGGCCCCAAAGGAGCTCCCAAGGACAGAACCCCCATGGAGATGGGCTCCTGGCCCTGGCCTGGGGCTGCGGAATGGCTTCCCTCTGTAGGCACAAGGGTCTCCTACTCCATCCCATAAGGTTCAGACCCTGCCGAATGCCCCAAACTCAGGTTCGGGCCATGGCTCGTGGTAGATTCTGAGGAAAAGGGATGCTGGGCAGCGGACACCGGTGGGATCCCTTACCTGGGTGGTCAGGGAAGGCTTCGCAAGGAGGTGAAAACCTGAGAGACACAGGGGCCCTGCCCTCCCCCAGCCACCAGCCTGGCCTGCCAGGCACAGATGTGCCGTCACCATGCCTGGTGGTGGCCTGTCTGGAAGGCCCACAGGAGCCGGAGCTGCCGATGGGCCGTGCTCACCCCCAGGCCCAGGCCATAGAGGGAACATACCAAGCAGCCCCAAACATGGGTGCACATCTCCTTCAGCGAGGGGGTGGGAGAGGCACCAGAAGCAGGGGAGAGGTTCTGGGGCTGCACCAAAGGGCCAGGTGGGCCCACGAGGTTGCAGGCAACAGGAGTGCTGCCTGAGCTGCCAAGGGCCCACCCTCCAGGGCTGCCTCTACAAACCCCAGGCCAGTAATGGCGTCCAGAGGCCAAGTACACACTTCCTGAGGGTCAGGCAGGCGTCTGGCCCACTGTCCCCTTGCTCAGCCGGCTCCCACCCACCATACCGCATTGCCCCTCCCCCTAGCTCCACGGAAAGCCTCCTGGACCCATGGGCAGGGAGGATGTGGGTGTGCCTGGAGCCCTTTCCACACAGGTAACCAGAGGAGCCACACCCGAGACGGGTGGTGATGTCAGGGCAAGGGTCAAAGGCCTCTGGCCACATCAGCCTGAGTGGTGAGGGCTGGGCCCAGACAGGCCCTTGCCCCCTGCCCCTCCCTGAGGGCCACCCCTGGCTCCAGCGGCTGGGCTCCAGCGGCTTCTGGGCCAATACTGCCGCCCCATCCCCACACGGTGCCAGGAGGGACCAGGGCGGACGGTGAGGGAGGCAAGGGCCCCATCTAATCCCTCGCTGCAGGCCCCCTAGGACCAAGGCTGAAGGAGAGAGGCTCGGTGCCTTCAGAGTCAGGGCCTGGAGCTGCCAGGCTGAGCCCAAGAGCCATCCGCTTAGCCCCGCCCCCTCCGCAGGCCAGGCCTGCCAGGGGCTCCACACCCACAAGCGCCATTCAGAACAGAAGCAGCTGTTTGACCCCCAAGACCACTCACACCTGTTGCGGCTGGGGTTCAACAGGGACAAGAGTCGACTGTGTGGCCAATGCAGGGACCGCCACCAGGTCTCTCCCCTCCAGCCCGGGCCCGACTCACCAGCATCACCACACACCAATTCAGGATCCCGCGGTAGTTGCTAAAGCCACTGTCCGAGCTGAACAAAGAATCCTGTAGGCGGTGGCACCTGGAGGCGGGAGACACACCCTCTCAGAAGCAGGTAGCGGCCAGGCAGGGCTGGCCCACCAGTCCCCAAGCTGTGAGAATCCCGCCCGCCTCCAAGCACAGGGCCAGGTCGGGGCCTGCACAGAACCCGGAGCCAGCCTTGGGGTCTGGGGCCCAAGCCAGAGCAGACCACAGGCTCTCCCTCAGAGCGACCGGCCCATCCTAGCCCAGCAGGACAGTCCGCGCCCCACACCGCCCTCTATTCTGCCCACACATCCTCCTCCCCGTTCACCATCACAGAAGACCCAGGCAGGGCCAGGCTCTCGGGACCGCCCAGAAGCCTGCCCTTCCAGGTAGCGGGCAGGTCATGCAGCAAACAGGAGCAGGACAGCCGGCCCTGCCTTGCCCGGGGCTACAGAGGCTGGAGCTCCCAGGCCAAGAGCCCGTCCTTGCTTCCCAGAGGCCTCTAGCTGCCACCATACGCTACAGCCACAGATGGTGACGTGCCTAAAGAGTCCACTCCAGGGATGTCGAGGCCCACCCGCCAGGCAGCTGTGTAGAGGGGCAGGCAGGGGCTGAATCTGCTTTGCTCGGCCCATCCCACCGCCCAGCGCACCAAGGGGCCCCCACCTCCAACAACCTCCCCCCAAGGTTTGGCCCATGCAGGTTCCGGTGTGCACAGAGCCCCAGGCCAAGAGCCAGCCGGGCGCCTGGACTCACACGCACTTTCCCAAGGACAGGGCCCCTCAGACATCTGCACAGCCTCCAACTATTGCTGAAAAAGTATCACCTGTTCCGGGTTATAACCACAGGGTCAGCACTGTGTTCCTGCCCAGGCCGAGGGGGCCAAGAAGAGCCCACCCAGGGGCCAGGAGCCTGATGGCAGAGAGACCTCCACAGAAGCAGGGGAGTTCCCACCTACTAATGGGGTTGGGGAAACACAAGCAGACCCTCACATCCCCGCGTGGTCCTCAGAGTGACACGGAGCTGGCAGAAGGGCCACAGTGCCTGGGGCAAGGCCCAGACGCAGTTCCCAGCTCACTCAGCCTGCCCCGCCCCACCCAGCTGCCATGCCCCCAGGAAGCCTCACGCGGCATTGAGCAAGGCCCCCAGTTTGGTAAGACACGAGGCCAGGAACTCCCCTTCTCTCCCGTGGACAGGCATCTCCACCTCTTGAGGCCCCCAGGCAGGAGAAGTGGACTCAGAGGCATACACAGCAGGGGCGCCATAGCACAGATGTCCTCTCGGGGCTGACCCACCCTCCATCACAGGCCTTGCTGTGGGTTAGGGTGGACACCCGGAGGTGAGGGGCTGGGCAGGCTGAGGTGCTACTTGGCCGTCTGTAACCTGGCCAGAGGCACAGTCCACACCGCACCTGGCCCTCCAGCCTCCCCCACTCACAGGTCTCCTTGTGTCCCTCTCCCATCTGTCCTGGGCCTTGCAGGGAGGCCACAGGAGACCCTCTCTTCCCTGAGACTCTGCACCTGCCTTTCTGCAAGGCAACCAGAGGCCCAAGGCCCCACTCCCCAGAGAGGACAGTCTCTGGGCCCGTCTGCTAGATGAGGCCTCCCCAGCCCTTTTGCCAAGTTTGAGCCCATGCACTTGCACTGGAGCTGTCCCAGGGCCACCTTGTGCCACAACCTGCCCCCCCATCTGCACGTCAACACCCATCCAGCAAACATTTCACAACAACGTGACCCCTGTCACCAAGAAGACCACGCTGCTTTTATTTTCAGCAATTTTGGTGAAAATCTCGGCCGTCAGGCTCTCAAGGCCTTCCCCAACCTGCCCGCAGCCACTCCCTGGGTCCCTCCACAGGGCTCCTGACCATCCCCAAGCCCAGGCAGCAGAGACCCAGGAAAGGAAGCACCATGCACCAAAACCCACAAGGCCCAGCCTTGCCGTCAGAGTCAGCGGTGGGCCAGAGGGTGGACGGGCGGGATCTGGCACAACACCCAGAGCCGTCTATGTGTTGGCCTCTCCCCTACTACCCAGGCCGCCCACACCTCTGCCCTCTAGCAGTTCCACATTTGCTCCCCAGGTCCACCCAACCAGCAGGGCCACTGGAACTCATCACCTGTGTCACCTCACTCAACCCTCACATGAGCTTTGGGAGGCAGCCTCAAGGGGAAACTAAGGTTTGCCAAAGTTTAAAGCCTGCCCGGGGCACAGCCCCCAAGTGTGGATCACACCTGGGGACCACATGGTTCAGCTTCAGGGCCAAGCAGAGCAAAGAGGGGACAGAGTGCCAGCTGTCCTCCCAGCTGCCCCTCCTCAGCACTCCCTTCAGCCGGCCTCCGGGCTGACCCTTGGGATACAAGAGGATGCGTGCGCTCCCCACAACCCGATACCCTGCTGGGGAGGAAGAAACAGGACATCCCAGGAACCAACACCCGGGGGGAGCCCTGCCCAGAAGGCCCTGCCTGGAGTGCCCAGGAGCCAAGGGCCAGACGGCCTGGGCACTGTGTACGGCGCCCCCTCCTTCCTGCCGCACAGATGCACCTTGCCATGGCCGGAAGAAATGAGTTCACACCCAGAGCCTGACCCCGCTTCCCGGGCCAAGGTGAGCAGGAAGTATAGGGAGGGGAGGAGGCCTGGAGCCCAGGGCACAGGGAAGGAGAGGCAGCAAGCAGGGGCGCCTGGGGGGCTCAGGTGGTTCAGTGTCTGCCTTCGGCTCAGGTCATGATCCCGGGGTCCTGGGGTCGAGCCTCACATTGGGCTCCCTGCTCCATGGGGGGCCTGCTTCTCCCTCCCCCTCTGCTGCTTCCCCTGCTTGTGCTCTCCTGCTCTCTCATTCTGTCAAATAAATAGATAAAAATCTGAGGTGAGGGGAGTGGACAAGGAGGAGAAACCTAGGGACCAAATCCCAGGACAGCCAGAGCAAGGCCTGGGCCTGTCGGCCCCCTGGGGCCGTCCGACATCCGGGCCTGAGGAACAAGCACACATGGCCTGCATGCCCCAGAGACCAGGAGGCGCCCTAACTGCCAGCTCCCCTCCGGCCCCGGGGCACCTCCCGCTCCTCTTCCCAGGGGCCCGGACTTCAAAGGCTGCCACTCACTTGGCCCAACTACCAGGAGCACAGGTGAGGCTTCGGGACACCTGGCCTTGGCAGAGCAGGGAAGTGACTGACGATCCCAGAGTGGCGACGTGGCCCAAAGCCAACACCCCCGTCTTACACAAAAGGACACCAACTCCTGCCACCTCTGCAGGAGATCATGCAGCCATAACCCCTGCCTCCTGGAGGGCAGTCAGCAGAGGGGACTCTAAGGCCCTCCTGTCCTTCGGAGCCTCCTCAGCACTGCCCCCAGCCCACGGGGAGCAAGCACCCCCTCGGTAAAAACTCCGTCCCCTGCCACAGCGCCTTCACAAACCCCGGGCCTGACCTTTGCTCGGGCTGCTCAGTGCGGAGATTATCTTATCTCCAGGTGGACTGTGAGCAACCCAAGGGCAAGGACCCCAGCCACCCTCACCCACCCTCTCGCCACGGTGAAGAAAGCTGAAGAAAGCCCCTGTTCGTGTTTACCGAGAGAGCAAGTCCTTGCCGGCAGACGGACTGACCCCCCACTTCCTCCTTGATTACCTCTAGCCCCAAAGGCAATTCCAAAGCTTAAGCCCTGAGGATCCTGGGCCAGAGGAAAGGCCAGAAGTGGGAGAGCGAGGCTAGAGGTGGCAACAGGATCACTTGGAGCGGGCCTGAAGGAGGGACCCAGGACCTGGCCCTCAGGTCCTCCCCAGCAGCCAGGCTTGCTCCCCAACCACTTCCTGTCAGTCCTTCAGCTAAACAGGGTGCCCACTTGGGGGCACTTCGAGTCCCTCTCCTGTACCCCAACCTGGGGGTAAGAGTCCCAATGCAGGACCCAACCTCGTTCCTGCAAGAAGACACCTGTTTTGGGGACGCCTGGGTGGCTCAGTTGGTTGAGCGGCTGCCTTCAGCTCGGGTCATGATCCCGGCGTCCTGGGATCGAGCCCCGGATCAGGCTCCTTGCTCGGCGGGGAGCCTGCTTCTCCCTCTGCCTCTGCCTGCCACTCCGTCTGCCTGTGCTCACTCTCTCTCTCTAACAAATAAATAAATTAAAAAAAAAAAAAAAAAGAAGACGACACCTGTTCTGGAAACTGAAGCCGGGGCCCAGGCCAGCCAAGCTCTGGGTGACGGAGGGACCCCCATGAAAACAACTCTGGGGACAGTCTTCAGGGACACGGCCCTGCCCCTGTCCCTCAGGCAGCCCCAGTCTCCTGTGGGCTGCCTGCCCAGCAGGGCCACCGTCCTCTACAAGACTCCCAAGCGCCAAGGCACCCCTCACAGCCCTCAGGAGAGACCGCCCTGGTTACAAACCACCCGCTCCCACCCGACTCCTTGCAGACAGGGAGAACCCGGGGTCCCGGGCTACCCTGGGGAAGACGACGTGTGGAGGGGTGGGGGGGTCTGGAAGCCGGACTGCTGCCGGTTCCCCTCTGCACCCCCACGTGGGTGACCTTGGCAAGGGACTCCCCACTCCTGTGCCTCAGTCCGCCCCCCCCTCAGGGACCCCAGGGGCACACCTGCCCACGCCAAGTCCGGGAGCCAGGCTCGCGCACTCGGAGTCCGCGCTGCTGCGGTCATGCCCGGGGCACTGAGGGTGGTCCCGGGCAGGGGGCAGAGGTTAGGGGTGGGGCGCCTCGCTACCTCAGATCCCAGTGGCCGCTGCCCCCGTCGGAGCCTCCGTTCTCGTCCTTGTCGGGGGCCGGGGCCGGCGCGGGCGCGTCTCCCGCGGGGCCCACGTCCCGCACCTCTTCCGCCGCCGCGGGCCCGCCGCCGCCCTGGCTCGAGGGCCGTGAACCCGTCCTCCGGCGCCGGGAGCCGCCCGCGCCGCCGCGGTCGCCCATGGCCTCAACCCGCACCGGGCCCGAGCAAAGCCGTGGCCCGCCGGGCTCGCAGCACCCAAGGCCCGCGGCTCCGCCCCCAGGCCCTCGGCCAACCGCCGCCACCGCCCCCTGCCGGACGCCGTAGCCCGCGCGCTGGCCCCGGCCGCCAATCAGCGCGCGCCCTCCGGGCCGTCCAGGAACCGCGGGCACGTCGCTCCGGGAGCCCCTAACTGGTCAACCGCCGGAGCGCGC
This sequence comes from Eira barbara, assembly GCA_020311275.1. NCBI lineage: Eukaryota > Metazoa > Chordata > Mammalia > Carnivora > Mustelidae > Eira > Eira barbara. Next base: position 547,164 of record JAHRIG010000026.1, on the reverse strand, counting down.
GCCCGTTTGTAGTCCGCGGGCGCGCGGAGCACCCTGGGAGTCGTGGTCGCCCCGCGCGGGGCACCCTGGGAGTCGTGGTCGCCCCGCGCGGGGCACGCTGGGAGCCGCGGTCGCCGGGTACACCCGCGAGCGCGGCTGGTGCCGGGCGGCCCGAGGCGGACCTTGTTCCCCGCGGGCCTCTGCGTCTCCACGGAACGCGCCAGGCCTCCTGGCAGCGCCGAGCCTCCCCCCACCGCTTCCGCTGCTCCTCCCGCTCTGCCAACGCGGGGCTTCGCCGCTGCTCGGCCAGGCGCGGAGTGCGGGGTGTGGGTGACTCACGAAGGGCCTCGCGGTCGCGTCCGGCCCCGCGGCCGTGTCCGTGGCGACCCCCCTCGCCCACCGCCCAGCGTGTTGGCCCCCGAGCGCACGTCGGGGCGCGCTGGGGTCCCACGAGCCCCCTAGTCACCACCGCAGAAGCCCCTGCTTTTCCTGGGCTCACGCTGTTCACGCGAGCGCCAGACCTTCTCGGAGCCGGAGGAAGGCCCCAGGCCCCGCGGCCCCGGGACGCCCGCCCTGCCGACTGACTCCTCGTGGAGGTGCCCGGCGGGGATAGGGAAGGTGTAGCCCCCAACTCCCACCCCGAGTGGCCAGGCCCTGGCCCCCCGTCCGTCCGCCCCCGTCCGCAGACTTGCCGGGCCTCCCGCGTTTCCACCCGGGCTAGTTTTGCCAGGGCGTGGGGAGCCTGGGGTGCCGGATTGCGGGGACCCAGAGGCTTCCGTGTCCTTGCACGACCGCACGGTGCAGCCCCCAAGTGGGCAAGTGCGCCTCCCACCTTAGCTCGACTCTCCTCTCTGCCCGGGGCGTGTAGTGGGAACGTCTAGGATTTCCGGGGGCGGGGTTCGCCGGGGGCCCAGGCCGGGTTTACCCAGCATCAAAACCCATTAGCCATTCGCTCCTAAGTTGAGCAAGGCCGAGAGGAGTGCCTGTCTAGAAGCAAATAAACCGAGAGGGAGGTTCAGCCTAAGGCCAGCGGCCTCTCCCGGTGCCCTGGCCACTGCCTTCCCGTCGGGCTCATTCGTGTTCCACCACCTTCACCACAGTGCCTGGGCCCCCTGGTGCCACATTCCTGTTGCCACTGGGCCATCTGGGATTGATACCAGCCTGGCATCCCTACCTGGCAGGCTGCGGCTACCTGGCAGGTGTCTTTGAGTCACCTGCCAAAGGGGCTGCCCTGATTGGGCAGGAGAGCCCCTCCCCCGTGGTTATGCAGCCCGACCTGGGTGAGTCAGTTTCAACCTCGTCTCCTATCCAGTCTTTTTCAGAACTCGCGCCTGTTCACTGGCTGGCCTGGGCCAGGCAGAGACAGGCCTTTCTGAATACTGATCCCAAGGGAGGGCTAACAAAGGAGAGCCTGCAGTGTAGGAGTGAGCCCTGGGAGCTCTGCCACGCACGCCCACGAGTCTCTGCGTGCCTTCTGGCTGTGCCATCCTCCCAATACAGAGCCAAGAACTACAGGGCCCGCCCAGGCTGTCAGAGAAGATTGATGACTGAGGCGCCCAGTAGGCCTGGAGAGGCGGGGTGCCGTAGTCATAAAGGGTGAAGAGTCATGTTGGAAGCGGCCGCCTGCATCCACGTCGGGCTCCAAGCCGTTGGCGGGCCTGTGTCAGCAGGAGCGAAGCGACCAGAGTGGACAAGGGATCACCAGGGAGGACCGGTCCAGCGGGGCACTGGAGCAGAGCACAAGGAGAGCAGGACAGTGGGTTAATAGGCAGGCACGGGCTGTGAGAGCCGCAATAAGGAGAGCCTCAGAACCCGGAGCGGGGGAAGGGCCCGGAGGGAGGCAGGGAGGCCTGTGCGAGGGAGGGGCACGTGGGGGCCTTGGGAGGGGGAGGGGGTCAGCACTGGAGCTTCCTACGACACCCACAGCACCAGTTACCTCAGGGTCCAGGGGAAAATGAGGCCCAGGGTGCCAGAGGAGAGGGGAGAGGTCAAGGTAGGCGGGGTTGCTTGGTGACAAAGGGGTACAAGAGGGTTGTGGAGGAAAACTCAGTGGGGATTTCCCGGCCGGGGGCAGCAACTGATTAGGGGACCAGAGGCCAGGAGCCTTACAGGCCTGGCTGGCAGAGATGCAGAGCTTAGAAGCTCAGCCTGTGGCAGGCCACTGAGGCCCGTGAAGGGTCTGGCCCACTGGGACACATAGGACATGGTGGTCAGCTGTCAGGCCGCCCGTTCTCCGGGATGTGAAGTCCTGTCCGGGGAAATCTGTGGAGACTGAGGGTTGGACTTGCTCCAGGCCTCAGGGAGGCGGTTTCCCTTCTTCCATCCCATGGCCTCTCAGACTCCTGGAGAAGCAGAACAGCCCATCTAGACCCAGAAGCTGGGAAGGAAGGAGCATTCCTCACCCACGCGTGATGGCTGCTGTAGGGTGGATGGGGTATTGGGGAAGGGCTTGTGTCAAAGGCAGGCCTTGGATAAGCTGTTCTCCCAGAGGCTGATTTTTCATATACAAATTGAGCTCTGAAGCCCACCTCAGCCCCGGGACTGGGACTGTAAAAGTCAAGGATCCCTGGGCAGGAGCATCTGCACACTGACCTCTCCCAATACCACGGGCTTTCACTCCTGAAGTGTTTACTGCTGACAGCGCTCCCCAGAAGAGGGCATCCCCCTCCATGTGAGCCCCACCCTAAGCACGCTACAGGCCAACTTCCTGCAGGTCAGGCTCCCCTGCTGTCCATCCCGATGATGTCTGGGCAGGCCTGTCTCCTGCCAGGGTTCACACGGCTGGCCCTGGGATCATTTGGTTCAACTGCATGACTCCAAAGACTTTGGGCCTCTGGCTCATGCCTGCCTACCTGGGTATCAGAAGGCATTGCTGGGGCAGGGGTCCCTGTCCTTGGGCTGTCCCTGACCAGCACAGTCCAACCCCTCATCTCAGTTTGATTCATCCTAAGGCTCAAGGCCTGTGGGTGGCTGTGGAATCCTGTGCGGCCCGCCCGGAAGCAACACGGGTCAGCTGTCCACAGAGGCCTCCTCAGACAGTGAGGGGTTAGGGCGTGGGCAGCACACAGCAGCAAGGGGCTAGACCCTGCACCCCCTACTGGCCCCCCCTTCCTCCACTGGCACTGACGAGGGTTTGTTGCGGGGTGTCAGGCCCCAGGGGCTCCTACAGGGAGAGCAGGCCATAGGTCTGCAGGCCCTGCTGTACCTACTCTGGGGACTCCAGATCTCTTCTGGGCTGGCCTGACCAGGCTGGAGACCCTTAGCTCCCTCAGTTCTGGGCACAGAGCCGATTAACCCGCCACGGGACAAATGCCAACTGCTTTTTGGGGGAGTTCTCCCACAGCTTGGCCTGCCAGGCTGGCCCTTCTGGGTGGAAGAGAGCCTTCTTGCAAAAGGGGACACTGGTGCTCCCTGACAAAGGCAGTGCCCAGCCCTGGGGCCGCGTGGGCCAGCTGCCATTCCCAGCACTGTACCTGCACCAGCCTTGCCTCTGGGACCCAGCACGACTGGGCAGCCGACCCCCAGACATCCCAGCGCCCCCCTGTGGCATAGGCCCAGCATTGGATACATCAACCCGACACTCCAAGTTCTATCAAGAGTGGCATTTATTCTCCTCGTGGAGGTGCGGCGCTCCGGGGAGCTGGTGCTATTGTGCTTAGGAAGGAGGTCTGTCCGTCCGTCCGTCTGTCCGGCCGGCCCAGCCCCAAACGGGGGCGGAAGAGGGGCGCGGCCCGAGTAAAAATCCCGGCCTGTTCCGGGTGGGTGGGAGTATGTACAAGGCGGCGGGGCGCAGGCGGGGGGTGGGGGCGGGGCAGGCCGGCGGCCGCAACCCCCACCCGAGGGCCCCCGCATCTCGGGCCCTACTCGTAGAATCAGTACAAAATAGGTGCTACCTAAACGTTCCTTCTACCTGAATTCGCTAAGTCGGTTATTGTGCTGCTTAGTTATGGGGGCGGGAGGGGGCCCATGGCTTTCCACGGCGGCGGGGTGTAGGGAGAAGCAGGAGACCCTGGCCGGCCCATGGCCCTCTGGCCTTCTCCTTAGGTAGGTAGACCGGCATGTGGGAGTAGGGCGGGGTGCCTGTGTGCGTGTGCATGCGGGTGTGCCCAGCACAGGAGGGCAGGCCCCAGCCTGGGAGCTGTGTGGACCCCGAGGTGTGGTGCAGAGGGTTTGGGATGCGGGCCCTGCTGTGCTGGGCCCTCAGTCCACTCCTGCAGGGGCTGCTCGGTAGCAGCTTGGTGCCCACGGGGATGGGGCTGACCAGGTCATACACTCCAGCGCGCACCTTTTGTCTGGCCTGGGGCCCTGGCCCCATACAGCAGAGCCCAGGGTGGCCAGAAGATGGAAGGACTGAGAATTGGTATGGGCGGCCTGGTCGTGCTGGGCCTTGGGGCCCTGGGTCTGTGCCACCTGAGCTGAGAACGCCAGGTGCGAGTCAAAGGGAGAGCCCAGTTGCACCCAGCAGTGGACCCGGGCTGGGGCAGGGAAGAGGCGAGGGGATGCAGGGTTGGGTCTAGGGACCAGGCCTTTCTCTGCGTATGCAGCCCTCCTTGGCCCGCCCAAACCTGACGGACCCCTGTGGCGAACACGCACCCCTGCAGGTCGCTGCATCCCTAGCTGACTCTGCAGCGGGCCTGGCACAGAGTGGGTGGGTGATGGATGACTGAAGGAGGGGTCTTGGGGGCAACCACCCCGCCCCTGCCCCTGGAACCATTACACCCGCAGGACTCTGCCGTGGGGGAGTAGGGAGGAGGAGGGGAAGAAAGTCTGCGCGTCCGGCCCCGCGCAATGTCCCTGATCTAGGGGCCTATGGGGTGGATAGGGCAGGGGGATACCTGATTCTCAGTAACTCTAGAGGCGGCGGCAGCTTCGCATGCAGTGCGCATTATTGCTCTATAGTCGGCATCGGACTAACTAAGAGGGAGAGGGAGCGGGCAGCCCCGGGAAGGGACAGGAGGAGGGTTGGGGCTGCATGCAGTGACGTCACAAAGGCGGCGGCCAATGGGGCGGGCCCTTGGGGCGGGGTCGCCGCCGAGGCTTTGGCATAGACGGGCAAAAGTTGGCAACAGAGTGGGGGCGGGGCCTGGGGCTCGAGGGTAGGGCCCAGGTAGGGGCGGGGTTCAGGGGCGGGGAAAGTGATCCCGGACATCCCGAGCCCCCGGCGTCGGCGGGAAGGATGGGGGCCTCAGCGCCCCTTCCCTGACCCGAGTGCAATCCGTTCATAAATAAAACGTACAAATACAGAAAGAAAGAAACCCGACGCATCCGCAACCCCCCCAGGGGGCTTTACCCGCAAAGCGAATACAGAGAGGTGTGTAATGGGCCGTGCCCAGGCCTGCCTGCCGGGCCCCAGGATCCGTCCTCCAACACCGAATGCCCGGGGACGAGGGAGGGGGCCCCGGGGCAGGGCGGGAGTGGGGTCTGAGGAGGTCGGATAAGTCCATGCGATTCGATATGCGTCATTATTATTCGTTATGAAGGACAGAGCCCGGGAAGCTGGGCTGGAAGAATTCGGATTTGGCCGAGGATGCGAGGCGAGGGCGGGAGAGCGGCTTGGACTGAGGCCCCAGAAAGAACCCGAGGGAGAGGGGTGCCGCCGTCCGCCTCTCTCCCTGATCCCCAACGCGTCTATCACTCCTGGGGTTCAGCGAAGACTGTGGAGTAGGGACGCCTCTGCAGGACCCCCGCTCCTGCTCCTCCCCCGGTCTGCTCCCTGGACGTCTAGGCCGCAGGCCTGGCCCTTGGAAGGCTTGGGAAAGGGGTGGGGAAGACCTGAGTCTCTGCGACGCGATCCAGGGGCGCAGAGGAGGGAGGAGGGGGTGCTGCCCACCTCACCCCACCCCCCCGTCTTCAGAGACCTAACTCGGAGATGAGGTTCGGTTCTGGGTCTCCTCGACCCTATTGCTGGGAAAAAGCCTGGGGCACCCTGGAGGGGAAGGGAGGGGGTTCGGGGTGGGTCTCCCCTCAGGACCCTATTGCTTGAAGGGGCCGACAAGGCCCCTGGCGGGCAGGGCGGGGCCGGACCCCCTCCCTCTATTGCTGTGAGGAGGGGCCCGCCCTCCGGCCCCTCCGCCCGGAAGCTGGCGGAGACTTCCCTGGGGGCCCGTATTGCTGAGAGCCGACCCGGCTGGGCTGGCGGAGGCGCCGCCGCCCTAGGCCTGCACGGGACTGAGCTGCGGCGAAGCGGCGGGCGCCTGGGCCGCGGGGCCGCCCCCGCCAGCGCCGCCTTTGAAGCATGCAGACTCGTAGTGCTTGTTGAGATAGGACTTGAGCGCGAAGCTCTTCTTGCAGCGCTTGCACTGGAAGTGCTTGAAGGCCGAGTGCGTCTGCATGTGCGCGCGCAGGTTGGAGCGGTCGGCGAAGGCCTTGCCGCAGTGCGCGCAGCCGAAGGGCTTCTCGCCTGTGTGGGAGCGCATGTGGCCCTGCAGCAGCCAGGGCCTCGAGAAGGCCTTGCCGCACACGCCGCACTTGTGGCGCAGGTCGTGCGTGAGCAGGTGCATGGCCATGGCCGGCATGGACACGTACACCTTGCCGCACGTCGGGCACCGCCGCGCCAGCTGACTGTCCAGGCTGCGGTGCGTCTGCTTGTGACGGCTCAGGTTCGACGACGTGGCGTACGTTTTCCCGCACTCGCCGCAAGCGTGCCGGCCCCCTGCGCCGCCAGCCCCAGGCCCCGCGCGCGCCTCCGTGCTCACCCCCGCGCGCGCGCCGCCCCGGCCCCCGGCCCCCGATCCCGAGCCGCGCGCACCCGCCCCGGCCCCGCCTCCGCCGTCGCAGTCGGGAGCTGCCGCGGAGGCCGTGGAGGGAGCCGCGGCGTTGGTGGCCTTACGGCGCGAGCGCCCGTCGGTGATGAAGAAGGCGTCAGCCGCGTAGCCCTCGCTGACCGCCGCGTCGCCGTTGATGTAGCCGCCCGCGGCTGTAGCCAGCTCTGGGCGCGGGGTGGGAGGCGGTGCCGAGCCCGCGGCCGCCGGGCCCAGTTCTCCACGCACGGCCGCAGCGTACATGGGCTCTGGGGACGGCCCTTTGAGCAAGGCCGCCTCGGCATCGCCATCGTAGACGGAGGCGGGCCCCGCGTAGTCGTTGAGGTATCCTGAGGGCCGAGGCGGACAAGCGGACAGAGGGAGGGGAACCGGGCAGCGGGCGAGACACACACGGGAAGGCGGCGGGCGACACGGGGTCCGGGAAGAAGGGAACAAGAAAAAGGACAAAGGAGAAGGGGCCGGGGGACCGCGGGGCAAGGCGGATGGAGGAGGCAGGGAGGGGAAGAGAAGAGAGGACAGATGAGACCCGGCCGGCCCCGGCTCCGCCCCCGCCTCCCGCCCCACCCTCGCAGGGGGAGGAAAGAGGCGCATCCTCGGGCGCGGCTGCCCCCCTTCCGCGGAGCCTCAAGGTCAGGGGGGAGGGGCGGCGCTTCCCTCGCCCTTCTTCCTCCACCCTCCTCCCCCTCGGGTTCTCCCCACTTCAGCAGTTTTCCCTGATTATGCAACACACTGCGGACCCGCAGCGCACAAAGCCGGGACCGCCCACCGAGGGACCCCGTCGCTCCTGCCTCTGCGGGTTCCCACCTGCTCTTCCCCTCGGCACCTAGAACTCGTGTCCAGGCTTGATGCCCCCCCTCCTTGGTCCCCTAGGCCCTCCAACAAGCCCTGAAGACTTCTCCCTCGGACAGCCCCTCCTACCCCCTCTAGCACCTCCTTCTCACCTCCCAGGCCTTCTACCACTCACTGGACTTGACCCCTTCCCGCTGCACGCCTACCTTCCTCCATCTACACTGCTTCTTTCCTGACTCCCTAGGTCATCCTGCACCCTTGGGTCCTACCTTGTTCCACATAGCCCTCTTCCCCCAGGCCCTAACCCTTCATAGGGGCCTTCCCGAGCCTCGGGACGGGTGACCAGGGAGTCGCTGTGTTGGAGAGTGCCAGGGCACCCACCAGGGGATGCCTTCACTGGGACAAGCTGCAGGCAGGCAACATCCTTCATGCCAGTAACTGCAGTTGCTCTCAAGGTACACAGTGGATCTCACAACCTCAGAGTCACAAGTGCACACACCATACGATGCAGCCTCTGGCTTCTTCAGGGTGACACTCTGCTTCCCAGCCACCATCAACCCTGGAGTGTCCTCATAGGGTGGGCGGCATGCTCACCCCAGCACGCCACCTACGCATGCAGGGTCACACATGCAGCCACCCTGGACACACTGTCAGCCAGGGTCGCCAGTCACATGGGCGCACAGCGACCTCAGAGTCACATGGTCCCATGTAGTGGCACACAGGCAGGCACACACTCATACAGGGTCACACACAAGCAAGCGCACGCAGTCACATGGGCTCACGCAGTCACATGGGCGCACACAGGCGCACACACAGGCTCACACTTGTTTGCCACCCCACACTGCTGGCACTCCCAGCCCTCCTGCCTGCATGGTAACAGTTGTCCTTGAACTTGGGCACCTTTACACAAAGAGCCTCCCCCTGATTCCAGCACTTAGGACCTGCCTACTTGGAGCCCTCCTGCCTACATCCTCCTCCCTGGCCCTGGTCGCAGGGGAAATCCTGCAGCTCCTCTGCTGGTGCCCCAGTCCTGACAGGTGGCGGCCCCCACTGGACCCATGCCTACCCCCTGGAACTCACAGCACTCTGTGGCCCTAGCCAAAAAAGAGTGGATGATACTCAGGAAGGCTCAGGTTTCTGGGTGTGGGTCTGCGTATCAGCAAGTGTCCATACGCATAGCCAGGGTGTGGGTCTGTGCGTACCTTCAGGTACTTCCTGTTTCCGACCCTTGCTCCCCACCTCCTCTCCTGCATTGACACCCTCCCTGTCCGGCCTTGGCCTTGTTCTGGCCTGCTTCTGCAACCTTCCTCTACAGTCCAGCTTCAGCCACTGTCTCCTTCTGGTTCTATTCCGTCAGGTCTATTTCCTGGAGCCCCTGACCCTTCCATCCCCATACTCTGGTCCTCTACCCCTCCCGGCATTGCCCTGGGCCCCTTGCTGTCCCCAGCCTCAGCCCAGCTCGCACCTTTCTCGTGCAGTCGCACTCCGAGGTCGCTGCGGGCGCGCCCGTAGGAGCTCTCGAGGTCCGCCGAGGAGAACGTGTCAAGTTTGACCTTCTTGACCAGGAAGGATCTGGGCATGATTCCTGCGGGGCTCCGGCGCTGCGGGCCTGCAGAGCCGGGGCGCGGGGGGGCTGCGGCCGCGGCGGGGCCCCGTCACCATCCGAGGAGCGGCGGAGGCAGCAAGGGTCCCCACTCTGGCCTTTGGATGCTGCCGCTGGAGTGTCGTCCTCTCTCCTCCTGCCCTCCTTCCTGCCCTGCGTTTCCTCCTCTGCTCCTCCGAATTCCTCCTCGTTTCCTTCTCTTCTCTTTTCTCTTCTCCTCTCTTCTCCTCTCTTCCTTCCTTCCTTCTTTTCTTCCTTCCTTCCTTCCTTCTTTCCTTCCCTCCTCTGGTCCCGGCTTCCCAGCCCGCAGTGCCGCCCCTGGACAGGCGGGGGAGGAGGCCGGGGGGGTGGGGGGTGGGGAAGGGGGGAGCGGCTCCGTCCCGGGCCCGGAGGTTGCGAGTGGGTGCAGGGCTGGCCCGGCTCCGCGGCCCCCTTCCCCTCCCCCCCCACCGCCGCGGCGGAGCTTCAGTCAGCGACCCCCCATGCCCCTGGGGGTGGAGGCGCCGGGCCCGGAGAACGCGGCGGCGACGGCGGCTGCGGCGGCGGCGGGAGCGCCAGCAGCTTCAGCACCGCGGCCAGCGCCGGCCCGGCCAGCACCTCGGCCAGCGACCGGGCGCGCTCAGCCGCGGCGGGCGGCGAGGGGCGGGCCGCGGGTGCTCGGCCGCCAGGCGGGGGTCCTCGGCGGGGGTCTCTGGGAGGCTTGCTTTATTGTTCTGCAGCCGGAGCGAGCGGCGGCGGCGGCGGCGGCGAGCGGGGGGCGGGGGTCCTCGGGGGGAGGGGTGCGCAGGGAGGGCGGGCCGAGGGAAGGAGAGAGGGAGGGACGGGGGCTCCGGGGGCGGGGCTCAGCGCTCGGACAGCTCCCGGGCCCGGCCTCCTGCGCCCGCGGCCGCCTCTGCCTGCGGCCGGGCCCAGCCTCTGGCTTTTAAAGCCCAGAAGCTGAGGGAGGGGGAGAAGGGGAGGGAGGAGAGGCCGGCGGAAATGGCTGCGCTGGGCCGGGCCCGTCCAGGGTCTCCTGGGAGGGGTCTCGGGGATGCCGCGGCCCCCGCATGTGTGGATTTCCCCCGAGCAGCTCCGGGAATGGAGGCCCAGCGGTCTGCGGCATTGTCGTGCGTGGGGGGGGAGGGGGAAACAGGCCTGGGACTCGCGAGCCCCAGACTTCGGATCTTGTGGGGAGGAACGCAGGGCGGATCCCGGGCTGGCCCAGCCTGCCTAGCTTTCGGGTACGGAGGCTGGGGATCCTAGGGGCCGGGTGGGGGCGGAGGGAGGCGAAGGCGCGAGTGCTGAGGCAGCGAAAGCGCAGCGTGGCAGCGCGGCGCGCGCCCCGTGCCGCAGTGTCTCCCTGCCACTCGGTCACCCGGGCTGACCTCGCGCCCGCTGGAGAGGCCTCCCTCCACCGCCTCCCCCTCCGCCTCTTTCCCCGGGGGCTGAGGTCGAGCGCCGCGGCGACGCAGCGAACGGGCCGTGAAGCGGGAGAGGGGCTGCCGTCCCCTTGCTCTAGAAATTCGACTTCATGGCGGTTTTACACCCTTCCGCGCGGCTGCAGCTCCCCCGGCGGCTCCGCAACCAGGCGGATAACCCTTCCCGAGGCCGCCCGCCCGGAGTTTGCAGCCCCCATGACGTCAGCCCCAGCGGCCAATGGCCGGGTGCGGGGGTGTCGGGGGCTCCAGGCCGCACAATGGCCGCGCGCGGGGACATATGTCCTCAATTAGGGCCCGGAGCGGCCATTGTCCCCTCCCTCGCCTGCGCCGGGTGGCTCGGGAGTCCACGCTCGGAGCGCGCCTCCGCGCGACCCGCTGTCACTGAGGACCAAGGTCGCAGGGGTGGCTCCGGGGAGTGTCCGGGCGCGGCCGAGCCGGGAGCGCGTGCACGGCGGGGGCGCGCGCGCCCCTGCCGCTGCACGCAGTGACCTTGTGCAGGGCGGCGCGGCGGGACCGCGAGCCCCGGCCGGGAGCGCGCGGCGGGCGGGCCGCTCCGGGAGCGCGCGTGCGGGGGCGCGCCTGGAGGGCTGAGCGCGGCGCCCCGCTTCCTCCCGCGTCTCGGCGCCGCAGGCGAGCAAGTGTGGGTGCGAGCGAGCCGGCCCCGCGCGGGGGGCGCGGCGGAGACCACGGGCCCGCTGTGTGGCCCTGGCCGCGGCCGCGCCTGCGTATCCATCTTGCGTGGCAGGCGTCCCCGAGGGGTGGGGGCGGGGCGCCGCCGCCCCCTTATCGCGGAGTCGCCCCCGGCGAGGCCCTAAGTGGGGGCGGGGACGGGACCCCCCCTCGGCCGAGCCTGTCGTCCCTGCTCCCTCCCAGGAGGGCCCGGCCGAGGCGCAGCCGGAGGCGCGGGGCCAATTAGCATTTTGATTGCGGGACTGGGGGCCCATCTGGACCGAGGCCTAATTACCGGGCAGACCCTCCGGGCGCGGGCTGGACGTGCCCGGCGCAGTCCCTTCCGCAGCGCCGCAAGCCCCCGCCGCACACTCCTCCCGGACAACCCGCCCCCGCCTCCTCTGTGACTTCATCCCTGTCCCCTCCTCTAGACCCAGTCACTTTATCCTTGTGCTCGCGCGTTCCTGGCCCCTTCCCTCATTCTTCCGCTCGGCCGCCCATCCCCTTGTTCACGCCCCCTGTTCGTGCTCCTTCCGCTCCTCCGTCGTTTTTCTGTTCCTCCATCCAACCTCCCTGTCCCTCCGCCCCCTGGTTCGCTGTCCGCGTCCCTTTCCCTCTCTCTGTCCAGTTCCCCGCCCCCCTGGCTCCCAACCCTCTTGACGGACAAGTCGTCAGGGCCCAGACACATGTGTCCCACGGCAGGGCGGTCCCGAGGGGACTATGCGGGCGCGCCTTGATCGCGCTCGCTCAGGTGGAGTCCGCAGCCCCTCGAGGCGCCTGGCGGGGAGGGGCAGGTGGGCCCAGGCCTCGGCCATCAGTCCGCAGTGGCTGGGTTGCAGAGCACACATGCGGCCCGTCTCAATTACTTGGGCCTCCTCGCTCCGCCTCCTTTCCAGCGCCCCTCCTGCCTCCGCCAGCATCCCAAGGTCGCTGCGCCCCAGTCTTGGGGTCCAACTAGGAGGGACTGGGGAAGGAGATGGTGATTCGCATGCTTTTGGAAACTTTCAGCTGTCCACCACCAGAGGCCATCCTGAATCTCTCCCACTGGGGGCTGAAGGCCAGGGGCTGGGGGGGTGGCTTTGTTACAGGGGAGAACAGGGGAAGAGGAGGCTGCTTTGGCCTTGTCTGGACCCAGCCAGCTGAGGGTTACTCCAGCCCTCAGGGCATTAGCACCCAGGGTGCTTGGTCTGTCCCCCCTGCCCCCATAGAGCCTCTGGTCCTCAGAGACTCTGTCCACTCCTTCCCGGTTCCTGTTGCAGCTGGGCCCAGACTCTTACCCACCTGCGGTGAGGGAATGCAGTGTTGCTTCTGTGTCGCTCTATGTCTCTCTGCTTCTGGGCATGCCACCTCCAGTCCTGCACAGGTCCCCCGCTGCTGGAAGGCCAGGCTTTAAAGGGGAGACTCACTGAGTTATGTCCCCAGCATCCGGCCCCCAGCAGAGCCAAGATCCCTGTGCGTGCTCACTGCTGGACCCTGTGGTCACCTTCTCATCCCCCTCCACTCTAGCAGGGCTCCAATCCAGTCTAGCCTAGCCTAGAGGGTCTGCTCCTCCTTCTGGATCCCTCTCCCTGGCTTCCAGGATCCTACTGTAGCTAGGAGCCTCTTTTGGCCTGGCCCCTTGGCACCCCAACACCCCCCTCCTCAGCCTTCTCTTCAGTAAAATGGGGGATGGGGTGCTTTCCTGAAAACCAGTTGGAACCCTGTGTGCATAGTGGGCCGTCCATGACCGCTCATCCTGTTTCCCAGCAGTGAGGTGGGACTTGCCGCTCAGAACAACCACTCCCCACCTGCTCCTAAAGCCCACGGGCAGCCCAGGACACAGGTACCAACCAGAAAGATAGACCAGGTCATAGGTTGGATCATGAGAGCAGGAGGGGGTAGAGCCCAGGCCTGGGAGACGGTTGTGAGCCGAGCCTCTGTCCAGAGGAGATGGACTTGTGTTGAGTCTGAGGAGCGGCCTGAAGGCCGGTGGAGAAAAGCGGTTGGGCGCGTCCAGGTTTGGGCTTTTGCCAGGTGAGCTCCTAAAAGGTGCACCAGAGCCCAGGGACTGTGCAAGAGAGAGGCGACAGTGATTGTGCGATCTAAATGGGGTGAGGACATGGCAGGCGGGGGCCCGGGGTGCCGCGGTCAGCGTCTGCAGGACTGAGCTGGGGGCTAGGCAATGGGCTGAGAAGGGGGTGTCGAGTTGAAATGGCAGAGCGGGGGTGAGGGGAGACAGTCACTGATGGTGACAGGGTCGGGGCATAACGGGCAGAGGACGAGGTCGCTGGCAGGAAGAGGTCAGGACTGAGGGGCGGGAGTTGAAGGGTGGTCACAAGACGTTGAGACCACCAGGAATTCAGACCTGGCGCAGCGATGGGGCGGTGCCCACAGCAAGGGCTGGTGTGGGCGGTTGGCACAGCGGATGGCTCGTGTCGGCTGGGACTCCCGGAGGGAGGAGTGGGGAAGGGGTCGCAGGCCACAGTGAGGAACAGGGCCGGTGGATGCCCCCCTTCCAGGCCAGGGGGCTGAGGTGGGGAGAGAAAAATCAGCCCTCAGAGAAGGCTGGTGGGAAGGGAGCAGGGCAGAAGGGAGCGTGGCCTCCCAAGGAAAAGTGAAGGCCCAACCACGGGCTGAGGTTCTCGGTGGGTGGGGCTGCTGGCGAGCGGCTCCAGAACAGGTGCTGTGTGGCCGGGAGGCTTGTGAGGACGAGGGTGTGAGGCAAAACAGGTCCCTGCTGGGGCAAGAGCTTCGGAGCTACAGAGGAGGATGAGGCAACTACAAATGTCTACTTGAAAAAGACAAGGTAGGGTCCTGGGTGGCTCAGTTGGTTAAGCAGCTGACTTTGGCTTCCGGCATGATCCTGGAGTGCCAGGATGGAGTCCCACATCGGGCTCTCAGCTTGGCAGGGAGTCTGCTTCTCCCGCTGACCTCTCTGTCTCTCTCTCTCAAATAAACTTTTTTTTTCATCCTTAAAAAAAAAAAAAGAAAAAGAAAAAGACAAGGGGACACAAAGAGCAAATATCGAAGGAGCAGAAAACATTTGTATAACGATGGGTGAGCGCTCTGGTCACACAGTAGCTGCTATAAGTGAACTCTGCAGAATAAAAATGCTGAGACTCCCCCCACAGGCAATTTACCACACAATAAACAAGAGACCTTACTGTGAAAGACATGCAAATTAAACAAGATGCAAATTTCAGGGTGGGTTTTTGTTTTTGTTTTTACATTTTTATCATAGAAAATATCAGATGTGGGACCCCTGGGTGGCTCAATGGGTTAAACCTCTGCCTTCCGCTCAGGTCATGGTCTCAGGGTCCTGGGATCGAGCCCCGCATCGGGCTCTCTGCTCAGCGGGGAACCCGCTTCCCCCCCCTCTCTCTGTCTGCCTCTCTGCCTGCTGTGATCTCTGTCTGTCAAATAAATAAATAAAATATTTTTAAAAATAAAATATCAGATATGTGCAAAAGTATAGAAAGTCAGATAAGATGGGTCCACGTGTGCCCATCACCACCATCACCCAAGACCGGCTCACAGGCAATCTGGTTTCCTTTCCGTTCCCATCCCTCCCCCAAATCCCAGATGTTGTATCACAAAATGCCACGTTTAGTAAGTAAGCAAAGAAAGACAGGAGAGCGCACAGGTGCCTGGGCGTTGTATGAGGCAGCCCCTGCCTCCTGCCCTGAGCTCAACCAGCTCAACCAGCTCACCAAGACATGTGACTGGGCATTGTCCCCTTCTTGGTTCAGGAAAGATGTCCCCTCAGCCTCCTGAGTCTAATGGCCACTGGAGAGGCCAGCAGCCCTGAGTGACCCAGGTCCTACTTTGTTCCAAGGGATCCACCTGACCCTGCTCAGACCCTCCAGCCTCATTTCAAGCCTGAGATAGAATTTCCGTACAGCAAAATGTGTGTTCCATTCAGTTTTAACAAACACAGTTGCTCCTGTATTAAGACACAGGATGGACGCCTGGGTGGCTCAGTCGGTTAGGCGCCTACCTGCAGCTCGGGTCATGCTCCCAGGATCCAGGAACTGAGTCCTTCCTCAGGCTCCTTGCTCAGTGGGAGCCCGCTTCTCCCTCTGCCCGCCACTCCCCTGCTTGTGCGTGTGCTCGCTCGCGCGCGCGCGCTCTCTCTCTCTCTCTCTGTCTCCCTCGACAAATAAAATCTTTAGAGAAAAGAAAGAAGGACGCAGGGCACCTCCACTCCCCTCCAGGACAGTGCTTCGGGGGAAATTTTAAAGGAAACACAAGGGGGGAGGGGACGCAGGAGTGTGGGCCCCGGGGGAGGGGAGGAAGTGGGGGGAAAGAGAAGGTGACCAGAGGAAGTCAGGGACACCACGGGGGAGGCTGGGGCAGTGGGCAGTGAGCTGTCATCCTGCCTGAATTCCCTGGAAATTTGGTATGGGGTGGTCTGGCAACTTCGAGTGCCCTTTTTTTTTTTGTAAGTTTTTTTATTCATTTGTCAGAGAGGGAGAGAGAGAGCACAGGCTCCCCACTGAGCAAGGAGCCGCATGTAGGACTCCATCCCTGGACTCTGGGGTCACGACCTGAGCCAAAGGCAGACGCTGAACCCACCGAGCCCCCCAGGCACCCAACTTTGTAATTCCCAATGCAGTGCGAACCTTCCCACCCTCGCCTCCCTGGCCTTCCCCTGGGGTTGCACACTCTCAGCATTTGCTCTAGAACGCGCAGAGGAGACGACTGATCAGAGAAAGACCCGGGCGTGGCGCGAGCCGCGGCGCGACTTCGCGTGGCCCGAGACGCGGTAGGGGCCCTGAGAGGGAGGACGGATTGGGGAGAACAATGTAGAAACGAAGGCCTAGAATCTTCCATACGTGATGAAGATTATAAACTTACCAATCCAGAAAGGTCAGGAAGCCTCGAGCACAAGCTACGGGAAGGAAGCCACACCCAGGCCCGCCGTAGCCAAATGATCGCGGGGAACATTAGAAGCAGCCGGCAGGGGCGAGGAGTCAACAGACGTGTGCACAAGGAGCAAAGACTCGGCGACAGCAGATTTCTCAGGGAAACAGCGAGCTGGGAGAGAGCAGAGCGACGCCTCTAACTGCTGGGAGGAAAACACTGCCAGCCAGACTGGGGTGCCCGGGGAGAACACCTTTCAAACACACAGGTTAGGTAGACTTTTCAGACATACAGAAGCTGTAAGGGTTCATCACCAGCTGAGCCACAGTATAAGAAATCCTAAAGAAAGTCCTCCGGGCGGAAGAAAATGACGCCAGGGGAAAATCTAGATCTCCACAAAGAAATGAAACACGTGGAAATTGTAACTAAGAGGTAAACGTGAAAAGTTTGTTTCTTGTTATTTAAAAGATAATCCACTGATTAAATAGAATTAACAATGTGCGTGGGATTTATAAGAGACGAAAACAAATGTGGAACTGGCGAGCAGCGTCCAGGTGGGAGATGGAAGTACCCGCCGCGGGGGTAAGCGGTGCTGTCACCGGAATGCGGGCTGCGGTACGTCAAAGATGTCCGTGCAAAGAGTAAAGAAATTAAAATAGCACAAATTATAGCTAATAAGCCAACAAAGAAAATAAGTCATGCAAAATTCTCAACAAATCCAAAAGAAGGCAGAAAAAGAGGCAGAGGAAACCAGAAACAGTTGAGACCCACAGAAAGCACAGAGCAAGATGGTAGACCCAAGCCCAGCATGTCCCTGATCACATTAGATGTGACCGACCTGAGCATCCCAGCTACAAGGCGAAGACCGTCAGGCACAGAAAAGCAGGACCCGGTCATATGCTGTCAACAAGCCCGTCTCACATATAAAAAATAGGTTAAAGGAAGAGGATGGGACAAGATAGACCACAAAACACTACAGGCCGGGGAGGCTCCCACTGGACAAAGCAGATTTCTAGGTAAAGAGCATTGCCCCGGATCGGGACGGCCATTTCAAAGCAGGGGAGACCCATGGTAACTGCTGCGGTCCTGGTTGAGAATGAATGAGACCCTGACACGTGGGCTGAGGACAGCTGGGTGGGTGTCCCCGAAGATTTCTAATTTCCAGACCCCCGATCTGGACCAGCAGAAGTGCTGCCTTCTGGTAGGAACTTACTCTCCCTGGGGAGACACAGGGACCGTTCCCTTTCCTGACCTTGTGTACACCCTTAGGGTGTGTCTCCACTTCCCACCACAAGGGCCTCGAAGGGAAGTCATAGCCTAACCTGTCCCCGCACATGCTGTGGGCACAGAGAGAGGGGCGCGCGCTGAACCCCCAAGGGTCTGTAGCGGGTTACAGCGCTCTTCAAGATCAGTGTCTGGGAGGGCGCGTGACTAAGCTGTGACACACCCGTCCCCGCAGGTGGACCGCACGGGTCCAGAAACCAAGGGGTAAGAATAAGCATGGCTCCCCATCACCCCACAGTGAGCCCCCGAGGGTCTGGGCTCTCTGTCCCTGTAGGTCTGGGGTCTGTCCCAGAGGATGACGACTTCTGCCAGGGACGGTCCCGCTGCATTGACAGCCACAGCTGCTCCCAGGACACTCTGGCTCCTTGTGTCTGGGACCAAGAGGCCAGAAGAGGAGTGACCTGACCGCCAGGAGGAGGTCTATGACGACGGGGGCGAGGGGTGTGCTGGCTTCTGGCAGCAAATGGACAAGGGTAGCCGTCCTCGCCCAAGAGGGTGTTTTCCTGCACCAAACACCAAAAACAGGAGGCATTGGCTTTGGGGCCAGGTGACCGGCAGACATGGAGGACATTGTTGGCAGAGGCTGGAGAAAGGGGACCCGTGTTTGCAGAAAGGGCAGCGAGGTGGTTGCCTGCTATCACCTGGAAGGTAAGAAAACAGAGAACGGGGTTCTGGGCAAGAAGACTTCCAGGAAAGGGGTGGAAATGCCTGTCATGTGTTTGAATTGTGTCACCTGCAAAAAAATCTGTCAGAGTCCTAACCCCCAGTGTTTCAGAATGTGATGCTGTTTGGGAATAAGGTCACAGCCGATGTTAGGGGGAGGCTGTCGCTGGAGTGGCGCCCATTCGGTGGGTGCTTCTGCGAGAAGAAGCGTGCAAGGCAGGAGAGCGTCCCGAGAAGACACGGAGATGCGGGGATGCGGGGATGCGGGGTGGACAGAGGCAGGCAGGCCGGCCGCGCCCCCGGCAGCTGGGGGGGCGGAGCAGACTCCCTCGGAGACTCCAGAGGGAGGGCACCCTCCCGACACCTTGATTTCAGACTTGCAGTCCCCAGCGCAGCGAGAAAGTTAACTGCTGTCACCCTAACCCCCCCAGCAGCACTAGGAGGCCAGCACAGTCGGCTGCTTTGCGCGACAAATGACATCACAAGCGGCGAACGAGCTGAAGAGAGAGGAGTTTAGTTTTCGAGAATTTAGGGAAGACGTTTCCCATCTAGGGTTGCTGGGCTGAAGAGTAAAACACCTTTTCACTGCCGGTCTCCCCACCTTGCAAAAGCTACTCAGTGTAAGAAAATGACTTATTTAAAAAAAAAAAAAAAAAAGACTTATTTCGCTCAGCACAGTATCAGGGTCAATCAGAGAAAGACAATAATCACATGATCTCCCTGATCTGAGGAATTTGAGAGGCAGGGAGGGGGGTCATGGGGGGAAGGGAAGGAAAAAATGAAACAAGATGGGATCGGGAGGGAGACAAACCGTAAGAGACTCTTAGTCTTGCGAAAGAAACTGAGGGTTTCTGAGGGGTGCGGGGGAGGGATGGGGGGGCCGGGTGGTGGGCATGGGGGAGGGCATGTGCTGTGGAGAGTGCTGTGAAGTGTGACGATTCACAGACCTCTACCCCTGGGACAAGTAATACATTATAGGTTAATAAAAATAACTTTTAAAAAATTAAAAACAGAAAGAAACAGGCCCTGAGCAAAGATCAAATCCAGGCACCACCGTGAAATGTGTTCTCAGTGTGAAGATTAAGTCGAAAGTGCGGCCATAAGAGGGCACCTGGGTGACTCAGCTGGTGGGACGTCCAACTCTTGATTTCGGCTCCAGTCGTGGTCTCTGGGGCATGAGATCGAGCCCTGCCTTGGGCTCCGCGCTCAGTGGGCGGTCTGCTTGTCTCCCGCTGCTCCTTCCCTCTCCCCTCTTCTCAAAAATAAATAAATAAATGAAATATTTTTTAAAAAGTGGGGCCATAAGACTTCTCATTCAGACTCCTAAGAGATGTCAAGCAGTATCTTTTTTTCCCCCAAAGATCTTAGTTATTTGAGAGCGAGAGAGAGAGCGCAAGCAGGGTGAGGGACAGAGGGAGAAGCAGGTTACCCCCGAGCAGGGAGCCCGATGAGGGACTCGATCCCATGACCCTGGGGTCATGACCTGAGCCGAAGGCAGATGCTGAACTGACTGAGCCCCCAGGCGCCCCTGGAAAGCAGCGTCTTATAGATCCTCTCATCTAGGGCTTCTAGGAATCTGAAGGACGAGGTCAACAGCATTCTGTCTTGCAAGTACAATGAGGTCTGCCTTGAAGAGATCTCTTGGTGTAAATCTTGTTCAATGTACTGGGTTATAATTTGATACATAGAAAACCTACATAATTTTTTAAAATTTAAATTCAGTTAGTTAGGGACGCCTGGGTGGCTCAGTCAGTTAGACATCTGTCTTTGGCTCATGTTATGATCCTGGTGTTCTGGGATTGAGTCCCACATGGGGCTCCTGGCTCAGTGGGAAGCCTGCTTCTCCCTCTGCTGTGCTCTCTCTGTCTCTGTCTCTGTCTCTCTCTGTTTGACAAAAAAACAAAATCTTTAAAAAAATAATTTGTTTAGAAAAATAAATTCAGTTAATTAACATACAGCGCATTATTAGTCCTGGAGGTAGAGCTGAGTGATTGATTCATCAGTCTTACACAACACCCGGTACCGCTAATGTCCATCCCCCAGTTATCCCATTCCCCCCACCCTAAAACTACAGGGTTTTGGGTTTTTTTAAGATTTCATTTATTCAGGGGCGCCTGGGTGGCTCAGTGGGTTAAAGCCTCTGCCTTCGGCTCAGGTCATGATCCCAGGGTCCTGGGATCGAGCCCCGCATCGGGCTCTCCGCTCTGTGGAGAGCCTGCTTCCTCCTCTCTCTCTGCCTGCCTCTCTGCATACTTGTGATCTCTGTCTGCCAAATAAATAAATAAATAAATCTTTAAAAAAAAAAAAAAAAAGATTTCATTTATTCATTAGAGAGAGAGAGCACAGGCAGGGAGAGAGGCAGAGGGAGAGGGAGCAGCAGACTCCCCAAGGAGCTGGGAGCCTGACAGGGGGCTCCCTCTGGACCCCGAGATCATGATCTGAGCTAAAGGCAGATGTTTAGCCATCTGAGCTCCCCAGGGGCCCCCATAGTTTTTA
This sequence comes from Eira barbara, assembly GCA_020311275.1. NCBI lineage: Eukaryota > Metazoa > Chordata > Mammalia > Carnivora > Mustelidae > Eira > Eira barbara. The sequence continues at coordinate 526,660 of JAHRIG010000026.1, read as the reverse complement.
AAGGAACCCTACTATCTTGGATTACAAGACACAGAGATTGTTCAAGATGAAAATGCACCTGTAGGCTTCAAAAGTTCTGTCGGCAGAAAGCATTCTGGTCAAGAACGTGGGGCCTTTCCCAAGGAAGGATGAGCCTGGACAGAGCCAAGAACCTAGAGAGCAGAGTCCAGAGCCTCCGAGAGCCACCGCCGGGAGGACTAGCACCAGGTGGCACCAACGGGCCCGAGTCTCCACTGACCGTGAGTGCCACACACTTTCCACCCTTCCTTTTTTAAATTTTTATTGTTTTATTGTTTTAGAGATTTTATTTATGTATTTGAGAGCGAGAGAGCACTAGAAAGAGAGAACACGCACAAATGGGGGTCAGAGGCAGAGGGACAAGCAGACTCCCCTGCTGGGCAGGGAGCCTGACCCCTGGGTCAGGGTCAGCCTGACGTGGGGCTCCATCCCAGGACCCCGAGATCATGATCTGAGCCAAAGGCAGATGCTTAACTGACCAAGCCACCAAGGCAGCCCCATCCCTTCCTTTTTTCAAATAAACGTTTCAGTTTAGAGTGAATTGAGATTAGCGGAAGAGTTGCAGCTGTAGCGCGGACTCTTCCTGCAGGTCTCCCTCCCGTCCCCCAGGGGCAGCGTGCCAGGTCTCCAGGGTACACCCGTCACCACCAAGAAGGTCTCCAGGGTACACCCGTCACCACCAAGAAGCCGGCTCTGGCGTGTGTTCACTCGACTCCAGGCTTCATCTGGAGTTCGCTTTTTTTTAACGGACATTTTCTTTGTTTCAGGAACCCGTGCAAGGGACCACAGTGCATTCAGTCTCTTTACTTCCCGTGCTCTGACAATTTCTGCAATTTCTGTCTTTCCTTCTTTCTCATGACGTTGACAGTTTTTTTTTTTTTTTAAGATTTTATTTGTTTATTTGACAGACAGAGATCACAAGTAGGCAGACAGGCAGGCGGAGAGAGAGAGGAGGAAGCAGGCTCCCTGCTCAGCAGAGAGCCCGATGCGAGGCTCGATCCCAGGACCCTGGGATCATGACCCGAGCTGAAGGCAGAGGCTTAACCCACTGAGCCACTCAGGCGCCCCCACGACCTTGACAGTTTTGAGGAGTCCTGGTCACTTTTGTGGAATGTCCTTCAGCTGGGATTTGTCTGATAGCCTCTTGTGATTAGCCTGGAGTTCTGGGTTTGGGGAGAAGACCTCAGAAGTGACGTGGTCTTTTTTTTTTTTTTTTTTTAAGATTTTATTTATTCCTTTGAGAGAGTGAACACAAGCAGGGGGAGAGGCAGAGGGAGAGGGAGCAGCAGACTCCCCAAGGAGCAGGGAGCCCTGTTGTAGGACTCGATCCCAGGACCTGGAGATCATGACCTGAGCTTTAGTCAGACACTCAACATGTGAACCACCCGGGCGCCCCATGATGTGATCTCAGTGCACCACAGCAGACGGACAGACTGTCCACGGGACTTCGAGCCGGTGATGTTGATCTTGACGCTTGCACTGGTGTCTGCCAGGGTTTTCTACTGTAAAGTTACTATTTTCCTTTCCCATACTCTAGTCTTCGGATGCAAGTTACCAAATCCAGCCCACGCTCAAGGCTCCCCCTACTTTAATAGAAGGGAAGACGGAAGACATTGTGTCTCATTGATATACGTTGTGTGTGTAGAGAAAGAGAACTTTTGTTTTAGCTCATGGGTCTCTGCACTGAGGACCCACACAGCTGTCTACATCCCAGGAAGGCTGCCCGAGCAACGTCGTTTGTACCTGGACCTAACTTAGATACAAGACCCTGGACCTGAGGTCTGAGCCGGGGATTGTGAGGAGATACTGGCAGTCCTGGGAGAGGCCCGGGGGTGGACTGTGGTGGACTTCCCACATTCATGACCCTATAAAACTCCTGATTCTCGTGTCCTTGCTAGACCCTTTCCACACTGACCCTGGGCTCGGACGTGTGACTTGCTTGGCAATGGGACATGAGCACAGATGATGCACGCAGAGGCTTATGGGATTGGAGCCCACTGGGGCTAGTTTTCTTGGAAACCAGTAGCAAAACAGTCTCCTGAAAGATGAGACACCACTTGAAAAGAAGCCCTGGAAGATGGGGATCCGCTTGGACATCGGGCCCCAGGCTGAGCCTCCAGCCGATGCGGCCACACGAGCAACACCAGCTTCAGGTGTGGCCAGGGACGGCCCAGCTGAGCCCAGCCAGCACATGAAACCATGAGCGTGTGCTGCCCTGAGCCTCACGTTTCGGGCGGTTGCTGATGTACCAGCGGAGAATGAAGCTTTTTGCTCTTCGTCCTCAACTCCTGTCCCCACACTCTGTCCTCCCCGCTCAAGTCCCATAGTCCAAAACTGTAATCATTTCCCCAAGCCCCGCTCTCTTACTATATTGTCCTCACTGTTCCCCAACCCTTGTTAGACCAAACCACCTTCCTCCTCCAGACCTGCATCCAAGCAGCAAAACACTGGTAGAGAAAAACATAAAACCACACTCACTCATTCTTTAAATTTACGAACACAGGGCCTCTGGGGGCTCAGTCGGTGAAGCGTCTGCCTTCAGCTCAGGTCATGATCCCCGAGTCCTGGGATGGAGCCCCGCGTCGGGCCCCCTGCTCAGCGGGGAGCCTGCTTCTCCCTCTCCCTCTGACCCTCCCTCTGCTTGTGCATGCTCTCTCTCTCTCTGTTAAATAAGGAAAAATTCTTTAAAAAATTTTTTAAATTTACAACACACATCTAAAACTGGGCTCTGCACACAACCAGAAAATCTTTTTTTTTTTTAAAGATTTTTTTTAAAGATTTTATTTATTTATTTGACAGAGAGAGAGAGAGAGAGATCACAAGTAGGCAGAGAGGTAGGCTCAATCTTAGGACCCTGAGATCATGACCTGAGCGGAGGGCAGAGGCTTAACCCACTGAGCCACCCAGGGGCCCCACAACCAGAAAATCTTAAAACACTTATTTTTATCCAGTTCACCTTCCCTTCTCCGGGAAGACTTTCCACACCTTGCCTTTTTTTCTTCCTTGAAGCTTCCCACCCCACCACCTCCTGAAGCTAATAATCTTTTTTTTTTCTTCTCATTCGAATCAGGGGCTTGGCTACAAGTGTTAGAAAACCCCAAATAACAATAGCTTGCACCATAGACGTTTTTCTCGTTTGCAAAGAGGTGAGCATAAGCCGTCCGGAGCCGGCGGGGAGCTGCAGTCTTCAAGCTCCTCAGCTCAGTCTTGTTGCTGTGCCGCCCTCAACCCCTGTGTTCTACCGCACGGTCCAAGAGGGCTGCTTGCGCTCCAGTCATTGTGCGCGCGTTCTAAGCCACACGGGAAAAACAGGAACTGGCAAAGATAGGCAAACCCCTCCCTTTAAGGACACGTCTGGAAATTTTACGCACTGATTCTTATATCACACTGGCCAGGAATTAGTCTCAAGACCACACATATCTGTCTGTTCTGCAGGCTAGGCGATGCAGTCTTTCTTCTGCGGGACCATATGCCTAGTTAAACGTGGGGGAGGGATTCTTTTTAAGGAGCAAGTGGAGGATGGGTAAAGAGATCCTGCTTGCAGTCACAAATTGTTCCCAATCCTCTCCTCTCCTGCCCGGCCAAGAAATTTGTTCCTGCATCACACCCTTTACACTTCCCATCCCCTTGCCCAGATGCTTTTCCCCAAAGCTCCCCACAACCCCTAGCTCCTTATCAGCTCAAATGCTGGATCCTTGGAAAGGTCTTCCCTGGTCCCCCTGGCTCGGGGGACACCATCCTCCCTCCCCGACCACTTGGGCAGTATCCAAGTTAGCTCTCCAGTGTCCCGGACTGAAGCACGGACCGATCTGAGCGGCCCGATCTGAGCTCCAGGCCCGAGGGAAAGGCACGCCTTCCTAACCCATTCAAAGTGGACGGCACCCGGTCTAGCTTAGCCAAAAGCCACTCCCCCAGCTAGCCTAGCCCCACGGCCTGCATCTCCCCTCCTCAACGTCCCCCTAACATTGTCCCTCAGCCTGTCCCAAGCCCACCACTGCCGGGCTCTTCCTCCCCTCTCCAGCCTGCCCCCGGGAAAAGCAGGGCGCTCTCAGTCTGGGAATAGCTCGGGCCTTGCCTTCTTCTTCTTCTTTTTTTTAAAGATTTTATTTATTTGAGAGAGGGAGAGAGAGAGCACGAACGAGGGAAGAGGGGAAGGCTCCATACTGACCTGGGAGCCCAATGTGGGGCTTGATCTCAGGACTCCAGGATCATGACCTGAGCCGCAGGCAGACGCCCAACCAATTAGGCCACCCAGGTGCCCCTTGGGCCCTATCTTCTGACTGGCGAGAAGACCCTGCACTTGGGCCATGAATGGTAATTGCTCCGTGGGACTGGCTAAAGCAATTCCAGCAGCTCCCAGAACCTGCCCAAGACAGCAGGGATGTGCGTGCGCCCGCTGGCTTTGGCCAGCCTTGGGAGCAGCAGTTGACCAGAGAGGGACTCTGAGCCCTGGTTCCAGGCAGGACCAGATTCCTAGCATGTGACCTGGGCAGCCACACGGGACCCCAAGCTCAGAAGAGCCCATACCGGGTTTTGTTCTTTGTTTATTAAGTAAACTCTACCCCCAGTGTGGGGTTTGAACTCACAATCCCAAGATCAAGAGTCACAGGCTCTACCGACTGAGCCCAGGGACGCCCCACACTGTGCTTAATGCTTTAGTGTCTCATTCTGGAAATTCTTGTTTTTAAAACAGATTTTATTTATTTATTTATTTATTTATTTATTTATGTGAGAGACAGAGCGCACGCAAGAGAGAGTGAGCACATGTGTGAGTGCAGGACCAGGGTGAGGGGCAGGGGCAGGGGGGCTGGGGGGGAGCAGGGGAGCACGGAGGCTGATGCTTGGCTCAGTCCCAGTCCCAGGATCACAAGGGGAGCCAAACCCACTGAGCCACACAGGCACCCCCTTCTGGACACTTAACTTTTTATCAAGAGGCTCTGCGTTCTCATTTTACTTGGGGCTCTGCCAATTATGCAGCTGGTTCTGGTCCTAGGGACATCATGGACACAAAGCCCAATGACCTGGGTCACCAGCATGGCCCTGAGGAAAGATGTTGACCAGGACAGCCACGTGGACAGTGCCAGTGGCCCCTCCTCCTGAGTCCCCAGTGGCCCACTGCCCTCTGCTCCAGTAGCGGCTCCCAGGTGGTGGGAATGCCCACTGGACAAGGCAATATGGGGCTGGAGTTCCAGCAGGCCTTGAACCCTGGCCTAGGGCTCTGCAGTAGCGATTCCGGGGACGGTGTAGTCCAAGACGTACCCCCAGGCACAAGGCTGGACTTGTGGCTGTGCCCCATCCCACTGCCGACTGGACTAGGAAGTGACTCAGACTCACTCGATTTTGACTGCTAGATGCAGCTCGTTTGGTCCGCACTTCCGAGGCCAGAAGGGCAGGGAAGGGCTGCTGACTGCGCGACAGGCAGCATGTCCTGCCCATGAGGAGTCCAGATGCCTGGAGGGGCTCCCAGCCCCGACTCGCCCTGCTTCCACCCACCCCCCCACCCCCACCCCCCCCACACCCCCACCCCCACCCCCCCACCCCCCACCTCCCCCACCCCCACCCCGTCTTCCAACCCAACTCCAAGATTTGCTCCCTGGCAGGCTCCCTGAGGTCCTGAGAGGTGTGCACCAGGGGGAGACCCTGGAGTGGGTGCCCCCCACCCTGCACCCCCACGGAGGAAACACTTGTCTGGAAGCAAGAGATGGCTTTACTGAGAGGGGAGAGACCGGCCGGGAAGGGAGAGTGTGGTCTCGGGGTTGCCTGTGGCGTCACACGTCCAGGTAGGACTGGAAGCTCCGCCTTTTGTAAGTGCCCGGCTTTCGCTGCAGGATGCCGGGGCTGAACGTGGCCCCCAGAGGCCAGTGGCGGACCACGTGCCGGTACGAAGTGGCCAAGCAGTCAAAGTAGTTAATGTTGAGCTTCCGGGCAATGTGACGGCCCAAGTATTCCATCTGCTGTGGGAACGGGTGCCAGTCAGGAGGAGACCGGTCAGCTCGGGTGCCCCCTCCACCAGCTGCCTGCACTAAGGCCCGGGCACCCACGGCGGGGTGTTCGGGCTCCGCCTGAGAAACGGCCTCATCCTAAGCCCCTAAGCAGCGGCAGGCCTCCTGCAGCACGGAGCAGGGGAGTGGAGTGTGTCTGGGGCCCCGTGGCGGGTTGGAGCGGACCCACCTGGTAACGCTCCGACAGCTGCACCAGCACCAGCGGCTCGAGCTGGTGGCCGCACAGAACCAACTGGAAGAAGCACCTTCCGTAGGCTGGAGAGGGGCGAGCAGCTCAGCCAGGGGCTGGGGCGCCCGCGGGGGCTCTGGGGCCCGAGGGGGCTCCGGGGAGCGAGCGCAGAGGGGCTGGGGGCGCAGGGCAGAAGGGCGGCTCGCCACCCCCCCCCCCGCCCCCGCCCGTCCCCAAGCTGCTTCCTTGCACACCCGGCCCCGCCCGCGCCCGCTTCACCGTCGGAGCTGAGCGCCAGGCGCACGTAGACCAGGTGCATGGGCCCCTGGCACACGGTGCGGCCCTGGATGGAGAAGTGGTACGTGCCGCGCGTGTGGTTCAGCACCAGGCGGCGCCGCGGCAGGGACGAGATCAGGAGCCACAGGCCAACGACCACGCCGCACGCGGGGAAGCCCCACGTCTCCTGCTTCAGCACCTGCGAGAGCCGCGCCGGCCTCAGCCGCCGAAGGGCATGGGGGGGGTCTGGAGGAGGGTGCCCGGAGGGGGTCCAGGGCCGGGAGGCCAGCGGGGGGGGGCCCAGAGGGGGGTCAGCCCCGGGAGGCCGGCGTGGGGGTGTGCCCGGAGGGGGTCCAGCCCCGGGAGGCCGGCCGGGGAGGGGTACGCGGAGCTCACACCTGGCTCACGAGGCCGAAGCTGACGAGGACGAGGCAGACGACGAAGAGCAGAGCCCCCTTCCACAGCGTGTCCAGGTAGTACTCGAGCACGAAGACTGCGGGCGGGCAGCGCGGCGGCGGCGCGTGAGCTTGGCCCTGCCGGCGCCGGCGCCGGCGCCGCAGTCTCCGGGCGCCCCGGACTTGGCCCCGCCCCCACTCCATCAGATCCCGGGGCCAGACCCCGCCCTGCCCAAGCAGGACTGTACCCCGCGGGGGTTCAGGCAGGGGTCCCCGCCCCCGCCTGTTCTGCTTCCCGGTCCGCGCGCACCATTGGGCTGCTGCTGGGTAAACGGGTAGAAGCTGTCGTGCTTAAGGCGCTGGGCCAGGTGGCGCTCCGTGCAGAAGAGTCCCAGGGCCCAGAGCTGGAAGCGCTTGCCCACGGAGGTAGTGGGCAGGCCGCTGATGCGGCCCCTGGGGACCTGGGTTAGGAACAGAGTCAGCTGGGCTGCTGGTAGGTTGCCGCCACCAGGGCCTCGGGGTCGGACTGACCTGGTACAACGAAGGCTCCAGGGCTGCCCTTCAGGAAGGCTTTCAAAAGGCAGAAGAGCGACACCAGCTTGAGGCGGTGGCCCAGGCTGGATGCAGCCTGGGTTCTAGAAGTTCCGAGTAGCGTGTTCTAGAAGGGGCTGTTGTTGACTCCGCCTTCTGTAGGGAGTCCCCCGGTCTGGCCCTGAAGTGAGCACGCACTTCCCCACGTATCCCCACACCACCCAGCGCCACCCACCTTGGCCGGGTTCGCAGTCCTCACCAGAAGGGAGGGTGGCAAGACATCCCAGGCCTGAGCTGGAGAGAAGTCTGCAGGCGGGCTCCCCACACTGAACCCCACGGCTGAGCAGGCCTCCCCCCTCCATCACCACTTTTGCCCAGGTAGACCTTGGAACACAACCACGGACCGCTCACCTCCGTGTGTGTCCCTGAGGGCAGGACACACACTCGGTCGAGGACTCAGGCCCGCGGAGGAGTGAGCGAGGGATGACCACAGGCAGCCTCAGGAACCCTGGGAGGCCACCCCCACCCTACCCGACAGGCTCTCCGCCAGTTCCAGCCTTAGATGCTTCCCTCAGGTACACCTGTCCTCTCATCCCCACCTGAGGGACCACACAGAGTTCCTAAAATGTTTTATTGTAACAAAACGCTCAACCATCCCGAACACGTAAAGGGTGGAGGGCACCGGTGGCCACCGGAGCGCCCGGGGTCCGGGACTGCCTAGCCGGAGGAGGGAAGGCTGGTGAGCAGCTGCTCCAGGCACCACTGGACTTCCTCCTGGCCTCGGTAGGCCCGCTTCAGGCCCCGAGGGAGGCAGCGGCAGGACTCCAGGTTGAGGTAGAGCAGGCCTGGGCAGCTGCTGATCACAGAGCTGGAGGAGCAGAGCAGGCCATGGGGACCAGAGCCACTGGTTCCCGGAAGACCTGGGCCCTGGCAAGGCTAGGCCAGCATAAGGAGCCCTCTCTGCCCAGGCGCCACGGCTGGCTCTGCCACCCAGAGGCCCTAAAGCCCAAGCCCAGTACCCGTGGTGTCCCTAAGGGCCATCCGAAGCAGGGGCCGGCCAATATGTGCTCCCCTTTGGACCCTCGAAGCTTGCAAGCCAGGCCTGTTGGGGAGGCAAGCCGTACCGACTCCAAGGGATGGGGGAAGGGGATGCTGACCTGACCGTGCTTGGTGTGACCCGGGTGCCCCTGAGGTTGACAGAGCATAAGGCGGGGGGTGAGCCCCCAGGGGTGGCTGAGAAGGCAGCCAAGGCCTGCTCCAAGTCCTTCTCGCTGAAGCCCTGGCCACTCAGGTCCAGCTCCCGCAGACTGTGGCGCCACTTGTGGGTCAGCAGGTGGCTGCCCTCTTTGGCCAAAGTCAGCCGGTCGGACATGCCGTAAAGGCCCAGGTGAAGCTGTTGTAGCTCTGGAGACAAAAGGTGTTCACGAACTGTGGGGCGGGCAGGGGGAGCCACACCCGTCCCACCTGGCCAGCACCCAGAGGAAGCTGACCCTGGCACGGCAGATCACAGAGGCCAGCCGGTGTGATGCGGGCACAGCCTCGAAGATCCAACAGGCGCAGACTCGGGGAGCCATGGAGCAGGCGGCCCAGGGCCTCATCGCTCACAAAGTTGCAGGTGGAGCCGGCAAGGCAGAGCTCCTCGAGGCTGGGGAAGCCCGGGCCAGGAGCCGCCACTCTCCCGGAAGGCTTGGGCAGCCACATCAGGTTCAGTAGCCGCAGCACCTGGAGCGAGGCCCAGGCTGCAGATGGGGAGGGAGGGTGGCAGGTGGGGGAGGCAGGGCATCAGGCACCAGCAGGTGGGAGAGGCAGGGCGTCAGTACCTGCAGTTGGGGGCACCCCTTCTGCAGGGCCTCTACGGGCAGCTGGAGAGGAGTACTGTTGCGACTGATGCCGGTGCTCACCTCCAGGACCTGGAGCCGGGGGCAACAGCTGCCCTGCAGAGGGGTCACAGAGCACAGGCTCAGGGGCCTGGCAGTCCCTGGCTCAGCACTGGGCTCTGCTCCTGCCTGCCACCAACCTACCAGCAGCGCACCCAAGATGGCTGTCGTCTGGGAGCTGTAGGTCAGCCACAACTTGCGCATTCGGGGCCCTGCCTCCTCCAGGAAATTCACCACAGCTGTGGACTCCACCTGGGAACCCAGCACATGGGTACCCGTCACTTCGGCCCAGGCTTCTTCAGGACCCCTGGGGACACCGGGCTCACCATGGAGTGCTGTATGTCCAGGCTGTGGAGCTGGGAGCAGGCCTTGGCCAGCATGACCAGAGTGTCGGGGGTCAGGCCGTGGCAGTCAGAAAGCTTGAGGAAGGTGAGCCGAGGACAGCACTCACTAACCAGCTGTGGAAGACAGAACACCAGCCGAGATCGGGTCTCTGGTCCACGAAGGAAAGAAACCAGTGGCTGACGCCAAGCCCTCTCTACTATTTCAGCTAGGACCTCCTTTCTGCCCTGGAAGGCCAGCATGGGTGCTCCCACTTCTGACACCTCCCTGCTGAAAAAGAAAGGCAAGGAGAACCGGGCAGGCATCCCCATGGGGCCGCGCTGGGATCCGGGTGCCTGACCCACTGCCTGGAAGTACTGGGCAATCCCGAAGTGTCAACGGCCGGTGTGCAGGGCAGCCTAGAGCTCTCACCTTCAACACAGGGTGTACCTGGGACTTCCAGTGGATGAGGGTCAGCCTCTGGAGCTGGGAGAACCTGGCCGACAGCAGAGGCAGAGCTGCATAGTGTCCCCACGCTGCCCCTTTGTCAGCATCAGCCCATCCCGGCACTTTGGTGTAGGGGGCAGAAACGGGCCTGCGGCTTTCTCCGAGCCACAAAAAGGAAGCCAGGGCACAAAGAAAAGAGGGGCTGTCTCACCGACTGGGCATTAGCCGCTCCAGAGAGGCAAGAAGCTTCTTCTCGGCCTTGGCTCCGCTCTTGGCCAGGCGACCAGCCAGCGGGGGCGACAGGGTCACGGTGTGCCAGAGCGCAGGCTGGGAGGCGGCCTCGTGCCAGCGGCGGCACACGCGTGCAGCCCTGGGGGGGAAAATCTCAGCTGAGGGGCCCGGCCTTTCGTGGCCGTTGCTGCGGGGTTTTCTAAGAGGAGAGGCCTGTCACGACGCTGCGGCCACCTCAGCTCAAGGACAGGCCCTGGGGGCTCTCACTGGACCCCCGAGGGACGGTGCTCTCTCGTACGCGTGTGTGAGCGCTCCCTCGGCTACGCGCTCTGCGCCCCCCCCCCGCCCCCGCCTCAGCCACCCGCAGGGCGGGCAGGAGGTCAGCCCGAGCCCCGCTGCGGCGCTCGACGGGCCCGGGTACCTGCCGAGGAAAGGCAAGGGCCCCTCGGCCGCCACCAGCAGCCCGAAAATCTGCAGCAGGATTTCCAGCGGGATGCGGTCGCCCCAGCCCGGGTCGGGTCCCCGCGGCGGCTCCGGAGCGGGCGCCGCTCTAGGCCTGGCCTTGGCGGCCGGGGCGCGGGCCGCGGCGGGCAGCAGCCGCTCAGCGCGGCGGGACGCACGCCTTTGCGCGCGGGGGCGGGCCGGCCCGGGGCCCGGCAGCAGCAGCAGCATGCTGTCCGACTGCAGCAGGTGGTACCCGGAGCCGCTGGGCACCAGCCGGTCCCACCACCAGTCCTCGGCCGAGCGAGCCCGCGCCCCGGCCGGCCGTGCGCCCCGCACCCTGCGCCGGGCCCGCCGCGCCGCCCCGGGAGCCATCGCCCACAGCCCCACGCCCCGGCCGCCCGCTGCCGCCGGAAGGGGGCGGGGCCGCGGGAGGAGGCGGGGCGTGGCCGCGGAAAGGGTAGGGTCCGGGGCGGGACTTCCGGCGGCGAGTCCTGCCGGGGACGGGCCGGCCCGCGGCTTCCTCTCGTTCGGGCGCGCCGGCGTCTCCCAGCCCCACGGGCTGTGGGCTGAGGCCGCGCCCCTAGGCCGCCGCGCCCCTAGGCCGCCGCCGGCGCCTTCGGAGTGTGGCGAGACGCCCGGGCCGTCGGGCGGGGAGCGCGCAGGGGCAGGGGCAGGAGGCGCGGGCAACGCCGCGCCCCGGGCAGCTCCTCGCCGCCCGCCTGACGCCGCGAGGGCCGCTCCCGGCCCGCCGCTCCCCGCGGAGCCCGACTTCGCTCCCGCTGTCGTGGGCCTCGCAGAAGCGTCGGGCTCCCATTGGGGCGCAGAAGCAGCACAGGTGTGCGTGGCGCCTTAGCGGTGCCCTGTCCCGGAGTCCGTGTCCGCTTTGGGGTGAGGGTGGTGGTGTCACCAGCTCAGACCCGAAGGTGGAGTCCGTTTTTCCTCATTTTCTTCTGGGGTCGTGGCTGCTTGGGCCCGGCGTGCCGTCCGGTATGTTTGGCCCCTGCCGTCCCCATGCCTCCCCACCCCCGCGCACCCTCCAGGTTCCCTGGTCCAGGCGGCCGGACCCTGTTCTGACTCCAGTTCTGTGTCTTTGACCTGTGATCCCGCATGCGTGTCTGTTCCTTTCGAGATGGTCTTCAGTTCCCAGGAGAGCTGAAGCCTTTTATTTGGGTCCAGGTGGGGAAGAGGAGCGGGCGTGACCCTGACCTGTTCTGAAGGGCCCAGCCTTGGGCATTCCGAATGGCAGCACCCCCACTGGGCCGTCTGGTGTTGACCCACCTGCTGGTAGCCCTCTTTGGCATGGGCTCCTGGGCTGCCATCAACGGGATCTGGGTGGAGCTGCCCGTCGTGGTGAAGGACCTTCCGGAGGGTAAGTGGGAGTGTGCAGGGAAGTGAGGCTTCGGGTGGGCCAGGGGAGGCCGGTTGCAGCGGCTCATCGTGCCTTAGCACCTAGCTCCTGACTTGGCTTTCTCCCTTCCCGGCAGGTTGGAGTCTGCCGTCATACCTCTCTGTGCTTGTGGCGGTGGGGAACCTGGGTCTGTTGGTGGTGACCCTGTGGAGGCGGCTGGCTCCGGGCAAGAGCGAACGGGCTCCCATCCAGGTGGTCCAGGCACTGAGCATAGTGGGCACAGCCCTGCTGGCCCCCCTGTGGCACCATGTGGCCCCAGTGGCAGGGCACCTCCACTCCGTGGCCTTCCTAACGCTGGCCTTGGTGCTGGCACTGGCCTGCTGTGCCTCTAACGTCACTTTCCTGCCCTTCTTGAGCCACCTACCACCTTCCTTCTTGCGCTCCTTCTTCCTGGGTCAGGGCCTCAGTGCCCTGCTGCCCTGTGTGCTGGCCCTTGTGCAGGGCGTAGGCCACCTTGAATGTTTGCCATCTCCCACCAATGGCACCCTTTGGCTCCCCCGTGACTTCCCAGAGCGTTTTCCCGCCAGCACCTTCTTCTGGGTGCTGACCGCTCTTCTGGTCACTTCGGCCGCCGCCTTCCAGGGTCTCCTGCTGTTACTGCCAACCCCATCTGCACCTACAGGGGGTCCGGGGTCTGGCCTGCAGGCGAGAGCCCCAGCGGTGGAGGAGGAGGAAGAGGCCTCACCACTGCAGGAATCCCCGAGCCGAGCAGCGCGCGCCACTCCCAGCCCAGATGCTGAGACCCAGCGGCTGCTCTCTGTCCACGGAGCCTGCCTGTTGGGCCTGCTGGCCATCACCAACGCGCTGACCAATGGTGTGTTGCCTGCGGTGCAGAGCTTTTCCTGCTTGCCCTATGGCCGCCTGGCCTACCACCTGGCCGTGGTGCTAGGCAGCGCTGCCAACCCCCTCGCCTGCTTTCTGGCCATGGGCGTGCTCTGCAGGTACACAAGGGTCCCCGAGCTCCTAGGGGAAGAGTTTAGGGATGGGGCTGGGTCCTGGTACAGCCAGCCCTGAGTTTCTGCTCACCCGTGTAGGTCTCTGGCAGGGCTGGGCGGTCTCTCTGTGCTGGGCATGCTCTTTGGGGCCTACCTGATGGCACTGGCAGTCCTGAGCCCTTGCCCACCCCTGGTGGGTACCTCTGCAGGAGTGGTCCTTGTGGTAAGTATACTGGGGACACCGAAGCAAAGAGGACTGCAGCGGGGGGGGTTCCCCCAGAGCAGGGAGCCCCTCGTGCTCAGCCTGCTGCTGTGTCTGTCCTCCCAGGTGCTGTCGTGGGTGCTGTGCTTGGGTGTGTTCTCCTACGTGAAGGTGGCTGCCAGCTCCCTGTTGCACAGTGGCGGCCGGCCGGCATTGCTGGCAGCTGGCGTGGCCATCCAGGTGGGCTCCCTGCTCGGGGCTGTTGCCATGTTTCCTCCCACCAGCATCTATCACGTGTTCCGCAGCGGGAAGGACTGTGTGGACCAGTGTAGCTCCTAAGTCTGGGCAGATGGGGGACGTGATGTCAGACTGAGATGCCACAGCGCCCAAGTGCCCGCATCCCCAGGGGGCCCTCCTCACACGTGGGCTCACTCATGGACACCTGTACACTCCACAGCAGACGCTGGTCAGAGTGGGGACCACAGAACAGTCCCAGAGCCAGGGCCCAGCTAGGGCTATGGGCTTGACCCCGGATCTGGAACCTGTGCGGGATTTGCACAATAAATCACTGTTACTCCATGGGCCCTAGTAGTTAACTTCTGTAGCCCCTTTCACTGTGCAGAGAGACCTCTGCTGAGCTGGAGTGGTGACTTGAACTGTTTGTTGAGCAGGGGTCCCGCCCCCCCGGCTGGCTGCTCTCATAGGTCCTGAAGTTGGGCCCTCTGAGCCCTGGACTCTTGTTCCCCATCCCCTCAGAGGACGGGTCACGGTCACCAGAGGTAGCGCAGTGTCGACCCAACAGCAGCTCACCCAGGGTCTCTAGCTGAGTGGTGAGGCCTCGTCCCATCTGGGCCAAGGCTCTGGAAGCATCTCTGGGCTGTGTGGGCTGAGCCAGCTGGGCGTGAGGGTCAGACAGAACAGGCTATCTCTTTTTTGGTGACCTGGCAACGGTAGTGTGTGTTTGTTCCTTTGTGGGAGGGTCCGGCCAGGGGGCTTATACCTGAGCCTCTTCCATAGAAGGGGCTCAGTGAATAGGGCTTAGAAGAGACTGGGGTATAAGGTTCCAGCCAGTTTAGGGATCCGTCTGGTCAGGAGCACTGCTGCCTTCCCTGAGCCACAGGCGTCTCATTTCTGGCTCCTTCTGTGGTCAAACGTATGAATGGCCCATGCTCTTTATTTCTTCCTGGGCTTCTGATAAGTCCTGTCCCTGAGCAGCCCACACTCACCCCAGCCCTGGGAGAGCAGTCTGGGCCTTGGCTTGGCGAGTGTCTGCAGGGACCAGAGCAGTAGCACTGACTGCAGTCTGTGCTGAACGGGGTGCTTCTGTACAGAGGGCTGGAGGGGACTGGAAGGAGTGCCGAAGCCGGGCAAGGGGGCAGGCAGGGACTCGGAGGCTCAGGCTTCTGCCCCCTCCTCTGGGCTTGCTGGGCAGGCCAGAAGCAGAGGCCCATGAGGCAGGCTCCGCAGGGGAGGCAGGACACCTGAGCTGTGATCCGGTGTGACTGGTCTGGCACTGAAACCCTATTCTTACAGAGAAGGGGCCCCATGTCTGCAGGGGGAGCCTGCGGCTGCAAGGACCTCAGGCAAGTGACCGTGAGGGCTGGAAAAGTGGCTCCTTCCCCTCCTGCCGCAAACCCTTCCCACAATTGTTCCAGTCTCCGGAATGCCCTTTTCAAATTTCAGAAGCTGCCTGTCCTTGACTTGGCCTGCACATGGGCCTTCGAAGGTCTCTTTCTTCCTGCCCTGGCAGGACCTGCTGGGCAGGAGAGTAGGAGGGACCCCAGGCCCTGGGCGCCGGAGCCTCTGCTCTGGGGCTGCATCGAGTATTGGGACGGTCCAGGCTCCCAGGTGGCTCAGACACAGCCCAATCCTGAGGACAGGAGGCTGCCTGCCGGGTCCCAGCCTCCCAAGGTGCTGATGGCCTGGAGAAGGAGCAGGGGCAGTGGGGGGTTCACATGGCTGTTTGCTTTTGGGAGTCAGGGCTGGTAGGTGGGGCGTGAGCGGCAGAAGCTGTCTTTGGTGGTGGTGAGTGGAGAGATTCAGAGGGAGGAAGGTGAGGACAAGGGGTGGAGTGGTGTAGCCGTGGGCCGCGGCACACCCCCTTCCCCGTGCACACACTCTGCCCTCATCCCCCAATAGCACCCTCCCCTGCCCACACTGGGGCTGGAGCTGGTGGAGTTGCCTCCCGGTTCCTGCCCTGTGATCAGGAAATGATCAAAGGTGTTTGTGTGCAGGAGCCTCTTCCCTGCCCACATATACATTTGTGCCTGGTCCAAGGGCCACAGAGGAGTAAGGCCCTGTGGGACATCACGGTCTCCTGGAGAGAGAGGGGGCAGGTGGCCTTGAACCTGGGGCCAGGGCTGGAGGTGGACAATTTGAGGAAGCCACTGCCCTTAGAAGCCTCAGGGGCCTTCCTGTCAGTGTTTTGTAGGAAATAGCGGGGGGGAGATGCTGAAGGGCCAAATTCTCGAGAGCCGTCCCGACACACCCTTCCTACTCGTGGCTGCCCAGCACTGCGCCTGGTCACCGGGGCACCCACACTGCCAGCTGGACAGCAGGTGGCCCACGACTCGGGCTCCCAGCCCCGCCCAGAGGGTCTCGAAAACCCAGGGCTGGGGGGAGTTTGAAGGAGACCCCAGAGGGGAGGCAGTGGCCGAGGCAGGACCTTTGGCACCTGGCCGTCCACAGAGAATGCCCCCCTGGGGAAGGGCAAGACGTGAGCGACAGGCCCACCGAGTCCCTGTCCCATCCTGAGGCTCCTTGGAACCAGAGTGGGGCTAGCTAGGGTGTGGCCTGCCCCATGCCGCTTCCTTTCCCAGGTGTGTGGCCACTTCACCTGCGGCTGAGTCTGTGCATGTCTGGACAAGGCTCGCCTGGCTGTGGTGGAATGACTAAAGGTCCTCTGGTTCTCAGCCTGTTGGAGTCCCTAAGGTGTGACTTCCAACCTGGTTGAAGGTACAATAACGCCTGGCTAATGACATGGTTGTGTCCTTCCATTAGCATCTGCTCAGGGCCCGCACTGCACGGCTTGGGGACACAGGACAGTGGTCCTCTAAGGGGCTTCCTCCTCTCCATGGAGTTCAAAGGGACCTCCTGGCTCTGTGGCACCAGAAAATGGGAGTGGGGGAGCCTCTGGGACCCTGGCTGGTGAACGAGTGCCGGTCATCAGCCGTTTGGAGTCAGCCACTCTGGCCATGTCCTCCCCGTCTCAGGGATGCTAGATGCCTGAGGCCACAGGGCCACTTAGGGCCTCCCTACTGCAAGCGCTGGCCTTCTCTCCATTGCACCTTCCAGGGGGCTTGGAGGCTGCTAGGGTTCTGATGGGGTGCTAATCGCAGGGCCCCCGCCCTCTGGTTGGTGGGTGACCCAGACGGTCCAGTCATGGTGTCCATCATCCTGCCCTCGGCAACTGAACTAAGGGACCACTGCTCCTGTGGAGCAGATCAAGGTCTACCACGGCATCTGTCTTACGGTGTCATTCATCCCAAAAGCTATGACAAGCTACCCAAACTGCTCCCAGAGCACACCTGAGAATGAGGGCACCCCAGAGGCAAGCAGGGTGAGGGGTGGAGAGGGGCGGAACCCAGAAAACATCCTGGGATCGCCTGGATCCAGTCGCATCTATGCGTAATCTTCGGACTTCAAGTCATGAGGGCCCGCAGCATCTTGCTTGTTGAAGCAGAGGTGAGTTGCTTGCCGTGTGGCCCCCCCGAGGGCATGGTGGCGCTTGCCTCCCTGAGACATTCTGGACGGTTCAGACCTTCGGACACCCCGCGCTCGTCCATCTTTTCTTGCCTGGGGTGAGTCGGTCATTCTCGTGGCAACACTCCCTGTCACCCTGCCCATGACCTTTTCCTCTCCTGGGCCGCCGCCTCCAGTTCCTAGCACAGTGGTTCCCTGACCCGCTCTTGACCTGCGAGGGAGAGTTCAGAACTTTCTAGACAGGGTCCCAGGGCTGCTCTCAGGGGAAGTTCCTTTGTGTCTTCACAACAGTATGAGCATTTTCATTTGGCGAAAGACAAGCTGCAAACAACTTTGGAATTTCCATCCCTTTGCAAAGGCGGTGGAAAAACTGAGCTAATTTAAAAGCAGATTGGAAAGGATTTCCTACCTAGTCCCCCCCCCCCCCACCGACACCCCCGAGCCTCCCCAAATGTTCTCTTTGTTGTTTTCTTTTTAAAGTCGGCCCCACGCCCAGCACAGGGCCTGCCTTCACGACCCTGAGATCAAGACCTGAGCCGAGGTCAAGAGCCACCCAGGCGCCCCGAATGCTTGTAGAGCTGTTCCGTGGACGGCACCGTTC
Organism: Eira barbara; assembly: GCA_020311275.1. Taxonomy (NCBI): domain Eukaryota; kingdom Metazoa; phylum Chordata; class Mammalia; order Carnivora; family Mustelidae; genus Eira; species Eira barbara. The sequence goes on along the minus strand of JAHRIG010000026.1, from coordinate 509,101 downwards.
TGAGAGCGGAGCGGGCGGTGTGGCTACAGACGGCAGAGCGCCAACTCTGCGTGCAGGTCTCTGGGAAGGCAGGCCACCAGCACGGGGGAAGGCATGAGAGCACAGGGCAGAGGAGAGAAGGTGTTCATACCCGGGCCCAAAGAATGGAGAGAGGAAAAGAAAGCAGGTGCCCAGCAAAGCCAGGGATTGGGAGCCTCCACTGAAGGGCAGAGACAGTGAGAAAGGCCCTTGTGATGAGGCCACCGGGGATTCTTGGGGAGCCGGGGTGAGCTGGCAGCGAGGCCAGCGCGGGGCTGGGAGCCTGGAGCCAGTCATCCTCTCCCACTGAGGTCTCAACGGGGAGCAGGGGCGGGCTTCTCTAAGGGTTCACTGTGTTGAATGTGGCTGTCCTGGCTGGCTGGGTCCCTCTCCAAAGCAGCGTCATGGCACCTGTCTAGGGCTCCTGACGTGAAGGGCATCACACTTCTTTATTTTTGTGAATGAAGAGTCCCCTTCCCTCTCCCCTCCACCCACCAAGCCAGAGGTCTCCCAAGCTCAGCCGTCCCCGGCCTCCGCTCTCCGTGGCTGTGCTGGGAGCACAGGGCTCTGAGCAGGGCGGGGAGCGGTCTGGCTTCCAGCCCCTGGAGACACCATCAGAGCTGGTGCTGGAGCATACTGGGGGGACTTGAGCAGGGGGATCTTAGGGCCAGAACCTTGAGGAATTGGGGCCTGAGGATGTGGCAGATGGGGACTGAGGTTAGGGTTAGGGTTAGGCTGAAGTGAGAAGACAATAGACAGTAGCTCAAATCCACATAAAAAATAAAGAGCACTGGAAAAGGTGACTACGAAGGTATATACAAAATTTAGTATTCATGCATTTTTGTCTTTTTAACTTTTTCTTGTCCTATCTGATTAAAAATATAACTGCATGAAGCAGTAATCATTAAACTATGTTGATGGGGGCGCCTGGGTGGCTCAGTGGGTTAAGCCTCTGCCTTCGGCTCAGGTCATGATCCCAGGGTCCTGGGATCGAGCCCCACGTCTGGCTCTCTGCTCAGCAGGGAGCCTGCTTCCCTTCTTCTCTCTCTGCCTGCCTCTCTGCCTACTTGTGATTTCTGTCTGTCAAATAAATAAATAAAAATATTTTTTAAAAAAACTATGTTGATGGGTTTATAACATATAAACATGTAATTTGTATGACAGTAATAGAAAAGAGTATGGAATGGAGATATACAAGAGCAAATATATGAGTAAAGTTCTTATATATTATTGAATTAGGCTGATATTAATATGAACCAGGTTACAAATAAAGACATTTAATTTAATTCTCAGGAAATCACCAAGAAAATAACAACAACAAAAAGCCGGTAGAAGAAATGACAAGAAAATTGAAATAGTATACTGGAAAATATCTGTTTAGCACAAAAGGATGTAGTGGAGAAAGAGGGACAAAAGGATGAGACATAGATTTTATCTTTTTTTTCTTTTTTTAAGTAGACTCCACCCCAATGTGGGGCTTGAACTCAAACCCTGATATCAAAAGTTGGTTGCTCTACTGACTGAGCCAGCCAGGTGCCTCAAGATCTAGGACATAGAGAAAACACAGCAAAATGACAGATGTAAATTTTACCTAATCAGTCATTATATTAAGTGTAAATGAGCTACACACAGAATGGATTTTTAAAATGATCTTACATGTGCAACTCTTGGATCTTGGGGTTGTGATTTAAAGCCCTGAGTTGCGTATAAATATTGCTTAGGTAAGTAAACTTTAAAAAAAATTAAATGATAGGGCGCCTAGGTGGCTCAGTGGGTGAAAGCCTCTGCCTTCGGCTCAGGTCATGATCCCAGGGTCCTGGGATCAAGCCCCGCATCGGGCTCTCTGCTCGCTCTGGAGCCTGCTTCCTCCTCTCTCTCTGCCTGCCTCCCTGTCTACTCGTGGTCTCTCTCTGTCAAATAAATAAATAAAATCTTTTTTTAAAAATTAAGGGATAGGAAAGATATTCCATGCAAACAGTAACCAAAAGAGCTGGAGGGATGCCTGGGTGGCTCAGTCAGTTAAGTGTCTGACTCTTGATTTCAGCTCAGGCCATGATCTCAGGGGTGTGGGATTGAGCCCCGAGTCAGGCTCTGTGCTCAGTCAGCATGGAGTCCGTTTGTGCCTCTCCTGCTCCTTCCCCATCTCATGCTGGCTCACTCCCTCTCTCTCTCAAATAAATAAATAAAATCTTTTTTAAAAGTGGGGGCGTGCCTGTGTGGTTCAGTGGGTTAAGGTCTCTGCCTTCAGCTCAGGTCATGATTTTGGGGTCCTGAGATCGAGCCCCGCGTCCGGCTCTCTGCTCAGTGGGGAGCCTGCTTCCTCCTCTCTCTCTGCCTGCCTCTCTGCCTGCTTGTGATCTCTGTCAAATACATAAAATCTTAAAAAAATTTAAAAAATAGCTGGAGTAGCTATACTAATTTCAGACAAAATAGACTTTAAGGCAAAAATGGTTACTTGAGACAAGAGGACATTTTACAATAATTAAAAGGTCAAACCAGAAATAATTTGTTAACATATATGCACTTAACAGAATCAAAACATATACTGGAAACCTTACAGAATTGAAGGGAGAAATGAATAATTCAGGAATAACATTTGTAGATTTTAATACCCTGCTTACAATAATGGGTAAAACAACTAAACCAGAAAGTCAACAGGAAAACAAATATTTAAAAAGCACAATAATCCGGGACGCCTGGGTGGCTCAGTTGGTTGAGCGGCTGCCTTTGGCTCAGGTCATGATCCCAGCGTCCTGGGATCGAGTCCCACATCGGGCTCCTTCCTCGGCAGGGAGCCTGCTTCTCCCTCTGCCTCTGCCTGCCACTCTGTCTGCCTGTGCTCACTCTCTCTGATGAATAAATAAATAAAATCTTTAAAAAAAAAAAAAAAAAGCACAATAATCCAACCAGACCTAAATGACTTCTTTGAAAGAATCCACCAGGGGTGCCTGGGTGGCCCAGTGGGTTAAGCCTCTGCCTTCGGCTCAGGTCATGATCTCGGGGTCCTGGGATCGAGTCCCGCATCGGGCTCTCTGCTCAGCAGGGAGCCTGCTTCCGCCTCTCTGCCTACTTGTGATCTCTGTCTGTCAAATAAATAAATAAATAAAATCGTTTAAAAAAATTTTTTTAAATAAAACAATCCACCAGGAGTGCCTGGGTGACTCAGTTAAGCTTCTGCCTTTGGCTTAGGTCGTGACCCCAGGGTCTTGGGGTTGAGCTCCAAATCGGGCTCCCTGCTCAATGGAGAGTGTGCTTCTCCCTCTCCCTCTGCTCCTCCTCCCCCCACTCATGGTCTCTCTCTCTCTCTCTCTCTCTCTCTCGCTGTATTTCAAACAAATAAAATCTTTAAAATAAAATAAACCAGCCAATGAACAGCATAATACATACTGCTTTCTGGCGCACATAGGGCATTCTCCAGCACAGACCATATGTTAGTCCATAAAACAAGTCTCAATAAATTTAGAAGGATTGGAATCTTGCAGAACATGTTCTCTGACCACAAGTTAGAATTAACAAAAATTTAGAAATTAAAAATCAGTAACAGAAGGAAAGTTGGGAAATCCACAAATATGTGGAAATGAAAAAATACACTTCTACATAGCCAATGGGCCAAAGAAGAAATCACAAGGGAAATTAGAAAATACTTTGATATGAATGAAAATAAATACACCACAGGGGGGTCTGGGTGGCTCAGTCAGTTAAGCATCTGGCTCAGGTCATGATCTCAGGGTTGGGAGATGGACCTCTGAGTGGGGCTCTGCCATGGGTGTGGAACCTACTGAAGATTCTCCTCTCTGGGGGCGCCTGGGTGGCTCCGTGGGTTAAGCCTCTGCCTTTGGCTCAGGTCATGATCCCAGGGTCCTGGGACTGAGCCCCGCGTCAGGCTCTCTGCTCAGCTGGGAGCCTGCTTCCCTCTATTTCTCTCTGTCTGCCTCTCTGCCTACTTGTGATCTCTGTCAAATAAAATCTTTAAAAAATTTTTAAAAAAAGATTCTCCTCTCTGCCTCTCCCCTCTACCTCTCCAAGAAGAAATTAATATGCCACATACATGTAAAAATACAGTGAAAGGAATGTTGAGACGGGAATTTTGAGCTGTAAACTCCTGTAGTTAAAAGAAAAATATCAAATCAGGGGCGCCTGGGTGGCTTAGTTAAGTGTCTGCCTTCAGCTCAGGTCATGATCCCGGGGTCCTGGGATCGAGCCCCATGTTGGACTCCCTGCTCAGTGGGGAGCCTGCCTCTGCCTCTCCCTCTGCCTCTCCCCCTGCTTGTCCTCACTCTCTCTCTAGGTCCAAATAAATAAATGAAATCTTACAAAATATGTCAAATCAATAACCTTCACTTCTACTTTAAGAGATCAGAAAAAGAAGAGCAAACTAAACCCAAAACAAGCAGAAGGGAGAAAATAATAAAGATCAGTGCAGAAATAAATGAAGTAGCAAGTAGAAAGTCAATAAAGAAAATCAACAGTTGACTCTGAAAAGATTTAAAAAATGAACAAACTTTTAGCTAGACTGACCAAGAAGAAAAGACAAAATTCAAATTGCTAAAATCAAGAATGAAAAATGAGACATTGCTACTGAACTTACAGAAATCAAAAGGATTAAAAGGGAATATTATGAACAACTGTGTGCCAAAAAATGAGTGTAGATGAAATGAACAAATTCCAAGAAAGGCAAACTGCTAGAACCATCTCAAGAAGGTAGACAATCTGAACAGACAGATAACGAGTGAAGAGATTAAGCCAGTAATTTAAAAACTTCTCACAGAGAAAAGCTCAGTCCCAGATGACTTCGGTGATGAATTCTACCAACCGTTTATGTTTTTTTTTAAGTTTTTTTTTTTTCATTTATTTGACAGAGAGAGATCACAAGTAGGCAGAGAGACAGCCAAGAGAGAGAGAGGAGGAAGCAGGCTCCCTGCCGAGCAGAGAACCCAATGCGGGGCTCGATCCCAGGACCCTGAGATCATGATAGATCATGATGTGACCTGAAGGCAGAGGCTTAACCCACTGAGCCATCCAGGCGCCCTCTACCAACTATTTAAAGAATAATTAACACCAGTTCTTCACAAACTCTTCCAAAAAATAGAAGACTAGGGAACATTCTTCAACTCATTCTATGAGACCGTATTTCCCTCTTACCAAAGCCAGACAAATACATCACAAGAAATAAAAAAAAAAGTTACAGATCATTATCCCTTATGAACATAGACACAAATAACCTCTACAAAATACTAGCAATCTGAATGCAGTAGAATCTACAAAGTAGTATATATTCTGGACAAGTGGGATCCATCCCAGGAATAAAAGTTGGTTTAAGATACAGGAATCAACTGGGGCCACCTGGGTGGGTCAGTTGGATAATCATCTGCCTTCAGCTCAGGTCATGATTCCAAGGTCCAGGGATGGAGCCCCGAGTTGAGCTCCCTGCTCAGTGGAGTCTGCTTCTCCCTCTCCCTCTGCCCCTCCCCATGGCTCCTGCACTTGCTCTCTCTCTCTCTCACTCTCTCCCTCTCTAATAAATGAATAAAATATTAAAAAAGAAAGAAACTTCTCAACCTGATAAAGGAGGTGCAGAAAAACCCACAACTACTGTCACACTCAGTGTTTTCTTCTAAAATCATGAACCAGATGTGGATGTCTGCTTGCTATTTCTATTCAGCCTTGAACTGGAGGTCCCGGCCAGGTAATCAGGCAGGAAAAAGGCAAGACGTTCATTTTGGAAAAGAAGAAGTAAAGCTATTTCTATTGCCAGATGACATGACCCTTAACGAACCGCCCAAAAATATTAGTATTTTGTCCAGGGAGACACCTGGGAGGCTCAGTCATTAAGTATATGCCTTCAGGGGCGCCTGGGTGGCTCAGTGGGTTAGAGCCTCTGCCTTCGGCTCAGGTCATGATCTCAGGGTCCTGGGATCGAGCCCCACATCGGGCTCTCTGCTCAGCGGGGATCCTGCTTCTCCCTCTGCCTCTGCCTGCTTCTCTGCCTCCTTGTGATCTCTCTCTCTCTCTCTCTGCCAAATAAATAAATGAAATCTTAAAAAATTTTTTTAAAAAAAGTATCTGCCTTCAGCTCAGGTCATGATCCCAGGGTCCTGGGATTGAGCCCCACATCAGGCTCCCTGCTCAACGGGAAGCCTGCTTCTCCCTCTCCCACTTCCCCTGTTTGTGTTCCCTCTCGCTGTGTCTCTCTCTGTCAAATAAATAAATAAATAGAATCTTTATTTTAAAAAGTACCAAAAAACATGTTAACAAGTTTGTCTATACAAGATTAATATACAGAAATCTGTTGTCTTTATATACTAGCCATGAACAATTTGAAGAGAAATTATGAAAAAAATCATTTACAATAGCATAAAAAATAATTAAATACTTGGAAATGAATTTAACCAAAAAAAGTACAAAACTTATATACTGAGTACTATAAAATATTGAAAAAAATTAAAGAAGATGCAAGAAATTGGGGTGCCTGGGTGGCTCAGTCATTGAGCATGTGACTCTTGATTTCAGCTCAGGTCATGATCTTGGTGCCATGAGATTGAGCCCTGTGTCAGACTTGTGCTCAGCTTCGAGTCTGCTAGAGATTTTCTCTCTCTCTCTCTCTCTCTCTCTCTCCTTCTGCCCTACCCTCAAATAAATAAAGAAATCTTAAAAACAAAAAACAGAAACTTGGGGCACCTGGGTGACTCATTCAGTTAAGCATCTGCTTTTGGCTCAGGTCATGATACCAGGGTCCTGGGATTGAGTCCAACATCAGGCTCTCTGCTCAGCAAGGTTCTTGCTTCTCCCTCTCCCTCTGCTTGCTGCTCCCCCCTTAGTGCTCTTTCTCTTTCTCTCTCTGTCAGATAAATGGATAAAATATTTAAAAAAATAAAAAGAAAATTAAAATAAAGACTCAAGTTAATGGAAGCAGATTCCATGTTCATGGATCCTAAGACTTAATATTGTTAAGATGGCATCACTCTCCACACTGATATACAGGTTCAAGAAATTCCTATCAAAATTCCAAGGTTTTTTAATGCAGAAATCAACAAGCTGATCCTAATATTCGTAACAAGGTGCAAGAGACCTAGAATAGCCAAAATAATCTTTAAAAATAAAGTTGGAAGAATCACTCACACTTTCCAATTACAAAACTTACTACGGAGCTACACTAATCAAGACCGAGCAGTACTGGGGTGCCTGGCTGTCTCAGTTGGTCGAATATAGGATTCTCGATCTCAGGGTCATGAGATCAAGCCCCATGGTGGGCATAGAGATTACTTAAAAAAAAAAAAAAGCGGGGCAATACTAGTACCAATGTAAGAATAGACATGAGGTCAATGAAATGGAATCGGGAGTTCTGAAAGAGACATTATACTTATGTAATGGTTATGGTGAATTGATTTTTCGCAAGGTGCCAAGAGAGAGCAGGAGATGTAGCTGAATTTCCTAAAACATAGAACAGACATGGGGAGTTAGATCAAATGAGGAGACAGAGGAAAATGTCCCAAATGAAAGAATGGGACAAACCATAGCAAGAGACCTAACAAAACAGAGGTAAGTAAGATGACTGATAGAGAATTTAAAGTAATGGTCATAAAGATATTCACTGGAATGGAGAAGAGAGTGGAGAATCTCAGTGAGACCCTCAACAAAGAGATAGAAAACATGAAAAAGAACCGATTGGAGATGAAGAACTCAATAACTGAAATTAAAAATACACTAGAGGGAATAAACAGTAGACTAGAGGAAACAGAAGAACAGATCAGTAACTTAAAGGGCAAAGGAACAGAAAGTCGCCAGGCTGAACAGCAAAAAGAAAAATGAATAATAAAAACTGGCTAAGGGAACAGGTTAAGGGAACTCAGCCCATCATCCAGTATGATAACATTCACATCATAGGAGTTCCAGAAGGAGAAGAGAGAGAAATGGAGAAATAAAATTTATATGAAGAAATACTAGCTGAAAACTTCCTGAATCTGGGAAAGGAAACAGAAATCCATGTAGGAGGCACAGAGTCTCCAAGAAAATCAAACCAAGGCAGTCCACACCTAGACACATAGTAATTAAAATGGCAAAAAGTGGAGTGCCTGGGTGGCTCGGCTGTTAAGCAGCTGCTTTCAGCTCAGGTCATGATCCCAGGGTCCCGGGATCGAGTCCCACAACAGGCTCCCTGCTCGGTGGGAAGCCTGCTTCTCCCTCTCCCACTCATTCTGCTTGTGTTCCCTCTCTTGTTGTGTGTCTCTCTCTGTCAAATAAATAAGTAAAATCTTTTAAAAATAGTAAAAAGTAATGATAAAGAGAGACTTTTAAAAGCAAGAGAAAAGATGGGGTGCCTGGGTGGCTCAGTAGGTTAGGCCTGTGCCTTTGGCTTGGGTGGTGATCTCAGGGTCCTGGGATCGAGCTCCGCGTCGGGCTCTCTGCTCGGCAGGGAGCCTGCTTCCCTTCCTCTCCCTCTGCCTGCCCCTCTGCCTGCTTGTGATCTCTGTCAAATAAATAAATAAAATCTTAAAAAAAAAAAAGTAAGAGAAAAGAAAACAGTTACATAAATGGTAACCCCATAAAGCTATCAGAGGATTTTTCAGGAGAAACTTTGCATAGCACTTGATCTTAGCCAAAAGGCCGAGAAGCGATGAAACTTTGCATAGCAGAAGAGAGTGGCGTGATATATTCAATGTGCTGAAAGGAAAAAAACCTGCAGCCAAGAATACTCATCCAGCATTCAGAACAGAAAGAAAGATAGTTTCCCAGACAAAATAAGTTCAAGGAATTCATCACCACTAAACCAGCTCAACAAGAGATGAGTGGAAAGAAAATATCATAACAGTAAGAAGAGTAGGAAGCACAAAAGCAGTAAAATTAAGTATCTCTGTAAAAATCTGTCAATGGATTCACAAAACAAAAGGATGTAAAGTATGACATCATATACCTAAAACTTGGGGGGAGGCGGGTAAAGAATTGTTTCAACTTAAGTGACCATCAATTTAATATAGACTGCTACATGTAGAAGAGGTTATATACAGACCTAATAGTAACCACAATTCAAAAGCCTGTAATGGGAGTGCCTGGGTGCCTCAGTGGGTTTAAAGTCTCTGCCTTCAGCTCAGGTCATGATCTCGGGGTCCTGGGATCGAGCCCCACATCAGGCTCCCAGCTCAGCCGGGAGCTTGCTTCCCCCTCTCTCTCTGCCTGCCTCTCTGCCTACTTGTGATCTCTGTCTGTCAAATAAATAAATAAAATCTTTAAAAAAAAAACCTGTAATGGATACATGCAAAATAAAGAGAAAGGAATCTAAGTATGTCACTAAGGAAAGCCAGGAAACCATGAGACAAGAGAACAAAAGAAAGGAACAGAGAACAGCCATAAAACAAAACAACAGTAAAACAAGTACCAAAATGGCAGTAAGTACCTACTTGTCAATAATTCCTTTAATGCAAATGGACTAAACACTCCAATCAAAAGACATAGGATGATGGAATGGACAAAAAGGCAGGACCCACATATACGCTGCCTACAAGAGACTCATTTCAGACCTAAAGACACCTGCAGATTGAAAGTGAATGGGTAGGAGAGTATTATTGTGCGATGGAAGTGAACGGAAAGCAGGGTAGCAATACTTATATCAAACAAAATAGACTTTTTCATTTTTAAAATTATTTTATTTATTTATTTGACAGAGAGAGAGACACAGCAAGAGAGGGAACACAAGCAGGGGGAGTGGGAGAGGGAGAAGCAGACTCCCCACTGAGCAGGGAGCCTGACACAGGGCTCAATCCCAGGGTACTGGGATCATGACCTGAGCTAAAGGCAGATGCTTAACCAACTGAGCCACCCAGGCATCCCCGAAATAGACTTTTAAAAAATGTATTTTATTTATTTTTGAGAAAGAGAGAGTGCATGAGCACAAGAAGGGGAAAGGGGTAGAGGAAGGAGCAGACTCCCTACTGAGCAGGGACCCCCAACACCGCCTGATGTGGGACTCAATCCCAATACTCTGGGGTCATGACCTGAGCCAAAGGCAGGTGCTTAACTGACTAAAATACCCTGCCCAACGAAATAGATTTTAAAGCAAAGACTCAACAAGAAACAAAGGACACTATATAAACCATGGACGGGACAATCCAACAAAAAGATAATAGTTGTAAATATTTATGCACCCACTATTGGAGCACCCAAATACATAAAACATCTAATAGCAAACATACAGAAAGTAATTCATAGTAATGCAATAATAGTAGGTGACTTCAACACCCCACTTAACGTCAATAGACAGCTCATCCAAACAGAAAATCAACAAGGAGATAGTGGCTTGAATGACACATTGGACCAGATGGATCTAACGGATATATTCATAAAGTCCCATCCTAAGACAGTGGAATACACATTATTTTCAAGTGCAGATGGAACATTCTCCAGAATGATCACATACTGGGTCATATAACAAGTCTCAACAAATCTAAAAACACTGAAGTTATACCATGCATCTTTCCCAAACACATTGCTGGGAAACTAGAAATCAACCACATGGAAAAATCTGGAAAGAGCACAAATACATGGAAGTTATATAACATGCTACTAACCAACAAATGGGGCAAATAATAAATCAAAGAAGAAATTTAAAAAGCACATGGAGAGGGCGCTGGGTGCTCAGTGGGTTGGGCCTCTGCGTTGGCTCAGGTCATGATCTCAGGGTCCTGGGATCGAGCCCCGCATCGGGCTCTCTGCTCAATGGGGAGCCTGCTTCCTCCTCTCTCTCTGCCTACTGCTTTGCCTACTTGTGATCTCTGTCTTTCAAATAGATAAATAAAATCTTCAAAAAAAAAGAAAAGAAAACTTCCTGCAAAGGAAACCTATGGTTTAACACTTGTTACCCATGTAAATAACTGGGTCGCAGTTATGCGAGCCTGATTTTATGTCCTAGAGTGACCTTTATTTGAAAAAGAATTTTTTTTTTAATTGAAAAGTGGGGGGAGACAGTAATAAGCAATTTAAAATTTGGACTAAATAAAAACACTAGAGATATTTCTTTTTTATTTTTTAATTTTTATTTAATTTATTTTTTTAAAAAATATATTTATTTATATAACAGAGAGAGAGAGAGAGCACAAGCAGAGGGAACAGCAGGCAGAGCAGGCAGAGGGAGAAGCAGGTTCCCAACTGAGCAAGGAGCCCAATGTGGGACCCGATCCCAAGACCCTGGGATCATGACCTGAGCTGAAAGCAGCTGCTTAACCAGCTAAGCCACCCAGGTATCCCATTATTTCTTTTTTAAAAAAGATTTTAGGGTGCCTGGGTGGCTCAGTGGGTTGAACCTCTGCCTTTGGCTTGGGTCATGGTCTCAGGGTCCTGGGATCGAGCCCCACATCAGGCTCTCTGCTCAGCGGGGAGCCTGCTTCTCCCCGCCCCCGCACCCGCCCCTGTCTGCCTCTCTGCCTACTCATGATCTCTCTCTGTCAAATAGATAAATAGAATCTTGAAAAAAAAAGATTTTATTTATCTATTTGTCATAGAGAGAGAGTGAGAGAGAGAGCACAAGCAGGGGGAGCAGCAGGCACCCCACTGAGTAAGGAGCCTGATGCAGGACTTGATCCCAGGACCTTGGGACCATGACCTGAGCCAAATGCAGATGCTTAACCTACTGAGCAGACAATACATTAGTGGTATTTCTCTCACTCTTTTTAAATTAACATATAATGTATTATTTGTTTCAGGGGTATAGGTCTATGATTCATCAGGCTTATATAATATCCAGTGCTCATTACAACACATACCCTCCCCAATGTCCATCACCAGTGACCCCTTCCTCCCACCCACCTCCCCTCCAGCAACCCTCAGTTTGTTTCCTAAGATTAAGTCTCATGGCTTGTCTCCCTGTCTGGTTTCACTTATTTCATTTTTTCCTCTCTTTCTGTATCCTCTGCTTTGTTTCTTAAATTCCACATATCAGGGGCGTCTGGGGGGCTCAGTAAGTTAAGCCTCTGCCTTTGGCTCAGGCATGATCTCAGGGTCCTGGAGCTCCACATTGGGCTCCCTGCTTGGCAGGGAGCCTGCTTCTCCCTCTCCCTCTGCCTGCCTCTCTGCCTATTTGTGATCTCTGTCTGTCAAGTAAATAAATAAGTAAATAAATCTTTTTAAAAATTCCTCATATCAGTGAGATCATATGATAATTCTCTTTCTCTGATTGACTTATTTTGCTTAGCATAATACCCTCTAGTTCCATCCATATCATTGTAAATGGAAAGATTTCTCTTTTTGGTGGCTGTATAACATTACATTGTATATATTTATACCACATCTTTATCCACTCATCTGCCGATGGCCATCTAGGCTCTTTCCATATTTGGGGTATTGCAAACATTGCTGCTGTAACCGTTGGGGTGCAGATGTCCCTTTAGATCACTACATCTGTACCTTTGGAGTAAATGTGCAGTAGTGCAATTGCTGGGTCAAAGGGTAGCTCTATTTTTAACTTTTTTTTTTTAAAGATTTTATTTATTTAAAGATTTTATTTATTTATTTGTCAGAGAGAGAGAGAGAGAGTGAGCACGGGCAGACAGAGTGGTAGAGGGAGAAGCAGGCTCCCTGCGGAGCAAGGAGCCCGATGTGGGACTCGATCCCAGGACGCTGGGATCATGACCTGAGCCGAAGGCAGCCGCTCAACCAACTGAGCCACCCAGGCGTCCCGAAGATTTTATTTATTTATTTGACAGACAGATATCACAAGTAGGCAGAGAGGCAGGCAGAGAGAGGGGAAGGGAAACGGGTTCCCCACTGAGCAGAGAGCCCAATGCAGGGCTTGATGCCAGGACCCTGAGATCATGACCTGAGCTGAAGGCAGAGGCTTTAACCCACTGAGCCACCCAGGCGCCCCTATTTCTAACTTTTTGAGGAACTTCCATACTGCTTTACAGAGTGGCTGCACCAGCTCGCATCCTCACCAGCAGATTTTTGCCTCTTTGGTTAGATTTATTCCTATGTGTCTTATGGTTTAGTGTGCAACTGTAAATGGGATCAGCTCCTTAATTTCTCTTTCTTCAGTCACATTGTTAGTGTATAGAAATCCAACTGATTTCTGTGCATTGATTTTATATCCTGCCACTTTACTGAATTCCTGTAAGAGTTCTAACAATTTTGGGGTGGAGTCTTTTGGGATTTCCACATAGAGTATCATGTCATCTGCAAAGAGTGAGAGTTTGACTTCTTCTTTGCCAATTATGATGCATTTTATTTCTTTCTGTTGTCTGATTGCTGAGACTGGGACTTCGAGGACTATGTTGACTAGCAGTGATGATAGTGGAGATCCCTGCCATGTTCCTGACCTTAGCAGAAAAGCTCTCAGTTTTTCCCCATTGAGAATGATGTTCGCTGTGGGTTTTTCATAGATGGCTTTTATGATATTGAGGTACGTCCCCTCTATCCCTACACTTTGAAGAGTTTTATTTTTAAATTTTTTAAATGTTTTTATTTGTTTATTTGAGAGTGAGAGTGGGGAGGGGCAGAGGGAGAAGCAGACTCCCCACTGAGCAGGGAGCTCAATGCAGGGCTCACTCCTGGGACTCCAGGATCATGATCTGAGCCAAAGGCAGACGCCCAACTGACTGAGCCACATAGGCACCCATATGAAGAGTTTTAATCAATAGTGTACTTTGTCAAATGTTTTTTCTGCATCTATTGAGAGGACCATATGGTTCTTGTCCTTTTAGTTATGTAATATATTACGTTGATATGGATGTTGAACCAACCTTGCAGCCCAGGAATAAATCCCCCTTGGTCGTGGTGAGTAATCCTCCTAATGTACTGTTGGACTCCGTTGGCTGGTATTTTGGTGAGAATTTTTGCATCTCTGTTTACCAGGGATATTGGTCTGTAATTCTTTTTGATGGGGTGTTTGTCTGGATGTGGGATCAAGGTATTGCTGGCCTCATAAGAAGAGTTTGGAAGTTTTCCTTCCATTTTGCTTTTTTTTTTTTTTTTTGAAAGAACTTCAGAAGAATAGATATTAATTATTCTTTAAATGTTTGCTAGAGGGGCGCCTGGGTGGCTCAGTGGGTTAAAGCCTCTGCCTTTGGCTCAGGTCATGGTCCCGGGGTCCTGGGATCAAGCCCCGCATCGGGCTCTCTGCTCAGCGGGGAGCCTGCTTCCTCCTCTCTCTCTGCCTGCCTCTCTGCCTGCTTGTGATCTCTGTCTGTCAAATAAATAAATTAAATCTTTAAAAAAAAATGTTTGCCAGAATTCCTCTGGGAAACCGTCTGGCCCCAGGCTCTTGTTTGTTGGGAGATTTTTGATGACTGCTTCAATTTCCTTGCTGGTTATGGGTCTGTTCAGGTTTTCTATTTCTTCCTGGTTCAGTTTTGTTAGTTTATATGTCTCTAGGAATGCATCCATTTCTTTCAGATTGTCTAATTTGTAGGCATGTAGTTATTCATAATATATTCTTATAATTGTTTGTATTTCTTTGGTATTGGTGTAATCTCTCCTCTTTCATTCATGATTTTATATATTTGGGTCCTTTCTCTTTTCTTTTTGATACATCTATCCAGGGGTTTATTATTATATTAATTCTTTCAAATAACCAGCTCCTAGTTTCATTGACCTATTCTGCTGTTCTTTTGGTTTCTATTTCATTGATTTCTGTTCTCATCTTTATCATTTCTCTTCTCTTGCTGGGTTTAGGCTTTATTGGCTGTTCTTTCTCTAGCTCCTTCAGATGCAGGGTTAGGTTGTGTATTTGAGCCCTTCCTTGTTTCTTGATAAAGGCTTGTAGTGCCATATACTTCCCTTTTAGGACCACCTTTGCTGCATTCCAAAGATTCTGAACAGTTGTGTTTTCATTCTCATTTGTTTCCGTGAATTTTCAAAATTCTTCTTTAATTTATTGACCCATTCATTCTTTAGTAGGATGCTCTTTAGCCTCTGTGTATTTAGGTTCTTTCCAACTTTCCTCTTTTGATTGAGTCCCAGTTTCAGAGCATTGTGGTCCACAAATTTGCAGGAAATGATCCCACTGTTTTGGTGCTAGTTGAGACCTGATTAGTGATGCAGGGTGTGATCTATTCTGGAGAATGTTCCGCGTGCACTCGAGAAGAATGTGTATTCTGTTGCTCTGGGGTGAAACGTTCTGAATGTATCTGTGAAGTCCATCTGGTCCAGGATGTCATTCAAAACCCGTGTTTCATTGTTTCTCTTCTGCTTAGATGATTTGTTCATTGCAGTGGGGGGGTGTTAAGGTCCCCTACTATTATTGTATTATTATTGATGTGTTTGATTTTGTTATTAATTGGTTTATACAATTGTCTGCTCCTATGTTAGGGGCATAAATATTTACAATTGTTAGATATTATTGTTGGATAGACCCTTTAATTATGATATAGCGTCCTTCCTCAACTCTTATTACAGTCTTTGGTTTAAAATGTAATTTGTTGGGGTACCTGGGTGGCTCAGTCGTTAGGCATCTGCCTTCGGCTTAGGTCGTGATCCCAGGGTCCTGGCATCGAGTCCCACATTGGGCTCCTTGCTCAGAGAGAAGCCTGCTTCTCCCTCTCCCACTTCCCATGCTGTATTCCCTCTCTTGTTGTCTCTTTCTCTGTCAAATAAAGAAATAAGATCTTTAAAGAAAAGAAGAAAGGAAAAAAAAACAAAAAAAATTAAAATGCGATTTGTTTGATATAAGGATTTCCACCCCAGCTTTCTTTTGATTTTCATTACCATGATAAATGGTTTTCTATCCCCTTCAGTTTAAATCTGGAGGTGTCTTTGAGTCTAAAAAGAGTCTCTTACAGACAGCAGTTTGATGGTTCTTGCTTTTTTATCCAATCTGAAACTCTGCGTCTTTTGACTGGGGCGGTTATCCCATTTACATTCAGGGTATGAATTTAGTGCCATTGTATTGCCTGCAAGGTGACTGTTACTGTATATTGTCTCTGTCCCTTTCTGGTCTATATTACTTTTGGGCTCTCTCTTTACTTAGAGAACCCCTTTCAATATTTCTTGTAGGGTGGTTTGGTGATCACAATTTTTTTTTTTTTAGTTTCTGTTTGTCCTGGGAGCTTTTAATCACACCTATTTTGAATGACATCCTAGCTGGATAAAGTATTCTTGGCTGCATATTTTTCTCATTTAGCACCCGAGTATATCATGCCAGTCCTTTCTGGCCTGGGGTCTCTGGGGATAGGTCTGCTGCTAATCTAATTTTTCTACCCTCAGGTTATAGACCTCTTGCAGCTGCTTTCAGGGAGCCCAATGCAGGGCTTGATCCCAGGACTCTGGGATCATGACCTGAGCTGAAGGCAGACACCTAACAACTGAGCCACCCAGGAACACCTCTTGCTCTCTTTCTTTCTTTTTTTTTTTTTTTTTTAAGATTTTATTTATTTATTTGACAGACAGAGATCACAAGTAGGCAGAGAGGCAGGCAGAGAGAGAGGAGGAAGCAGGCTCCCCGCAGAGCAGAGAACCCGATTCGGGGCTTGATCTCAGGACCCCAGGATCATGACCTGAGCCGAAGGCAGAGGCTTTAACCCACTGAGCCACCCAGGTGCCCCTCTTGTTCTCTTTCTTGAGGTGAGTTTTTCCATCTTATCTTTCTGTCCAGAGAATAATAAATGAATAAGAGAACAAAATACTAAAATGGCAAAAAGACCCCAGAGAAATATACCCTAAACAAATCAGAGGAGACCTGAAAGTGGGAAGGAAAAAA
This sequence comes from Eira barbara, assembly GCA_020311275.1. Lineage (NCBI taxonomy): Eukaryota > Metazoa > Chordata > Mammalia > Carnivora > Mustelidae > Eira > Eira barbara. Next base: position 492,405 of record JAHRIG010000026.1, on the reverse strand, counting down.
AAGGAGAGGAGGCGAGAGAGAGAGAGAGAATATAATCAGACAGATGAGCAGAATAGAGCAATACACTGGACTCTGTGTGTATTTTAGTCTGTTTTTTAGAAAACTAGATCCCAAAATTATAAAGAAAGAAAAACATATACATACAAAAATAAAATTAAATACAATGAAAGGGTAGAATGTAATTGTAAAAATGGAAATTAAAGGACAAGAAAAAACAAAAGAGAAAGAAAAATAACAATGACAATAAAAAAGGAAGGGATACAACCAGGCAGATGTGCAGAACGGAGCAGTACCCTCTCTCCTGCATGTGTTCTGGTCACTTTGTTAGAGGAAACTACATCTCAAAACTGTAAAGGAAGAAAGACTTATATATACTGAAATAAAACTAAATACACTGAAAGGATAGACTGTAACTGTAAAGGTGAAAATTTAAAAAGACTAACAAAAAAAAAAAAAAAAAAGAAGAGGAAGAAAAAAAGTGAGAATATGATTAGGCTGGTGAAGAGAACAGAACCATACACTAGATTTTGGGTGTATTTTGGTCTGTTAGGAGAAAATGTATCTCAAAATTTTAAAGAAAGAAAAACTTTTATATATACAAAAATAAGATTAAGTACAATGAAGGAATAGCATGTGACTATAAAGATGAAAATTTAAAAAGATTTTTAAAAAGGAGTTGATAAAATAGGAAGTTGGTTGAAAAAAGAAGAAAAATTTAAGAAAAAATAAAGAGAATTTTAAAAATTAAAGCTGAAAGAGTAAAAAATCATGGGGGAACAGCCATGAATTCTATGTGCTGTATTCCCCTAGTGCTGGAGTTTCGCAGCCTCATTGATTGATGAACTTGGCCGTGGCTGGATGTTCTTGCTGACCTCCTGGGGGTGGGGCCAGTTGCAGTGATGCTCAGGAGTCTTGGCCCTGGGCTGAACTGTAACACCCTTGCCAGGGGGCCAGGCTATGTAATCCTCTGGGTTGCTCTATGTGGCTTTTGTTCCCTGAAAGCTTTCTGGGCAGCTCTAGAGGATAAGACTGAAAGTGGCGGCCTCCCAATCCCCGCCCTTGAGCAGCAAGCTGGGGGCCCCACTCCGCAGGGAGCCCTCGGGGAAACGCAGTCCATCACTCCCGTCCCCCTGGTCTCTGTCTGTTGCGCCCGCTCTGTCCTTCAGCCTCAGGTTGCGTTCGCAGGTGTTCAGAATGGTTGGATAGCTCTCTAGCTGATGCCCGGCACCAGACGGTCTCTATTTTCCAGTCTCCTGCTCCTCTGCCGTCTCGGACTCCTCCCCTTAGTGGTATTTCTAATGGAAAACCACACAAGTGTAGAGGACGCCTTTCTGGATTATCCGATTCTATCAGATCCTACCTCTCACCCCCTCGGAACTACCCCGCAGCTCTGTAAATTGCAGATGACCAAGAGCCAAGCAGATACTCCTTTTTACAGATTTGCAAATACATTTTCCTCAGCAGAGATTCAATTGCTTTTTCTTGTGGAAAAAGCCAATCTCCATCTATATTTAAATTCATTTCAAAAAAATATAAATGTCGGGGCACCTGGGTGGCTGGTCAAACAAGCGTCTGCCTTCAGCTCAGATAATGATCCTGGGGTCCTGGGATCCAGGTCCTGGGATCGAGCCCGGGATTGGGATCCCTACTCAGTGGTGAGCCTACTCCTCCCTCTCCCTCTGCCCCTCCCCTGCTCGTGCTTGCTCTCTCTCTCTCTCTCTCTCAAGTATATAAAGAAATTTTTTTAAAAGAAATGTAAATGTCATAAACACCTTATTTTACAGATTATAAAACTGAATTTTAAAACCAAAGGAAAAAATTCATTTCATCATTCCTTTACTCCACATAGATTTGTGGATTTTGAACTTCCCTTTTGAACTTGTAATCACTTCCTTGGGGTCTCATTAGTTAATGAATTAAATAAACCCTTGACACATTGTACTAGTTTTTTTTTAGGAATGCTGGAACTAATTCCACAAACTTGGTGGGTTACCATGACAGAACTTCACCTATGAGAGTGCTGGAGGCCAGAGATCTGGAGTCAAGGTGTTGGCAGGGCTGGCTCCTGAAGGCTCTGAGGAAGACCCTGGTCCAAGGCCCTCCACACTTTGGTGGTGCCCACCATCCCCGACGTCCCTGGGCTTGTGGCCATGTCATTCTGTCTATACCTCTGCCTCCACATAGGCTTTTCTTCTGTGCCTCAGGTCTCTCTCTTCTCGTATAAGAATACCAGCCACTGGGTTTAGGGCCTGTCCTCCTCCGGGATGATTTCATCCAGAGAACTTTAACTCAATTACATGTGTAACAACCCTATTTCCAAATAAAGTCATATCAGAAGCTTCAGAAGTTAGAAAGTGGACATATCTTTTGCAGGGACATTGTTTGGTCACGGCATACATGTTCATTTAATGTTTGTGTGAGAAATCATGCTTCTTAGTGAATATATCCTTCCATTTTTAAAAAAAGATTTTATTTATTTATTTGAGAGAGAGAGAGAGAGAGAGATAGCAAGAGCACGAGTGGGAAGGAGAGGGAGAAGCAGGCTCTCCACCGAGTGGGGAGCCCACCCGTCGCAGGGCTTGATCCCACAACCTGAGCTGAAGGCAAACACTTAAAACTGAGCCACCCCAGTGCCCCAGACTTCCTTTTTTATTTTTATTTTTTCTAAGAAACAACAATTTTGTAGACTCATGGGCCTGGGAACACGGGGGAGCTGGGAGATTTGGAGTGGGGACTGACTGGGCAGCACTGGTGTGGACTGTGTCTGGGGTTGGGGTGGACCAGGAGTAGTGATCACTTGGAGGAAAGTTTTCTTGGCACTCCTGGGGCGCAGTCATCTCAGCTTTGGGGAACTGACTTCACATAGCACAACTAAGGGTAGAGTCCCCCCATTCAGTCCAGGCACCTGTGCCTGGGACAGGAGCCCCAGTCAGTACTAGGTCCTTTGATGTGGCAATAGAACAGAGTCCATTCCTTGGTGCTTTTGAGGAGTGGGAGCTGGCTGGGCTTCGTTTCCCAAAAGTGGACAAGAAAGCTTCACCCACCCCCATTCCCGGCCCCAGGGCAGGTGGCGCCGGGATCCCAGCCATGTCTGTGTCTGAGCTGCTATTCTCAGCCTTGCCGGTGTCACTTCCCAGATGCCTTAGCAGCATTCCTATGTGGCCTACACCCTCTCCTGGACCAGTTTCATTAAACATCACGGGGTTAGGCGAGGAGGCTGAATGTATGCAACTGGGAATATTCCAGAAAGCCTGGCCTTGGGGGGCTCAAGACCCACTGTCAGGCCCTAGCCAGGCCTCCAGGGACAAGGCTGTGAGATGGGAAGTTAGATCCCTGTCTTCTTCGCAAGGCAGGCAAACAGCCAGTGAGGACAGCGGTGGACGTTCAGCCGGAGTCTGGAGCCCCGCGTCTGCTGCAAGCGCGATAACGGGAACAAGGCGATTCTGGACACTGAGCTGTAGCAGAAGAGGCCTGGGGTGGCGTCTTTCACGGCGGGAGACACTGGCTCCACCTGGGCCCCGGGATAAAGGCCAATAAGCAGGGACCGTCGCGGTGCGCTTGCGGGGGCAGGAATCCCCTGGAGAGGGAGGAGCCTCGTGGGAGGACCGGGAGGAGCCTCGTGGGAGGACCG